>ML783233.1:178284-265108 GCA_009831015.1 Picea engelmannii | reverse complement strand
ACATACACTTCTATAATAATCATACTACCTTGATCTAATTTTATGTAAAGGTTACTATCTGCATTTCCGCTTCTCAATTCTTGTTGCTGTAAGTACCTATCCAATCTTGAGTACCAAGATATTGGATCTTGCTTAAGTACATACATAGCTTTCTTCAATCTACAAACATAGTCTTCCTTTTCTGATAGTAGAAAGCATTCAGGTTGTTCTATGTAAACTTATTCTTGTAATTATCCATTTATAAAAGATAATTTTACATCCATATGATACACTTTGATCCTTTTGGAGCATGCATAAGCCAAGAACATTCTGATTTCTTCCATTCTAGCCACTGAATCAAAGGTCTCTTCAAAATATGTTCCTTCCATTTGAGCATATCCTTTGCACTCTAGTCTTTCTTTATTTATGGTTACCTGTCAATCTTTGTTTAACTTGTTTCTGAAGACCCATTTTGTCCCAATCACATTTTTGTCCTTTGGTCTTGGAAATACTTCCCATTTCTCATTATTCTCTACTTTATTTAGTTCTTATTCCATAGCCTTGATACAATGTTCATAACTTAGGGATTCCTCAAATTTACTTGGTTCAAATGTGGACAATAATGAAAAATGTCCTTGTTCAAGTGTATGTGCATGCTTTCTTCTTCTAGTTTCTACTCCTACATTTCTATCTCCAATGATTCGTTCTGGTGGATGATTCTTTTGAGCCTGGCAGTTAGGCATCCTGGAAGGTGTCTGAAAATCTTGTTGGTTGTTTTCTTCTTATTCTGCTTCTTGTTGCTTCTCATCTTGTTTTTCTTCTTCTTCCTCCTCTTCTTCTTCCTCCTCTTCTTCTTTATTTAGTTCTTCATTTTCTTGTTCTTCAAATATGTATGAATTTCTGGTTTCCTTCTTGGTATTCAAGAAGTCTCTTTCATCAACATTTACATTTATGCTTTCCACTATCTTTATGAGTATTAAATTGTATCACTTATATGCTTTGGTTTTGAATGAGTACCCAACAAATATGCCTTCATCCACATGGGAGTCAAATTTTCCAATCTTCTTGTCTTCCCTTTTTATGTAATATTTCTTATAAACACTCTAAAGTGATTTATATTGGTTGGTCTTCCTTTGGGTTCTTGCAAGGTGAGGAGCATGGTCTAATGTGGGACTTCAAAATTAAATCTTGGATCTGGCATTTGATTTCTTCACCATCCAGAATAGAGTTCCTATATATCGGGTCATTAGGTAGAGGAACACTGGGTGTCATATCAATTGAGTTCTTTTCATGTGAGTGCAAAGGCACCCTTGTAGGTGAGTTCAATGTACCCAATTTTGGATCCCCTTGTTATGTAGTTGGAGACAACCTTATGTGTTTATGTCAACCTGGCCAGAGGGGTGATTTGATGTTACCAACGAACTCAAGGGGTTTATAGGAGTTATATGATTCTTTCATAGTTCCTCTTATCATCTTTCATCATTAGGATCACACCCGCGAAGTCAAATTTTGATTCTGATGCATTTCGACCATTCCCGTAATTTTATAGTATTAATGAGAATTATGTAATGGATTTCACTAAGGTTTTCATTATAATAATTTATCTAAGAGGGGTACCTTTTTGTAATATCTCGTTGGAATTGGGATGAATATATCTAAATGATGGAGAGGATTAAAAGTGACTTTTGGTGCCCAAAAACACTTTAAATTCAAATAAATAAAATTTTGGAGTAAAAAGGCTTAATAAATTAATAAAGTGATTTTAGAGGAAAAACTTGAGTTAAATTAAAAATTCCCTTGAAGGAAAGAAAGATAAAGGGGAATATAATTACAATGATAACTCTTTCTCTTGTGATGTTCACGATTATATGATTTGATTTAGAGAGGTCTTGGAGCCTTTGAGGGTTTGGAGTAAACCCTGGTTTGGATTGGTTTCGGTGGTAAAAAATTCAACCCTAGCTAATCAGGTTTCGAAGGTGAGAGATCCACTCTAACAAATCAACATGAAGAATAAATCAGATTCTTCATCGGATTTTATTGTTTGAGACCATATTCATATTTGTAGGATTGAGGAGACCGAATTATTCCATTGCATAGATAGATTCATTTGTGGAAGCCATATATTTCCCAAGAGGGGGTCGATCTACATTTATAGAGGACATATTCTATTATGGAGAGCGATATTCACTTGGCATATCATATTCTCCTTGTTTGGGGCCAATTTATTCATTGCAAGGGTCATTTTTCAGTGTAGGATGGGCATGTTCCTTCAAGGAAGGATGTATTGCTAGACATGGGGTCGTATTCTTTGGCAAGGGAGGCATATTCTCTTTGTGGGGCCACCATACACTTTTGGAGGGATATATTTGTAGTTGTGAGGACCAATTTTGTTTGTGGTGACTTGTTTTTCTATTATTGGGTGGATTTGTGCACTGTAGGTGCTATATTTCCCTTGGAAACTTGATATGTACCTCACTAGTTGCTAATATATGTAACAAGTCAGAAAATAAATAAGATTGCATCTCATATTTATGGTGTTATTTCAGTTGTTTGGTTGGTTATTTATATTATAATATTGTTGTTAACATTGTGTGCATTATGTACAATTGATTGGGCACCAATCCCTCTCTATACATTGAAAGATTACACTGAAAAATTAAACCAAAATATAAATAAAATAACAGTACTAGAAAATGGGATTTTATAGCGAGCTAGGTATGTCAAAAAGTGTTCGACAAAGGCTCCATATCTGTACTAAATCTATAGGAGCAGATATGGTATAAATATTGTTTATTTGTATGAAATATGTAACACTTATCTTGATGTTTATTGCAATAAAACCTCTCGTTTGTGTACCATCTTTATGTGGGATGAAAATATGCATGTAAACTATTTAGAAAAAGAACTCAAATACACATGCATGCAATTTTTTTTTCAAAATACATGTTCCATAAATACACTAAAACAAACCAACAGTCAAAATAAGTCATTTCAAGGGTAACATGGCATTACATCAAAAGTGTTTGACAAAATTCCAATACCAAGAAAACACACAAACATAGCAAGAACAAGTACAAATCCACATAAGCACCTAGGAGGGTTATTGTAGTGGCATTAGAGAATATTTTCCTCCCATCTTGAAGGGTAAACCGAGAAGGATATATTTAGATTGTTTTGGTACATTCGGTGGCTTAGAAAGATGGGAAAAAATAGTAAATTCATGGAAAAAAGTTTACAATCCTGTCAGGAATATCAAAAGAATCTAACAACATCGCCAGAGCCCCCAGACTGTTTGAAGCCATACTTAGTAGTTGGTGAAGAGAAGACCTCAGTTCATGATGAAGGTTTGACAAAACCACAGGTTGATAGCACATATGATGTAGTTTTTTTATCATCCAATTTTGAGGATTCAACATATTACCTTAGTAGTGACGCTTATGAGTATCCGAGCATATTAGCACCCAAATACAATGAAGATTTGGTGTTGGATTATTTTCATTTGGATGTTGATCTAACTTCTAGGGAGTTATGCATGATGGATGACAAAGAGGAAGTTGAGAATCTTACACATGAGATTCATATGGAGTTTATTTTGCCACATTATTCAACATTTCAATCATCTATGGAAGTGGTACTTATGGTTTGATGGAGGTTATTTTGGCGATGGTCGAGGACGAGGATCATTCAGATTTGCATGGGATTGATGAGAGGTATGTCTTAGAGACTTTTGATAAAACATATAGTCTACATATTAGATATGAAGACCCACTTGTTTTGGGGATCTCATTGATGGCTCAAGTCATAAGTAGATGGGGGAATTGAGAATATATGTTGGGGACCATCCATTAGAGAGAGATATGCCCCCACTTATTGTGGAAATGGATATATTGAGGATGTGGACACATCAGTATGGGATTGGGGGGTGATTCCTTTAGAGAGAATTCTTGATAGGGACTTTGAGAATACCATTGAGTTTCGATTGTCCAGCGGAAAGGAGTTGATATATTAGCTTAATTGAGAAACATATTCCTCGAAGATTAATATTCAATTGGGATATCTTGAGAATAAATTTGGGTGTCATTATGATAACTACAAGTTCTTGGTCATGCAATTCGGGTTGAACAACACACTTTCCACCTTTTAGTCTTGCATGAACCCTATATTCACATCACAACTACAAGAGTTTATGTTGTTTTTCTTTGATGATATACTCATATACAACATGACATCAGAGGATCATTTGAGACAGTTATATGAGACATGTGTCATGATGGAGAGCATATTTAGGCATGGGATAGAGTACACTCCAGATATTGATCTTTGATCATGATATCATCAATATAGGGACTGGGAGCTTGGCATAATGGATGTTTTACATTGTGTCCATGTGATCAATATGAAGGATGTACAGACAAATCAAGAGGATATCCATAAAAAATTGGATTGCCTCACAAGGATTTTGGTTGATTGGAAGTCCCACCTTCTAGTGGAATAGTCCAACGATTGTTTTGCATGTGAGTTGATGGATGGTCATATTCAGAATGACAGGTATAGAGTGGTGGATGATATCATATACTACACAACTAGCATATACTTAGTCCTCGATTCCACACTTAGGGAAGAGATCATGAGGGTTATACATGATAAACCCTTGGCAAGGAATCTTGGGTACTTCCATACTTACCAATAGATCAGAGAGAGGTTCTCATGAAAGGGTATTGAGTATTATGTGTGGAGACATGTGAAAGAGTGCATGAATTTTAATCAAAATGAGTCAGAGCATACATATCCAACAGAATTATGGTAGTCTACACCTCATTTTAGAATGGAGGTGGGAGAGTGTGTCATTGTAGGGACTACATTTCAAGGACTTCATAAGCATGTCTCATGGAATATGTCTACTAGAGGTTCATGGAATGGACTTCATAAAATTATGAGGCACCACATATAGTAGAGTGGTTCTTTTGGGAGGTTTTTGGGCTCCATAGGTTTTCTAAGTACATTGACCATGATCAGGACAACATAGTTCTTAGGAAATTTTAGCAGGAGTTATACAAATTAGCTGGCACAAAGTTGATCAGTGTAGAAAAGTTGGAGTCTGTTGGTATGAGGAATAATGGAATTCTAGTTTGGATGTGGGTTCCAGGAACTCATATGATTGGCTTGTTTCATTTTTAGGATGCTCTGAGAGGAGGTGATGGGGAATATGCTATATTGCATGATAAATAAACTTTGTCGATACCCAAGATCGGGTATGAAAGTGGACTTGTAGAATTTAATTCCATTGAGGTGCATCTACAATATATAATCCATATTAGTGGGATCATATCTTATAGGAATTACTTCTTGGGGTTTCATGAGTGGAGGATACAGTCCGGGAATGAGTTTCAACCACTTACATTCAGAGTGGTGCAACATAAACATGGTGGGTTTTTTTTTAGGCTAGCTTGGGACCCTGGGATTAATTGGGTTGACAATTTGGAAGCTGATACAAATGCAAGAGCCAACTATTAATTTCAGGACCTTATTCACATGGAGCATTGGATTGGTTTCTTAAGTGGGATATTCTATGAGAGGTTGATTGAGTATTTACAATATTTTTTTTCACTATTGATCGATGGTATTCATGGGGCCTCTTGTGTTAGTACTTTGTACGGAGGTATTAATTGTGGAAGATGTTTCACATTTCTCAAGTTGGTTTGGGACCGTGGGATCATTCCCAGTTTCAATATGGTTAAGTTTGTTGATCATAGGGTTGTAATGAAATTGTTTGAGGACAAAAAATATTTGGAAAGGGAGGACTATAATGTCCCCAATTTCAGATTCCCTTTCTCTATAGTTGGAGATGACCTTATGGGTTTATGTCAACCTGGCCATAGGGGTGATTTGACATTACCAACGAGATCAGGTGGTTTATAGGAGTTATATGATGATTTCAGAGGTCCACTTATCATATTTCATCATCAGGATCACACCTACATAGTCATATTTTGATTTTGATGCATTTCGACCATTCTCGTAATTTGGGAGTATTAATGAGCATTATTTAATGGATTTCACTAAGTTTTTCATTTTAATAATTTATATAAGAGGGATACCTTGGTGTAATAGTTGGAATCAATATGAAGAGCTCTAAATGATGGAGAGAATAAAAAGTGACTTTTAGTTCCCAAAAATGCTTCAAAGTTAAATAAATCACTTTTTGGAGTAAAAAGGATTAATAAATTAATAAAGTGATTTTAGAGGAAATACTAAACTTAAATTAAAACGTCACTTGAAGACAAAAAACAAAAATATGTATAACATTACAATGATATCTAATTCTCTCATGATGTTTATGATTAATTGATTTGATTTGGAGATATCTTGGAGCCTTTGAGGGTTTGGAGTAAACCCTGGTTTGGATTGGTTTCAATGGTGAAATATTCCACCATAGCTAATCAAGTTTATATGGTGAGAGATCCACCCTAACCATTCAATAGGAAGAATCACTCAGATTCTTCGTTGGATTTTATTGTTTGAGACCATATTCATATTTTCATGCTTGAGGAGACCAAATTATTCCTTTGTAGAGAAAGTTTCATTTTTGGAATCCATATATTTCCCAATAGGGGGTTGATCTACGTTTCTAGAGGCCATATTATATTATGGATATCAATATTCACTTGGAATATTGTATTCTCCTTGGTTGGGGTTGAGGCCTCTATTGTAGGGGTTGTGTTTCAGTGTTCCTTTAGGGAAGGACATATTTCTATATAGGGGGTTGTATTCTTTGGAAAGAGAGGTCTTATTATCTTTTTGGGGATTCCATACACTTTTGGAGGGTCGTATTTGTAGCTTTGAAGACCTATTTTTTTGGTGGAGACTTGTTTTTATCTTACTCGGTGGATTTGTGGACTGTATCTGGTATATTTCCCTTAGAAAGTTGACATGTACGTCTCTGGATGCTAATACATGTAATTGGTGAACAAATAAATAAGATATAATCTTAGATTTATGGTGTTAATTTTTTTGTTTGGGTTTGTTGACCACTCCAAATGGCATGTCAAGCAGATGAGGGAGAACTCCTGATGGAAGGTCCCAATTAGACCCACTCTCGTTTGGGATAGAAATTCCAATCATATTTTTTCCTGGTTACCAATCTAACTAATATGCTATCTAAAAAGTGAATATCAGAACCAAAGGTTCTCAAATGAATTAAAATTCTAAAGAATGACTTATAAACTAAGATGATTATCTACAATCCTAAGATGCACTTCTACTCTATTATGTTCTAACTTATCCTGATCAGGAGAAAATTAAATATAATTCCATTGAAATGTTTGTATACTTGCACATAAATAATTCATAGAAGAAAGAAACATGAAAGATTAACAGTACAAAGATTTAGAAACAAATATTTGATTCACTAAACTAATCATATTGTCACTTCACTTATAAAAGTTATGGTGACTGTAAACATACGAAAATTAGTTCATAAGTAGTTCATAAAAACAATATTCACATATAACAAGGATAAACATGAATTAGTAGAAAAGTCTCATTCATACATATTAGTGCCACAATCTTCAAAACATCTCTGGTTCCAATTAACTTGCAGTAAAAATATTGTTCAGATACATCCAAAAACCAAAATCCCCATTCATGGAAAGACCTCCTTTTTTATGAGATATTGTTTACATCCTCATGATTCAAATTATGATCCGAGGGTCGTTTTTTCAAAATGACTCCATATTCCTAATCAGAAAATACAATTACAAAAGCAGAGGAATGAGGAATCTAGGACGATTAAAAAATTTCATCATCACAAACCACTCTACCCTTGCACCTGATCTTGATACTATTCCCAAACAGAATAATCTTTCATTATGTCCTCAAGCTTGTCTGGTTGTAATTTTTCAATGATTAATTCTCCATTGGAAACTTTAGCGAACAATTATGGTTGTAACTCCTTCGTTGCGTATTTTACAAAGTGTTGGATCATGTTGATTAGTCTAGCATGTCTTAGAGTTGTTATTCCAAAGATTCTCTTTCGAACTGAGTTAAAATTTGGATGCTTATTTGGATCATGTTTTTGCGCTCTTCTACGTCAACAATTCTCGTAGTGGAAGATGTTGCTTCATCAATGGGGAGCATTGGTTGCATTCCAAATTCCTTCATGAGATCATTTGAGTTACTCCAGAGCTCCATGCAGGAGTTAGTTTCTCCTTTTTTGGAAACTTTCATATTCTTCAAGAACGATTTCCAGGTGTCGAATAAAACATGACACATGAGCTTCTCTTTGATAGAATACAATGGTAGTGTAGTACGGGGTGATTTATGCATTTCCTTCCAATTGAGGATTTTATCAAAGGCCTCATTTGCTTCTTGATATCACCCTTGAATTTATGTTAACTTATCTTGTAGTCTGATTTGATCATCTCAATTGTCCTATAAATTATTGAGAATATTGAGGAATTCTTTCTACTCAACTGCAAATTCCTCACTTAACTCTAATTCTTGGGCCTTGATAACCTCTACTATGAGTGTTGATGTCCCTTTCTCCTCCAAAGTTATTTTTATATTTTTCCTTTCCAGTTCCAACTCTCTATCATGGGTGTCCCTTTGGGTCTCCATCCTTCTCTCGAACTCAACATTCATTTCATCTCTTTGTGTTTTCATATCTTTGTTCAAATGTTCTGTATTGAGAGAATCAACCACGTGCGTGGTTATCTTGAACTCTGAAGTGACATTGTCTTTCACATTCTTCAATTCGGTTTCGATCTATGTGATATTTTTCTTGGTCATGCTTGATGTTCTAGTCACTTCAATAAAAAATGAGGTGTTCAACCCCGCGAAATCATGGAGAGAAGAGGCTCTATAAACAACATTCTCTTGTGGGTCAGGCCCAACCTTTCATTGTACTACTATGCCTACAGATGACCTAGAATTGGTGGATTCCCCTCTCTTTCTTTTGTTTGATCTCTTCTCAATTCTTTTAGTTCTTTTATCGTAATAATAATCTTCGATGGCCACTACAACCCATTCAAAATTCACATACTAAGAAGAGAAAGAAGAATCACTTGGGATGGAATTGATGGGAGTGTAGTCTTGTGGTGGTATGTTCACAATACCCAAATTGGGCATGGACGGGGTGCTTGGAGTCTTGCTCAATTTTAACAATTGTTGTTCTTTCAACAATGTTTTTTCTTTCCTTTGAGCCTTGGTTTCATCAGCTAGTCATTTGGCCTCTACCTTATCAGTTAGTCTTTTGGCCTTTGCTTCATCATCCAATCTCATAGCCCCCTCTTAATATTTCTTATTTTGTATGGAATCCTGTTCCACTTTGAGCTCATTTTATCTCTTAATTATTTCTTCTATGTATTTCCTTTTTTGGTATTCTTCCTCATCTTGAATCCTTTTTTGTTCTATTTTTTCTTCTTTCCTGATCTTTTATTGTTCTTTGATGTTCAAGTTGTCATGTCCTTCCTAGAGAAGTATCTTGAACTTCTCAATTATTACCCACTTCATTTCTTTGTGTTCATCTTAGAGTTTGTATATAACAACATCATTGGGTAAATGTTGTA
Source organism: Picea engelmannii (assembly GCA_009831015.1). Taxonomy (NCBI): domain Eukaryota; kingdom Viridiplantae; phylum Streptophyta; class Pinopsida; order Pinales; family Pinaceae; genus Picea; species Picea engelmannii. Next base: position 255,563 of record ML783233.1, on the reverse strand, counting down.
AGGATTCTTCATAGAAAATGATTCCTTTAAACTTGTCTTCTTCAAATAAACCACATGGGTGTTAGAATGGATGAGACCCACATATCTGATGTGGTTGACTATAAAATCATGTGGATCATGGAATTTTTTCTCTCCTATACATAGGCACACATATTGTAGGGAATCTTCCTCTTTTCTTGCATGGGGGCCATTAGAAATACTGTAATTCCCTATTTCGACTAGAAACACATGCGAGAGCTTTTTTATACTGCTTAGAAGCAATGAGGATACCCTTGTCCCCATGGTCTAGTAATAAATTTATCTCATCAATAGATGATCTGGGAAAACGTAGGGTAAAGGGTGTGGGGCCCCATTAGTGCCATATACCCTGATGTAAAAGTAATATTTGCATAAATACCAATGTATTATCCCTCTCATCATAGTCCTATCTTCAATGGAAATCTTGTGCCTTGGGAACCCAAAAACTACAGTGTACAAAGAGGAAAGGAAAATGTTACAAATGTCATAAAAATGTCTTATGTAATTTATGCTCCATAACTCAAAGAAATACACATGTATAGGGGGTTGGTTATGGTCCCAGTTCCATCCGAGATCAGTAAATTGTATATAGGAATAAATGGCATCAATCAGGTAGGTCAATGTGTAAAAACATGTCTTTCTCATACCTGTAATGTTTTTCGTGTGAAGAAATATGTTGAAATCCAATATGTATACCCAATTGAACACTTGTCCTATTTTGACAATGGTATGTGCCAGTGGTAGCCAATAATTTTAAAAGTGTGTTATTTTCTCCTCACCATACAACCAACTTAGCATAGTGGTCAACATTTTGTATGGTTATTTGAATCTCTGGGTGGGGAACATATTTTGTCCATGTTTAAGTGTCTTGTCCTCATCTACCCACAAATGTTTCATCAAATTAGCTGGCCCTTTCTTTCCCTGGGTGAAACCTTTTAAGAATGGCTCATTGAGAGAACATGTAGGAGTGGGTAAGTGACACCTTGATTCGATGTCTTTAGGCCTTAAGGATGATATTCAATTTACCTTATTTATTATGATAGTCGTTGTGCTTGGGTCAAACTGTTTGAAACACCATTTTGTTGCCTCATTGTAGGGAAAAAGGATTGGTCGGGAAACAGTTAGATGAATTCCACATTTTTGGATGTTCTAGTATTCTTCCATGTTTTCGTCTTCTGGAGGAAAATATCTAGTGTTGAATATCCTGTGGATATCGTTGTACCTGGGACTATGGTATTCACTGGTGTGATGGGTAGTTCCTGTTACCCAGACCTTGTTTTGGCAAGAAGACGTTTCTGATGCAGAGGCTGGCTGGAAATAAACAAAGCCTTTAGGTCTTCTGGTATTTTGGCTAGCCATAGTAGGATGTTACCTGAGACATGTATTAGAAAATATAAAACATGAATCAATCCAAATAAAATGATGCAACAATTGTAAAGATATCAACCCAAAAAATGAACGTATTACCTGCAAACAAGCCTGAAAAGAGGGTTTCAGAATATCATTGGGATAATAATAAAAGGTAGAGTATTTTAACAACTTACAAAGGAAGCTAGGCTGTGAAAGGAGGTTTTAGTGCCAATTAATATGTATTAAATCATCCCTAAATGTGTAATAAATCACCTATGTATGAAGGTTATTTCAATATCATACCACAATCTTTGTCATTAACGGGGAAGATCGCCCAAATCTATGTATTAGAGTCGAGAGGGGCCTAGATTTTAAAATTCATCTATCAGAGTCATGGTGTTAGAGTGGGAAATTTATGGATCAATTTTTTCTTCGATGGAAAGGTATCGAAGGTATATTCCCTCTCACTTGGATTTGTGTGCCGACATGAGAGGAATGAAGTTTTGGGAAAAGGTGGGTCCCGTCGAAGTCATCACATCGAAACTCATCGGCATATAGTTTAGGAAATGCCTCAATGAAAGGTAATTGAAGGGATATTCCCTTTTCCTTGGTTTGTGTTCCGACAGTGGATAGTTAAAAGGTATCGGGTGACAATGACTAATTTTATGTTACAAAGTCCAATAGATTGAGGGGGTGTTAGAAATCCGACAGGGGTGGTATTGAAAGAATATTCCTTAGATACCCTGGAAGGTGAGAGATATTGAAAATAAAGACAAATTAAATCACTCAAGGATACAAAAAAGGGTTGAAGGCCAATCCTAATACACCATGCCATGAGATTATGGTCACAAAGGTCACGTCGACTTAGTGGTTTTTAGTACAGATTGGTTATTTCTCCAACCACCTAATGATTTTTGCATGGGACATGAAGGCAAATATGTATGCCCAGGTTATCATAATATAGAAGTCAGAGTTTCAAGCTATGAGTGAGGGGAAATACCCCGACAAAGATGATTCTGAATAGACTTAGGCTAAAAGGTGCGAGAGTGAAGTTCACCGAGCAGGGTAATCAAACAAAGTTCGGGTGCTTACAACAAGTGTATTAACCGATGGATTCTCGGGCAGGAGGGTTGATTGGTGTAGTAGAGGGGACCATTGTTTGACTGTGCCTAATGTTTTTCCAAAAGAGAACAGGATCGTAGAATGTCTAAGTGGTAGACTAACGTCTTTGTGCCAATACATTTTCAATGAAGTAGAAACGTAGTTCCTTGTAAAAAAATTTAGAATAGGGGGGACCCATTTTCTCCAAAAATGGGTTGTTGTGTGGGTGAGCCACAAAAAATGGTGACTTACTGGGAAGAACCAGTTATCTCTAATCTAAAAATAAAATGACTTCAAACAAATCAATGTACAGTTTTATCTGTAAAAAATCTTTTAACGGTGCATATACTATGGACACCACATCATCTAGCCTGAGAGAAAGGCAGAAAAGTGACCTGTTACAAGTGACCTTCAACATAATTCTCATTAAATTAATTGGATCTTGTTTTTTTTTCTTTACATCTACATGGATTACATAGGAATGGACACCACATAGGAGTGCTTCTTGACCATTTATAGAATGAATTGTTTTCCTCATCTGTCTTTCCAAACATTTCATGGCATCAAGCGAGCTTCCATAGCCCCGATGCAGTTTCCTTGGTATCATTAAAACATGGCCCCACTTACAATGAGCGTCCATAGCCCCGACGATTTTACCTGTATTTCCCACACTGTTAATAGTTCTTTCAACTTCCTGGTGATTTATCTTTTTTTCATTCACATTTTAGATATGTAATTTATGTATTTCTTTTGCAATATGGGTGAATAGGAAGAGGGGTGATATGAGAGTTACTTTCATATGCTAGTCTTAGTCAGTTATTTATCCTCGTGGGTCCATTAACATGGATCATAGATTCATTTATATTTAGGGATATTCAAGGGAGTATCAATGGAATTATGAAAGATACACCTAAATTAAGGACATTTCTCTATTTGAGTGAAACATAGGCATGCCATGAAAGTGGTAATAGGATTGATGATAACTATTGTGAACTACCTAAAGACATTGATTTTATAGGTTTGAAGCTTTTTGTTGACATAGGTGAACTTGTTCCTCTTTTCAGTATGACCATCAGTCATCCATATAAGCACTGATCATAAGGTAATTTGATTACTTCAATATGAAAAGGCATTTACAGGGAAAAGGAAGATTGGTCTGGAATGGTTAATAGAAATTTATTCTAGACAGACAAAGACAAAAGGAAAGTTCAAACAAAGGAAAATAAAGAAGGAAGAAATAAGAAGGTTGGATGAGGTAAAGAATTATAGAAAAAGTAAAGGGAAATCCATAAAATATACTATGTACAAAGATATATCACCATAGGTGATCATGAGAAGTATATTTTGAGAATTTGGCCATTAACAAGGAGCTCCTCCTCATCTCCCTCCAATGTTTTACGTCTGAAAGTTCCATGCCTTATTTTTTGGTGAATCATATAAGGTCCTAACCATAACTTCTGAAATTTTCTGTGTGTTTCTTTCAATTCATTAGATTTTCCCCATTTGAGAATAAGATCTCCCTCTTGGAAATATGTGTTTCCCACATCTGACTTGCCAAACCAATTTTTTATTATTTCTTGATGGTGTATTAAGTTCATCTTGAATTTTTCCCTTTCTTCTTCAAGTTTTAACAACATATCCAATATTTCTTGCATTACTGGGAAAGCCTAGTCTTGGATAGATTTAGAAAGTTGTAAGGAGGGTAGGAAAGTATGGGTAGGAAAAGTGGCTTCTTGTACATAGAATAGAAAGAAGGGAGAATTAACAACTGACAACTTGGGAGTTACTCTGTCATCCCAAAGAGATTTTTGTAGGGATAGATGCCAATTCCTTTGATGATCATTAACAATTTTCTTGAGAATTTTAATGAGGTTTTTATTAGTTGACTCAGCCAGCCCATTCCCCTATGGATAGTAATTTTATGCATACTTGACTTTAATGTTCCATTCAAGACCATATTCAGTTAATTTCAGAGAAGAAAAATATTTAGCATTATCAAAAACTAATGATTAAGGGAATCCAAACCTAGTGATAGTATGAGATTCAAGGAATGCCATCACTTGGTTTTTGTTGATGGTCTTCAAGGGAATTACTTCGCTCCATCTGGTGAAATAGTTCGTAGTTGTTAAGATGCAATTATGTAGTTGAGAAGAGTTGGGATTGATTTCCCCAATCATGTCCAGACCCCATTGTTTAAACAATCATTCACTAATTATAGTTTGTAGGGGGAATGCAACTTTCTTTCCTCTCCCAACTGAGTTCTGGCAGTCCTGGAATTTCCTTGCATATGCCCAAGAATATTTGAACAAAGTGGGCCAGTAATAGCCAAATATGAGGATTTTGTGAGAATTGGTGTCTTCACCATAATGTCCACAAATTGGTCCATCATGAAGTTTAGATAATACCTTTTCAACATCCCTTTTCTCAATACATCTTAGAAAAACACCATAATGTTTTTGCATAACATTATTTGGATGAGTTGATATTGAGTTGATTTGAGTCTAAGGGCTCTCTTCTTATTGGGATCTAAATAATATAGGGATGACCCATGGGTTAAATAATATTTAATTTCATAATACCAATTGTTAGATTTAATAGGGATGTAACAAACTTATTTTTCAAAAAGTTCTTGATCCTGATACAATGCATCTTCTTGTACGTCATCACTTATTGATTCAGAAACCCATTTACATAATCCTTGTCATTTGAAAATTTTTGTAGGACTAATATCCAGGTCATATTCATATAAGGTTGTTACCTAATTAGTTCTTTTTTCTTCCAGGTCCTTTTGTACCAAGAGATTCCTGATAGTGGGATAAGGGACAATAACCTTTGTCTTTGATCCGAGCAAGAATGACCTGAAATGTTTTATAGCTTTGAATACAACATAGGATTTCTTGTCCACTTCTGGGTAGTTTAATTATTCTCCATGTAAACAAGAACTCATAAAATCCATAGGGAATTCATCCCTATTCATGGTTCTTTTGTGTTAGAACAACTACAAATGCGATATCAGAAGAAAATGTGTAGAGAATAAACTCTCGACTGAAGTTAGGACTTAGTAAAGTAGGAACTAGAGCTATGTCTTCTTTTATATTATCAAAATATTTATTTTCTTTATATTCCCATTTGAATTCTGCATTATTTTTTTATCATGTCTTACATGGGTTTTACTGTTTCGACAAATCTAGGGATGAATCTTCTCACAAAATGTATTCTCCCCAGGAAGGAATCCATATATTTTTGGTTATGAGGGGGAGAAATCTTGGAAATAGTTTTAGTTCTTTCAAGTTAAATTCTCATACCATGCTTAGAAAATATGAACCCTAATAGTTTTCCCTCATCAATTGCAAAAGATGATTTTTTAGGATTGGGAGAAATACCATATCTTATGCAACTATTGAATACTTTCCTCAAATAGGATAGATTGTATTTTTTATCCATAGAGAAGATAATGAAATCATCTATATATAATAAAACACACTCTCCAAGTAGTCCTCTGAAGGAAATGTCCATTTCTCTTTGGAAATATTCTCCAACGCTGATCAAACCGAATGGAATATTCCTGTAATCATATGTTCCCAATTTAGTCGAAAAGGAAGTCTTCAGTTGATCATCATGGGAAACTAGGACTTGATTATAGCCAGAAAAACCATCTAAAAGTGAGAATTTCATAGCCAGACACACATTGCAAAATTTTCTCCATAGGGGGCACTGGGTAATTGTCTTTCTCTGAGGCTCTGTTCACATTCCTGAAGTCAATACATAGCCTTATATGTCCATTATTTTTCATCATTGGTACTAGGTTAGATATCCATTGAGTATGTCTAACTAGGAATACAATCTTAGCAAATAACAAATTATTCGACTTTGCTTTGACCCGAGGCTCAATAATGGGATGCATCTTCCTTAGATTTTGTTGAAATTTTTTTGTTTGAGGCTTCATTGGAATAACATGTTGTATGATTTTGGTTTCATATGCCTTGAGGCCTTCATATGTCCATGTAAATACGTCTTTATATTTCTTGAATAGTTTGATGTAAGATTGTTTTTCTTCAGGAGAACAACCCTTTCCCAAGTTGGTATTTTGAGGTGTAGTGCTCATTCCCAAATTTATCACTTCAAACTTCATTGATGAGATACAGGTTTTTCAGTTTTCTTCGTTCGTGAACTTATCTTGGAAATCATAAAGCTTCTCAAGTTTGACTACATTATTGGGGACATTGTTGGTTGAACCCGATGGAATGCTTGGTTGGGTTTGATCAATAGTGTTTGAATTCACCATTAGATCATGATAAACATCATATATAACAGAGTATTTGAAGGTATCTTTGAGGTGTAATAATATTATAATATGTTGGTCATCGTCAAAGACTCTCCAAATAGTGATGTTGTATGGAATTGAAGGATTGTACAAAAGTTCAACAGGGAAAGTGTCGAGCATAAAAATAATATTAAATGAAACAAAAGACTTGATTAGTTCCCATACCTCTGACTGATAATTCTTCAAATTAATTGAAAGGCAATAGATGGTGTTTCTTACTTGTCTTATGAAAATTTCATAATTATCAAATACCTTAATTTTCTCATCTTTCAAATCTACATCCTTTTTTAATCCTTGTAATAAAGATTCATATTTGGAAATATTATTGGTGCATTGTAATTATAGTCTGCATGCAATTATTGTTTTCATTCCTTTCATATATTTCAATATGAAACCAACACTTGCACCTTCTAACGATTAAGATCCATAAAAAATATTGTCCACATGTCATGATCCCCTTTCTTTGTTTCAACAACTAATTTCAAATTTTCAATTTTGTTTTGGTTACTGGGGTTAGAAGAGTTAATGAGCACCTCTAATCTATCCCTAGAAATTATGTTAGGTTGTACACTAGAGGAAATGTTAGTTTGGTATGAAATAGTACATATAATCTCAACAATCTAAGTGCAATGAAGGATTTCATATTGTGTTTTATATTCTGCAAAAGATGATGTTTTAGATGTGTAATTCCCAAAAAATGTCTCATACGATTAATTACCCAAAATAAAATTGTTAGACACTATTGGTTCATTTGGGTCGTTCAGGTCAGTAACTACGTGTTTCATATATCTCTCCCTGACAATTATGATTTGATTCATTTTACCATTTTAAGGAAGCCACAGATGAAAAAAATCAATAACGAAACAACCATTTAGCATAATAGACCAATCCCGACTTAAAAGCATGTCATAATTGTCAGGTATGTCTACTACATTTATATCAATAATTTGATGAACTTTAGGATTAACAGATATCCCAATCAAAACATTTTTTAATTCCCCAATAATTTTGACTCGAGTTTTATCTAATTGAATAATTTGAATATCAGATGGTTCAGGTTTGACATTAAGCTTTTCGCATACTTTGAGAGGCATGACATTAGATGAAGCTCTCGAGTCTACCATACAATTATGAAAATTCCTATTAAAGATTTCAAAAGTAATGAGGAATGGTGGGGTAGTAGATCTGGACCACTGTCCGGTTAGGGAGGCATTTGTGGCTACCTGACTCGTAGATGGAGTATTGCTGCTAGAAGATCTTGTCTTGGTTGTTCCCATTTTTTCCCTAACATTTATTTCTTTAGTGCCAATGGAAGTTTTACCCTGTAGAGTTTTAATGAAATTTTCTTGAATTTGCGGGATATTCATAAGCTCAAATAGGGAAATGTTGGCTTTCGTCTTCTTAATATATTCTAGGAAATCATATTCCAACCTGGCTAGGGGCATGAATGAAGCATTAGTTTTGGGTTCTTGATCATATGCTTCGTGGTTGGAGGGTATGGGTTTGGAAGGATTGGGAGTGGTGTTGGATGAAGAATATGCTTGTTTGGTATTGGACATGGTAGGAGTAGGAGGATTAGCATTACTTGGGGTGTCATTCAAGGTCCCCTTGTTGGAATTTCTTGTAGTTACAACATTTTGGGAAATGTGTACTTCCTATGTTTCTTCTTCCTCCCTTCCATAAGAAATATCCTAGAAATAATTCAGTTGTTTCTCTTTGGTTTCTTGGGACTCTCGAGGTTTTTCGTGTTGTTCCTGATTATCCTCTTCATCCTCCTTCACTTAAATCATATTCTCTATCGCCCAAGTTTGTAGATATTGGACAATATCTTCAATGTTAATTTCATTTTCTTGAGAAGGATTGGTTTTATTAGTTGGTGGAGTGTTTTTTTCTTTCTTAGGAGGGAACCTAAATAATTTATTTTGGATAGAACATCCTTATCCACCACTATTCTTCAAATCTATTATCTCATTGGAGAGTTTCTTAACAATCCTCTGAAGAGTCTCCATGTCCATGGAATCATAATTCTTCTTCTCATCTCAGGGTTTGGACATAATTTCTTTAATTTTAACTTTATCTTTGGATGATTCTGCTCTAGGATTTCCTTTTAAATTCATCATGTTCTTTTCAACTTTAAGGGATTCCTGTAAGGCTTCTTCAAGGGTGGCTTTTTTAGCATTCTTAACAAACATTTCCATGGACATAGGTAGACCAGTGGTATAGAATTTGATGGTAACGTCTTCAATAGGTTTTGAGGATCGAGGGATACGTTTGAATAGAGTAAGTAAGAATTGGTTATAATCATTCACCGGTTCCTTAGAATTCATTTTGAATCTTGACAGTTCTAGGACTAGAGTTGTTGGTGTCTTATTTTCTCCAAAATTCCGAAGGAAGATTTTTTTGAATGATCTCTAGTCAAATATGGATGCTTCCTCTAAAGAGAAGAACCATGTAGATGATAAGTTCTCAAATTTAAGTGGTAACAATTGACAGATTTCATCTTCATGCCTAATCATTTGGAGTCTTACTAAAAGTAATAATTTATTAATGTGTTATTCAGCCAAATATTTTCTGTCAAGGTCACATTTAGGTAAAACATTCTCAGGATGTCTGGGCATATCATGAAAAATTCTTGGTACAACAACTGCATTATGAACAAACCAAGGATGATATGGAGGGGGGTTTTTATTAACATTATCCATGATCATGTTTGGAGGTTGGTACAAGATTATCTAAAGTGGGTTGTTTTCACTTTCACCTTCATGTTCCTCTTCTTCCTTAGAGTCTTCTTCTAACCCATTCCTTAGTGTATGTGGTTCATATTTAGGAGGAGAGGGAGGTCTACCACTTGAATCGCCAACAATTATGTAATGTTCAAGGTCAATATAGAAGGTCTCTTGAAAACCTGGTGTGTCTTGAGGTACCTGATATATGGGGGTTCCAACAGAGAGATTTTCTTGATACGCATAAGGATCGGTAAATAAGGGACATTCACTATGAGGATATCATTGAACTTGAGGTAGTGAATAATAAATGGGAATCTCTCCCATATCTCTTCTCAGTTGTCTAGCTAAGGCACAATTCACACATTCCTGAGATTTCCTCAGAATGGTATTTACCTCTGGGAGGGTTAGTATGCGGGGTTGAGGCAAAGTGAATGAGGACTCGAGATGAGTGGAAATATGTTGAGTACTGGACTAACCCGATATATTCACATTATACAATAAGGGAAGTGTATCATTCTCAGAACAATGTGGATGGGAATCACTTGATAAGGAAGTGCTAACTTTCATATTAGAACATGAAGGTTTATATTTCTCTTTGCAGCCATTCAGCTCTATGGCCCTCCTTCTAACACCATTTCTATTGATGGGTTCAAATGGCTTGTCATGAATATGACGGAGAATGCCCAATGGTAGGTCCTAATTATACCCACTCTCATTTGGGATAACGTTTCCAACCATATTTTTTCCTAGTTACCAATCTAACTAATATGTTATCTGAAAAGTGAATATGAGAACCAAAGGTTCTCAAATGAATTAAAATTCCAAAGAACTACTTCTAAACTAAGATGATTATCTATAGTCCTAGGATGCACTTCTATTCTATTATGGTATAACCTATATTTATTAGGAGACAATTAAAGATAAGTGCTCTGAAATGTTTGTATTAGTTGCGTAGAAATCATTCATAGAAGCAAGAAACATGAAATCTTAACAATACAAAGAGTTAGAAATAATTGATTCACTAAACTGATTGTATTGTCGTTGTACTTAGAGTAAAAAATTATGGTGATTGTAAACATATGGAAAATAGTTTAGAAGTAGTTAATAAAACCAATATTCACATATAATGGAGATAAACATGAATTAATAGAAAAGTCTCATTCATGCATATTAGCACCACAATCTTCAAAATGTCTCTGGTTCCAATTAACTTACAGTAAAAATATTGTTCAGCTACATCCAAAAACCAAAATCCCTATTCATGGAAAAAAGTCATTTTTTATAATATGGAGAGACTGTTTGCATCCTCATGATTCAATTATGAGCCCAGGTTCATTTTTCCAAAGTGACTCTTCATATTCCTAATCAGAAAATACAATTACAAAAGAAAATGGATGAGGCATCTAGGACAGTTACAAAATTTCATGATCATGAACTAATCTACCCCTGCACATGATATTCATACTCTTCCTAGAGGGAACAATATTTCATGATGTCCTTAAGCTTGCCTAATTGTAATTTTTGAATTACTAATTCTCCCTTGCAAACTTTAGAGAACACTTCTTGATGTAACTCCTCATCTTTTACAAAGTGTTGGATCGAGTTGATTAGTTTGGCAGGTCTTAACAAGTGTTCTTCTAAAGATTCTCTTTTTAATTGAGTTAAACTTTGAATTATTATTTGGCTAATTTTCTTGAACTCTTCTACCTCAACAATTCTCATGGTGGCAGATGTTGCTTCATAGATGGGGAGCATTGGCTACATTCCAAATTCCTTCATGAGATCATTTGAGCTATTCCATAGCTCCATGCAGGCATTAGTTGTTTCTTTTTGGGAAACCTTCATATTCTTCAAGAACGGTTTCCAAGTGTCAATGAAAACTTGGTATATGAGCTTCTCTTTAATAGAATATAATGGTAGTGTAGTAGGGGGTGATTTATGCATTTTTTGCCAAATTAGGATTTTATCAAAGGCCTCATTTGCTTCTTGATATTGCCCTTGAATTTATATTAACTTATCTTGCAGTCTGAGTTGATCATCTTGATAGACCTGTGAATTATTGAGAAAATTGAGGTTCTTTCTACTTGGCTACAAATTCCTCTTTTAACTCTAATGCTTGAGCCTTGATAACCTCTATAGTGAATGTTAATGTCCTATTCTCCTCCAAATATATTTTTTTCTTTTTTTTGTATAGTTCTAACTCTCTATCATGGGTGTCTTGTTGGGTCTACATCTTTCTCTCAAACTCAGGATTCATCTCATATATTTTTGTTTTTAGAACATTCATATATTCTACATTGAGAGCATCAACTAATTTCATGGTTTTCTCAAACTTTGAAGTGAGCTTATCTTTCACATTCTTCAATTTGGTTTCCAGCTCTGTGATCCTCATCTTGGTTGTGCTTAAGTCATTGGTCACTTGAAGAACATATGAGGTGTTTAGCCCTGCGAAATCATGGAGAGAAGAGGTTTCCTTAATAACATTTTCTTCTAGGTCAGGCCCAACCTTCCATTATACTACTCTCCCTGCATATGACCAAGAATTGGTGGATTTCCCTCTCTTTATTTTGTTTGATCTCTTCTCAATGCGTTTGGTTATGTCATCGTAATAATAATCTACGATGTCCACTACAATCCCTTAAAAATTCAGATCCCGAAAAGAGAAAGTATAATCACCTAGGATGGCCTTGATGGGAGTGTATTATTGTGGTTGTATGTTCACAATACCCAAATTGGGTGTGGACGGGGTGCTTGGATTATTTCTCAATTTTAGTGATTGTTGTTGTTTTAATAACGCTTTTTCTTTCCTTTGAGCCTCGATTTCTTCAACTAGTATTTTGTCCTCTACCTCATCAGCCAATATTTTTGCCTCTGCTTCATAGAACAATCTCCTAGCCCCCTCTTCATATTTCTTCTTTTGGAGGGAAGCATGTTCCACTTTGAGATCATTTTCTCTTTTAATTATTTCTTCTTCATCTTTCCGTTTTTGGCATTCTTCCCTAGATTGAAGTCTTTTTTGTTCTTATTTTTCTACCTTCCTGATCTTTTCATGTTCTTTGATGTTCAAATTGTCATGTTTTTCCTGGAGAATTCTGTGGAACTACTCAATTGTTACCCTCTTCATTTATTCTTGTTCAACTTCTAGTTCTTCTCTAGCAACATCATTGGGTAACTTTTGTAAGTGATTTTCATAGAAAATGACTCCTTTAAACCTGTATTCTTCAAAATCAACCACATGGATGTTAGAATTGGTGAGAGCCATAGTTTTGATGTGGATGACTGCAAACTCATGTGGATGGTGGCCTTTTGTCTCTCCTATACATAGGAACACATATTGTAGGGTGTCTTCTTCTTTTCTTTCATGAGGGCCATTAGAAATAGTGTAATTCCCTATGTGGACTGGAAACACAGGCCATATTTCTTTATTTCTTCTCAAAAGTAGTGAGGAGACCCCTAACCCCATGGTTTGGTAAGCAATTTCTCTCATTAGCAGACGATATGGGACAAAGTAGGGTAAAAGGTGTGGGGCCCCACTGGTGTCATAGACCCTGATGTATAAGTAATATTTGCATAAATAATAGTCTGGTATCCCTTTCATCCCAGTCCTAGATTCAATGGAAATCATGTTCCTTGGGCACCCAAAAAGTACAATGTATAGAGGGGAAAGGAAAAGGTTACATATGTCATAAAAATTTCTTCTATAATTTATGCTCCATAACTTAGTGAAATACACATGTATATGGGGTTGTTTATGGTCCTAGTTCCAGCCAAGGTAAGTACATTGTACAGAGTAACAAACGACATCAATCACATAGGTCGATGTGTAAAAGAATGACTTTCTCATACCTGGAATGTTTTTCATGTGAATAGAGATGTTGAAGTCCAATATGTATTGCCAATTGAACACTTGTCATGTTTTGAAAATGGTATGTGCTAGTGGTATCCAATCTATTTGAAAGTGTGTGATTTTGTCCTCACCATATAGCCCACTTAGCATAATGGTTAACATTTTATATGGTTCTTAGAGTCTATGGGTGGGGACCAAATTTTGTCTCTATTTAAGTGTCTTGTGCTCATATACCCACCAATATTTCATCAACTTAGTTGGCCCTTTGTTTCCCTGGGAGAAAATGTTTAAGAATGACTCATTGAGAGGACATGTAGGAGTGGGAAAGTGGTACCTGGATCAGATGTCTTCAAGACTTAGAAATTTTATTCACTTCCCCTTATTTCTTATGATAGTCATAGTGCTTGGGCCGAACTATTTGAAACACCATTGTGATGCCTCATTGTTGGAAAACGTGTGGTCCGGGAAACAATCAAATGAATGTCATATTTTTGCTCGTTCTAGTATGCTTCCAGGTTTTTGTCTTTTGGAGGAACATATCCATTGTTGAATATACTGTAGATCACATCGTACCTGGGGATATTTTATTGATCAGTGTGATGGGTAGTTTCTATTATCAAGACCTCTATTTGGAGAGAAGAGGTTTCCGACACAGAGGATGACTGGAAATAGACAAAGTCTTTAGGTCTTCTAGTATTATGGCTAGCCATAGTAGGATGATACCTGAGCCCTATATTACCAAAGCTAAAACATGAATCAAGCCAGAGAAAATGATGCAACAATTGTAAAGAGATCAATGATAAAAAAGAACGTATTACCAGCAGTTGGGCACTTTAATTGTCTAAATAAATAGATAATTAAGGTGTTCAATATGAATTGTCAAACCCAGGGAAGTTTTTTTATTGCAAGATAATTGTGCACAGTCTATGCTAGATTATGAAAGAAAACACTAATCAATTGCAGTAAAGTAAATTAACACAAAAATAAATAGATTTGAAAAGATGAACACTAACACAAGTTACTGACACAACTGGAGTTCTAATCTATTGTTGCAGAATTGAAATCACACTTGCATAATTGAAATCTAATTTCCATAAGTAGAAATTGATGTGTATAAGAATCTTGGATTATCTATTCTATTATAATTTTCCATATTACTCTTGCAGAAGGAAATTGATGAGAGGAAGTCTACTTAATTTCAGAAAGGGGATTCACACTTCTATTTACTTTTTCTTGCAAATAGATATTTAATCTAATGCAGAAAAGGAATTAACTCTCAAAGAAATTCTCCATCAGTATTCAACAATCAATTCTAAATATCATGAGACTGACTGATGCGCATTAAATAGAAAGGGATTGAACTGTAACATCAAATGTGTTCTAGAAATGATAAACATATAAATCATCCAAATCAAAGTAGTTAGTCTAAAAAATCACAACAGAGGGGAGTCTATGAGGAAGTTGGGTCCTTTCCTTCTCACTTAATCCACTTGAAAAGACTACAGTAGGTTGAAGAAACTCAAATCACTTTCTTTATTAAATCACCAAAATGTTTAGATACAAAATGCTTTACTTCACTTCATTGTTCCATAGCTAATCTTCAGTACCCAATGATTACAAAAGATATATTATTTAAAGACAGATTCATTCAGTTGAAACAAACTTAGAATAGCCTTGAGAATAATAGATTCTCAAGATGTTCGTATGATATAAAAGACTTTTCATCATTACAAAATATGTAAATGATCTTGATCACCAACGTGAGATAAAACGTGTAACATCCTTTAGGATTGGTCTTCAGGATTCATATTTGAATGATATACCAGCTTCCAGAATCGATGGACATCTGTTGCAGCAATTGTAACAGCTTCCAAAAAATGTGTGCATTTGTTGTAGTCATGTAACAACATGTAGAACTGGTGCACAACTATAACAACTGGTGTAACAACATCAATCTTTCTTCAAGAATTGGTTGTTCTACACATTTTGATCATTAGTTGAAAATTCATGGATAAAATATGAGAAACGATACTAATCAAACATGTTAAGTAAATAAGAATATAAAAGCAATATCAATGATTCATACCTTGGGAAAAGTCTTAGAAAACATGATATTAGACATTTATCATAGAAATGCTATGGTTGAATGAGAAAAAGATATAGTGAAAAAGGACATTTACAGGTCCTAACATGCCTCCCAACTGAAGACATTGCATGTCCTCATGAAACTCACATTAAAGCCTTACTCTGAATCTGATTCAAGGAAGTGACTCCTCCAGTGAAAATTGTTAAGACAAAATTGTCATGAGATTATTCATTTGCAAGTCTGAATCCACTTCTCCTTACCATTCTCCAAATGACAGCTTTTGAGACCTTTGACCCCTATGTATATTCTGAATGAGGCATACAAAAACTAGGAAAATGAAACTTGAGTACCATCCACTGATGCCTACACGTTATCATACATGTAATATTTATTACTTCTTGACTGATAAATTGGCCAGTTCTTCATCATGACCAGTGACTGGTACTTTCACTCTTTTATACCCTGCCTGAAAGTAAATATTACCACATTCATAGCACATGTGCTCTCTATTTTGATTCATAACAGCTCTTGTTAGTGCTAATATATCCAAGATCAACTCGTCTGGGTTTATCTATCAAGCAACCTGCAATTCCTTATTTAGGGAAGCTATCTCTTCTTTGAGGCTTTCATTTCCTTCATCAGTGCAATAATCTTGGAATTTTCTGTATCCTTTATATTCTTCTCAATTTGAGAAAACAATTGAGCAAGTGGCACATCCTCACTATTTTGTGTAACTGGTTCTTGTGTGGAAGCTAATTCTGGCATGATCGAATCTTGTGGAGCAGTCGCTTCCTGGGTAGCTAGCTCTTGTGTAATAGCTAAATATGGCATGACTGGTTCTTGTGGGACAGTCTCTTCCTGGGCAGCTAGTTCTTGTGTAACGGCTAAGTTCTAGGAAGAGGTTGGTGCTTGTGTCACAGTCATGTTGTTGGAAGGGACTGGTTCTTGTGTAACCGTCATTTCTTTATCAACTAAGGATAATGGATGAAGAATGGGAATTTCCTATTCCATATTCTTCCATCCAACTACTGCTTCAGTAGACCTCGTTGACCTAGTTCTCCTCCTAGGTAAAGTAGAGATAAAAACAAGGGTGTTCATTTTATTTTCTTTAGGAGAAGGAGGGCGTTCTTCAAAAACCAGACAAGGAGAAAAATCTAGAATGTTGGGGTCTTGTATAATCTGTACTTCATCACTCGATGAGTGATGCACAAAATAATCAAGCAGAGTCGATGATTCTGCTGCAATTTGTTTACATTCGGCCTGAATTGACAAAATGGTTTCTTGAGTCTCCTTTCACAAGGTAATACCTAGTATACGTATCTCCTTAGGATCAGTTGGCGGATCACTCATGTTTGTATTATTGATATCAAAATTGGGCAGGGTCTGAGCATTAGCAAAATCAGGACACTATATTGCAACAATAGGGGTGTTTTGAGGTGCGTCTAGTTCAACAGGAGATGAAGTCGACGTACTCTCTATTACAGCAGGGGATGTAACTATTGTTGTAGTAGACCTTTTTGACCTTGTTCTCTTCCTAGGTAATGTAAAGATAGAAGCATAGGTTTTCCTTTTCTTAGCTTTAGGAGTAGGAGGGAGTTCTTCAACAATAGTTGTTGCAGCCACGGGCTAAGGCTCATGACTTGGTCCAGGAATTAGGTTTTCAACTGCTGGCTCAATCACAACTACAGGCATAGGGTTTATCTGTTCTAGTTCAACTTTGTCGATGATTTTCAGAGTGGTGTTATAATTGCTTCTGGTTTTTCGTTTTCTTCTCTGAGTCGACTTACAGGAAGTTATAGTGGGGGCTTTAACTATTGTTGCAGCTGAGGGCTGATGCTCATGAATTGGTCCAGGGATTGGGTTTAGCTATTATGGATTGGTCATAAAAATAGGAACAGTATTTGGTTGTTCTTCCACTTTATGTAATGGGACATTAGGAATTCCCATTCCTTTACGAATCAAAAACCCTATCAGTCTGTGATTGGAAATACAATTCTTGGGATTCTTTGATTTCTTGACAAAGTGAGCCATATTATGCAAGGAATGAAGAAGGAAATAAGGGATGTTTATTAGCTTCTAATGTCTTAAATGTGACAGTAGGATAAAATCAAAAAAATAAACTACTTGATATCTTCGTTCGCATGTAATGTACCTTTTTACAAATTCTGATACTTTCCCCCATGGTTTTGGTAAGGAACTTACATCTGCACCTCGTCCCTTGGTCTGAAATTGCTCATTGTCCACAAGAAAACCCTTATGTGCTTCAGGAAGATGTCATTTTCTAATAAACCACCTTGTTCATGTGGTTGGAAACCCTGTCACAGTAGCCATGGTTTCCTCTATCACTGTAATCCTCACCCCTTGCACCATAAAATACCCTTCTGTGAGATTCTGACTGAACTCCAATACCTCTTCTTCATTAAACCCCTGCAGCTTCTCAAAATAAGAAATCCATCCAGCCTGCAGTAATTTTTCGTAAACATCTAGGTATAGCAGTAATGCATCCAGATTTTCCGATTCATATCTCACAGCTGAGCCTCCCATGATGTCATTTTTAGAATCTAAATATGAATAAAGGAGGAGAGACATGTTAGCACATATTCTTGTAAGGGGGAATCGTCTCTCTAGATTTGGGTCCTTGGTGAGAAATATATGAAATGGGGCTCAAGACCCATCAAATGAATTTATCCAAGGTCACATCCATGAGCGCCCAAGCGCAGTATGCATAAAATCTCTATTTTCGGGTTAAAAATCAAGCAGGCGGGCATTTTTTCTTTTTAGCGATGAAGATCCATCGATGGAGCATATCAACGGTCATCGGGTAAACCAGAGCCACAGAGTTGCATGAGGTTTAGCACATGGGCTCGTCCCTTAGGACCAAAGTCACGAAATGATCATGGTCATTCGATCCAGTAGGGACGCGTGGCACATGATTAATTGTGGTCGATGTTTCATCTACCGGGGTTTTGAAAGACAGGGGTCGACTCCCTTCCATCATCAAAATCATGAAATGCAAAGGCGCCTTTGGGTGCGGGCCTATGGTCATAGAAAAAGGTCGTATGGAAAGGCGGGTCCTAAAAAAGGGGGACAGGTGGCAGCTAGTCGACATTTCGGGGATTTTGGAGCTCCCGGTGGGAGAATCCCCGAAAGGTTCGAGATAGTTAATATTGAAGGATACGTGGCATGCGATTAAGTCCAATCACCATTTCGGCTACCGAGACTTTGAAATAAAAGGGTAGATACCAAAGGAATGAGAACTCTCGGTGGGAGAATCCCCAAAATACATTAAGGTTCATCGTGACCGTCCATATCAAATCAAATCCAACCATTGCTTGTGTATTAGCCATTTCGACATTTAGGCTACTGGGACTTTACAGATAGGGGCTCACTCCTCAACTGCATCTGGAATTGTTGAAACACAAAATGATTAGTTGTTTCGACATTTTGTCTGCCGAGGATTTGAAAGACAGGGGGTCACTCCTCCATTGCATCTGGAATCGCCAAAGTGTGAAATGATTAGCCATTTTGGTATTTCGGCTACTAAGACTATGAAATACAGGGGGTTTCTCCTCCACTGCATCTGGAATCATCCAAATGTGAAATGCGAAAAGTGCCTTTGAAGATAGGCGTAGGGTCACGGCCTGTGGTTACTTGGGGTGATAGAAAGAGTTGCGCAAAGGGCCAAAGAATTGAGTTTAGCTGCAGGAGGCGTCACCACGTTCTCCAGGTGCCAATTTAACTTGGCCTTGATCCTGATTCCTGCTAGAGGTAAATAAAGGTAGGAGGAGGTGGCTGAAACCTCGCCTCACTCCTTAAATGTAAGGCATGGAAGTTCTGGCAGGAAGTCTTCCCAAGATCGTCCTGTGTGTTGTTTTTCCTAAAGAAGCCATGCTGATCTGATGTCCTCGTCTAACAGAGGAGCTTGCACATGCTATTTTTTACTTTAATGTCTTAGCTACCCTCGTGCTGCCAAGGTGGCGAATTGTTCTGAGTATATATACTCAGTTTTTGTATTTTTGTATGGATGGATGGTAGAGCTAAGCTCTGAATTGTAAAGCTTTGATGAGGCCTTTGGTTCCCTGGTTACAGATTGACATTTGAGACTTCTTCTTTAATGGAAGCCAGCATCTTCCTCCCCTTTTTCCTCTAAATCTTAAGAGCTCGGGCATGGATGATCTAGTCGGGTGTTGTAATGACTATATAATGTATGTTTGATTATATTAGTTTTGCAGCATCTTAATTTTCTTGAAGTTTTTCAGATCTGAGAGGATCTCATATTTGAGACTTTTCCCCTTTTTAAAGGTTGTTGGAAGACCAAATGTTTAGAGAAAACTTTATTTCCTTTGTTTTTCCCTCCACTTACTCACCACTATGAAAAATTACTGGCTTAAATTGGATCAAGACCTCACCTGTCTTAGCTATTCCAACCCAGTTTTCTGAGTTAAAATGATATTGTTCTGAGTTTACTTCCATTCGATCCCCTTTTAAAAACAAATCATGACATTTAAACTGATGGGCCTCAGGCTCACTCCTGCTGCAATCCAGGAGTGACTTTTGACACCAACAAGACCAACACTTAAACCATAGAAAAAGAAAGTTTGAATTAGGATTGCAGAAAGAACACAATGTCTCAATGAAAATAAGCGTGTTCGAAAGGTGGCAGAGGTGCATATAAAATGGGATTTTGACAGCTTAGATTTTCTTTCCCCCCCAACTAATCTTATTGGCTCATGGTGCAACTAATTTAGGACAACCGACAGGTAAAACTTAAAGCTTGCTTCCATATCTACATTACTTTGACATGTAAGATTAATCATGTACCTCATAACTGACCGCACAAACCAATATGTCGGAGTAACCACATTATCCAAATGCCATCTGATCTGCATGGAATAGCTATAATGATGAGAGATGGCTCTAGAATGTGAGAAAGTATAATATGACAAGTGGAGCAGAGGTGGAGTCCTTTCTTTGGTTGACCAGCTAGAAATATGCGGATGTGGAATCAAGTAATGATGAAGTGACATTTCCTATCAGAGAGAGTGGAAAAGATAACAACGAAAATGAAAAAAAAACAGTGTTTCAGCATGGAAATATAGCAGAGCGAGAAAGATTGATGGAGAATCAGCATGGAAAAGTGGCAGAAATAAGAAAAGAATGGGTAAAGTAGCATGTAAATTAGCGAAAAGGAATAACAACGGTAGGTGTATCATCATGTATTTTGGCCAAAATAGTGGAATTAGGTGTAGTAGCATGTAAATTGGCCAAAAGAGTGTAACACCATTTAAGACAAAATAGTTAGGAAAATGTTGTAACAACATGTAAAGTGACGATTTTGTCGAAAAGAGGTGTAACAACATGTAACCCGACCGAACACAGAATCACTTAGTTCTTAGGAAGTTTTTCAACTTCCAGAAACTAATCCTTCGACTCCTTCCACTGTAATATACCTTGTTTTTCATCAATCTATCTGCACAGAAGTAACTGCCTGATACCCTTCTAGGTTGAATTTATTAAAGAAGGATAGAATTTTTGAAGCAAAAACAAAAAAAATCAAATTCCCAGAATTTATCTATATACAAGGTTTTATTGAAAAGAAAAAAATTCTAAGGTTTAGAAGGGGAAGAAGGAATCTCCTTTTCCTTTCAAAATTGATAACCTGTATTAGTTGTACATCTGGATGTAAATTCTGTCTTGGAAAGTGGACGCTAATACAGGCGCAAGCGATGACCATTTGCATGTAACTGTGTATTGGATCCATCAATAGTGATCAACCTGACTGTCCCATTGGGAAAAATAGTGTCTACCTCGTAAGGTCCTATCCATCGTGTATGCAACTTACCCTGAAATTATTTAAAGTGTGAATCATACAACAAACCCCAATCTCCCTTTTTGAATAACTTCTTCTTGATGAATCGGTCATGCCACTTGGTTCTTTGTTGTTGAATCATTGTGGTTTGACGAATATCGTCCAAACACTTTTCATCCATCTCATTTAGCTGTTGCAGTCTAGGCTTATGTGCCATAGTCAAGTCTAGATTGGTTGTTGATGCAGTTCTTAAGGTCTTGATCTCGAACTCAATGGGAAAAATAGGGCTCTTCCCAAATACCAGTTCATAAGGAGAAAAACCAGTTGTGTTCCTCCAAGTGGTTCGATAATCCCATAGAGCTTCATGAAATCTATTAGACCAATCCCTACGATGTTCCCTCACTGTCTTTTTAAGAATAACTTCTATGAATTTTCTTTTACTTTCCACCTGCCCATTACCTTGGGGATGGTATGGAGAAGCTATTCTATGAAAAACATGATATTTATTGAGTAGGGCTTCAAACTTATGTGATGTGAAAGGTGGTCCCCCATCAGTTATTAATTCTCTAGGAGCTCTAAACCTAACAAAGATATCTTCAAAAAAAAATTCTAAGACAACTTCCTTTGAGGCCCTGATGAGTGCTTTTGCCTCTACCCCCTTGGTCATGTAATCTGTGCAGACCAATATATAGACTTTTTGATTAGAAGGCGGGTCAATGGGACCTACAAAATCCATGGCCCATCTCTAAAAAATCTCTAAAACCACTTGGGGCTAGAGAGGCATCTCATCCCTATGATTTGGCTGACCCATTCGCTGGAAACTGTCACAGGCTTGGGCATACTTCTTTTCATCTTGAAATATTGTGGGCCAAAAATAGCCCATTCTCAAAATTTTATGCCTAGTCCTTTTATTAGCAAAATGAACCCCACAAGGGCCATCATGGAAATATTTAAGAAGATCATAAAATTCATCATCCCTCACACATCTCCTGATTTCTTGATCCAGGATTGTGTAGAAAATATAACCCCCTATCCAACTATACCGAGCACTCTTCTGAATAATCTTCCTTCTTTCTCGGGGAGATAGATGTGGAGGTAGCTTCCCTGCAACCAAATAATTAGAAATGTTTTCATACCAAGGTGAGTGAGTAGATACTGCAAACAAATGTTCATCTGGAAAGGAATCACCCACAGGTGAATTATCATCATTTATATTCAATCTTAAGAGAAAATCAACAACCACATTTTCTTTTCCTGGTCTATCTACTATAGTGATGTCAAATTCTTGTAGTAATAACAACCATCTTGTTACTCAGGCATTAGTAATAGGTTTATTCATCAAATATTTAATTGTTGAATGATCAGTATGAATAAAAGTAGGATAACTAGTGATATAACTCCTAAATTTATTGATCACATAAACTACTGCCAAGAATTCTCTTTCTGTCACTGTATAATTTAACTCAACAAGAGCCATGTTCTTTCTTATATAGTAGATAGCATAGGGATATTTGTCCTCCCATTGCCCTAGCACTGCACCAATTGCAGTGTCTGAGGCATTTGAAGAAATGTGAAATGGAAGAGCCCAATTGGGCCCTCTCAAAATGGGAGCTGTGGACAATTTCTACTTCAGATCTACAAAAGACAATTCACAATTGTCAGTCCAACGAAAGTCAACATCTTTTGTTAATATAAAAAATAAGGGAGAGGCAATTTTGGAATTTTTTTTAATGAATCTCATGTAATATCCAACATGCCCTAAAAAACTTCTTACTTCTTTCTAAGTTGATGGGGTTGGAATGTCCAAAATTACGTGGATTTTGGATGGGTCTACCAAAATTCCTGCATAAGAAATGAATTGTCCCAGCACCACACCTTCGCTCGTCATCATATGACACTTTTATGTACTTAGAGAAAGATGAGACTATATACATCTTTTGAACACTTTTTCCATATTAGATAAAGCTTCATCGAAATCAGTACCATAATCTGTAAAGTCATGCATGAATATTTCCATACAATCGTTCACCATATCAGAGAAAATACCAATTACAGCTCTCTGGAAATTGGTTGGTGCATTACACAAGCCAAATGTGAGAACCTTGTAGGAAAATGTACCCCAAGGGATGGTAAAGGTGGTCTTATCTTGGTCCTGTGCAACAAGTTTTATCTGGTTATAGCCACTAAATCCATCTAGGAAAGAGAAAAACGTTTTCCCAGATATGTTGTCTAGAACCTGATCAATAAATGGCAGAGGAAAATGATCCTTCTGTGTGGCCTTATTCAGGTCTCTATAGTCCACACACACTCTCCATTTACCATTCTTTTTAGGTACAATAACCAACAATGAAACCCACTCGCTGTCTGATATAGGGCAGATGAATCTGACATTTAGAAGTTTCTGGAGTTCTTCCTTAACAATCTCTTTAACATTAGGGTTAATACTCCTTTGGGGTTGGCAAATGGGTCGAAATTATTCCTTAATGTATATATGGTGGGTTCGTAGTTTAGAGGAAATTATTTTCATATCCATGTAATCCAAGGAAAATGCTTCTTTATGTTCAATCAATAACTTCATCAAACGACAAGTTTCAATAGAGGATAAATCAGGATTGATGTTCATCGTTTTTCCAGGTTTGATTTTTATAGCGAAGATCTTAGAACTGACTTTAGGAAATAATTCAGTTGTTTTAGTATCTGTTGTTACAACTGAATTAACTTGATTTACAACAATTTCAGAGAAAATATCTGGGCTCACTCCTTCCTAGGAAGTAGGATCATAGATTCTACTCAATCGATGATATGTGTTTGGTGTAAAAACAGAGGGGTCAATGATAAAGCTATTGATTATCTCATCCTTTGTCTCATCTTTGAAACTTAGGGATTTTCCTATGGTTAACACAGGAAAAGCACTTTCATCCTCAATTTCCATCCATAAAGAATTTTCGAGTTGCACACCAGGTGTAGCATGAGGATAAAGGGTAAGTTTCTTGGTATCATAACCATCCGAGATAGTCATTGAACTAGATCTACAACCAATGAAAGCATCAGTTGTAGCTAACCATGTTCTTCCTAGAATTAGAGGGTGGCCCCCCAGATGGGTTTTAGGTTTCAATACGAAAAAATCAACAGGATACTCCCATGAATCAACTAAAATAACTAGATCATTGATTACTCCTAGTTTGATAGTAGAATGATCAGCTAATTCTAAAACAGTAGGAGTAGGTCAGACTTGCGTTATGAGTTGCAACAATTGTTTCATCTCTATTGGAATAATGTTACTTGCTTCCCCTAAATCAAATAACACATGGGGAATAAATGCTTGTCCAATTTTGACAGTGACTGTAGGGTTTCCTGGGTCGCCATATTTAATAGCTGGGGGTTTTCCTAACATCAGTTCATAAAATTCTCCCACTACGTGTACTATGAGGGGGTACCTAGGTTTCCTTCTAGGATTTTTGATACAGAGGTCTCTCATAGTCTTGGCATAAATAGGGACATCCTTAATCGCTTGCAATAGTGGAATGTTAACATGCATATTTTGCAATTCTCCTAAGAGATTGAAGGATGGTAATTCCACAGTTTGGTAATTTCCATTCTTTTAGGGAATGGGGGTTCTGCTAATTCTATGATAGGTTCATCAATATCCTCTGTATCAACAGATGGTTTTTCCCCTGATTCCTTGTCTAATTTCGAAGATGGAACATCTTCAATTATTGGCTTGACTATTCTCCCTGATCTTAATTTTATTTCATCACAACACATAGGGGTAATAGATATAGTTGGCACATTGTGTATATCAATATTATGAACAACCTTATTTTTTGGATTTGGGTTAGGTTGCACATGCATCTGAGGTCATAAGGGAGGATTTTTTTGTAGGGCATTGGGAGGTAACTGCAGCTATTGCTGTTGGTACTGGGGTTGGAACTATTGTTGGTAGGGATTATGTTGGTGATGGTTTTGATAAGTAAGTTGTTGTTGAGGGCCTCTCTAATATGGGTTTCATTTCCCATGGTGATTATGTTGTTTGGGCATAGGTAACCATGCATTGGGATCCTGATAAGGATGGGGGGCATTCATCTGTCCATATTGATTATTATTCAATAATTAAGTGTTGCAGGAGAGAATTGAGGGTTTATACCTTGACCTCGTGGCTTCCATTGTATCCTCTATGTTATTACATAGGCAACCTTCGCTTCCTCATTAGTCACCTTCATTGATAATTTTACACCTGGTAGGGAGGGAAATTTGTCAGTGGCATGATATAATTCACAAATCAAACATACCTGGACACTGTTCAGTGGGCACTCGCTTGGTGGATGTTTGTCTCTACACTTCGGATAGAAAATGGACAATGACCGATCTAATTCTTCTTGTTTCTGTTTGATATGAAGAGTATCAATTTGTGAAGAAAAATAGTTAATCATTTCTGTTTTGAAATCTTCCAACAGAT
Source organism: Picea engelmannii (assembly GCA_009831015.1). Classification (NCBI taxonomy): domain Eukaryota; kingdom Viridiplantae; phylum Streptophyta; class Pinopsida; order Pinales; family Pinaceae; genus Picea; species Picea engelmannii. The sequence continues at coordinate 229,846 of ML783233.1, read as the reverse complement.
TAACTATTTCTACTCTTGTTTCCCCTCCATTGGTTGATTTTTTTACCCTTGAAAAAGTGACATCCCTGGTACCTGACTTATTCCTTGTAGATCCTCAAGAGCATATTTTACAAAGATTTACAATGTCTTCATAGGATTCCTTAGATATATCTCCCTTGCCAAGCATATTTATCATATCTAAACAATCATCTCTAACTCCTTTTAGAAAAATATTTTCCAGAATGTCCTTACTCACATCCAGATGTCCAAACCTTTGTAGATTATACTGGAGTCGCTCCACAAAATATTCAAGGGTTTCATCCTCCTTATGAGACATCTTGAATAGTTCCTCTCTTCGTTCCCTCGTTTGGAAGTATTCTTGGTATTTGTTCAGGAAAAGCTATCGCATTTGTCCCCATGTTGAAATATTCTCTCCTCCAAGGCTCATGAACCATATTAACGCATTGCCCTTCAATGTAGATGGAAACAATTTAATCTTTTTCACAGTTATAGTGTAGTCATAACTTCTACAAAGAATACCAAATTCAAACATAAACTCATCTGGATCCTCAGTAGATAATCCATGGAAATTTGGCAGGGATGAGAGAGGTATGTTCTTCATAGGAGCTATCCCCTGTGTGGGAATATCAGAAATAGGAAATACCAGGGTAGATATAGTATTTTCATCATTTCCCTAATCTTTGTTGTTCGGTGGGTTCTCACAGTGGAACTATTCTTCATTATCTCCTTGATTTTACATATGTGCTCTTTCTCTCCACTCAATACGAAAAGTGTCCCACTTCTCTTTAGTGACTATCTGTCTGTTGATCTAATAAATAGCTTCTTCTAGATTTTCCCTGTTCTGAGCTACACTTCCTCGATCTTCAATATTCTCCAGTGTTGCATGCTGACTTGTTGGTGACGGATCTTCAGCTTCATCCTCTGATTAAAACAATGATTCAAAATAGGGTGGTTCTGATGACTAAGGAATATGTCTTCTTGGAGGATTTGAAGGGAGAAAGATAGATCCCGAAGACGAATTTTCTCTGGCTATAATATCATCAACAAAGGTTGTCCTTCCCAGTGCAGGATTCCTTCCACCATGTCCTCTAGCACCTATAGGGTTAGTATTTTTGGGGATACATCCTCTTGTTCTTTGAATCATGCAGACTACTCATTCCTAAGAAAATAAAACTAATGTACTTACAAGAATCTATAATTTTCTTCCTCGGCAACGACGCCAAAATGTTGGGCACTTTAATTGTCTAAATAAATAGATAATTAAGGTGTTCAATATGAATTGTCAAACCCAGGGAACTTTTGTTATTGCAAGATAATTGTGCACAATCTATGCTAGATTATGAAAGAGAACACTAATCAATTGCAGTAAGGTAAATTAACACTAAAAGAAACAGAGTTGAAAAGATGAACACTAACACAAGTTGCTGACACAGCTAGAGTTCTAATATATTGTTGTATAATTGAAATCAAACTTGCATAATTGAAATCTAATTTCCAGAAGTAGAATTTCATGAGTGTATAAGAATCCTAGATTATCTAATCTATTCTAATTTTCCATTTTACTCTTGTAGAAGGAAATTTTTGAAAGGAAGTCTACTTAATTGCAGGAAGGGGATTCACACTTCTATTTACTTTTTCTTGCAAATAGATATTTAATCTAATGTAGAAAAGGAATTAAATCTCAAAGAAATTCTCCAGCAGCATTCAACAATCGATTATAACTCTCACGAGACTCACTGATGCGCATTAAACAGAAAGGGATTGAACTGTAACAACAAATGTATTCTAGAAATGCTAAACAGATAAATCATCCAAATCAAAGAAGTTAGTCTAAAAGCTCACAACAAAGGGGAGTCTGTGAAGAAGGTGGGCCCTTTCCTTCTCACTGAATCCACTCGAAAAGACTATAGTAGGTTGAAGAAGCTCAAATCACTTTATTTATTAAATCACCAAAATGTTTAGATACAAAATGCTTTACTTCACTTCATTCCACAACTAATCTTCAATACCCAATGATTACAAAAGATCTATTATTTAAATACAGAGTCATTCAGTTGAAACGAACTTAGAATAGCCTTGAGAATCGAAGATTCCCAAGCTGTTTGTATGATATAAAAGATTTGTCATCATTACAAAATCTATAAATGATCTTGATCACCAGTGTGAGCCAAAACGTGTAATAGCCTTGAGGATCGGTCTTCAGGATTCTGATTTGAATGATATACCAGCTTCCAAGATCGGTGGACATCTGTTGCAGCAAGTGTAACAGCTTCCAAAAACGGTGTGCAGTTGTTGTAGTCATGTAACAACATGTGGAACTGGTGCACAACTGTAACAGTTGGTGTAACAACAATGATCTTTCTTCAAGACTTGGTTGTTCTACACATTTTGATCATTAGTTGAATATTCATGGATAAAATATGAGAAACACTACCAATCAAACATTTTAAGTAAATAAGAATATAAAAGCAAGATCAATGATTACTACCTTGGGAAAAAGGTCTTAGAAAACATGATATTATGCATTTAGCATAGAAATGATAAGGCTGAATGAGCAAAAGATATAGTGAAAAGGGGACATTTCTAGGTCCTAACTCCAACAAACAATCTTGAAAATATTGTTTCAGAGTATCACTGGGATAATAAAAAAATGGCAAAGTGTTTTACCAGCCTACAAAGGATAATAAGGTGTTAAAGGAGGGTATAGTGCCAAGTAATATGTATTAAATCATCCCGAAATGTGTAATAACTCGCCTATGTATGAAGGCCATTTCAATACCAGACCACAATCTCTGTCTTTAATGTGATTTAAGGGGTAAGATCACCCAAATATACGTATCTGAGTCGAGAGGGGCCTAGATTTGAAAATACATATATCAGAGTCATGGTGTTAGAGTGGGAAATTTATGGATCGATTCGTGCTCCAATGAAAAGGTATCAAAGGTATATTCCCTCTCACTTGGATTCGTGTGTTGACATGATAGGAATGAATTTTTTGGAAAAGGTGGGTCCCATCGGAGTCGTCACATCGGAACTCATCGAAATTCAGTTCAAGAAATACCCCGATGATAGGGCATCAAAGGAATATTCCCTTTTCCTGGGTTTGCATGCTGACAATGTATAGTTAAAATATTTTGGGTGACAAAGTCGGACTTTACATTTCAGAGTCCAATAAATTTAGGGAGTGTTAGAACTCCAATGAGGGTGGAATCGAAAGAATATTACCTTGATACCCTCGGAGGTGAGCGATATTGGAAACAAAAACAAAGTGAGTCACTCAAGGATCTGAGAAAGGGGTGAAGGCCAATCCTAACACACCACATCATGATTTTATGGTCACAAGGGTCATGTCGGCTTAGTGGTTTTTAGTACATGTTGTTTCTATCTCCAACCACCTATTGATTTCCACGTGGGACATTGATGCAAGAGCATCGCCAACAACAAGTGAGCGTGGGCCAAGTGCCAACGCATTTTGGCACATGCTGAATTGTTGAAATATTTTGAAGTTTGATATGCCAAACATAAATGAAACAATTAAGAAAGAGCGTACTTGTAGATTGTAATCATACCTTGAGATTCCCACTCTCGTCTAAAGGACTAAGAGGCATTTATAATAGTAAATGTAAGTAGGTAGCTTTGAATTCTTAGATTAGACAGTTTTAGGAGCCAGAGGGAAAATGGATATAGACACCCTCACTTGTATCATTGTAACATTATTAGCAGCATTATCAATCAAGAGAGCATAGGAGAGCAAAAGCAAAGAGATGTGTAGAGTATAAAAACCCATGTATAGAAGTTTTGGATTAATACAAAGATTTTTAGTTCAGACTCATGGTGTCCAATTGCTTTCTGTGTTGCACATGATGATTAATATATGCTTGTTTACTCTCTGTTATGCATTTTCTTTGATGCATGAATGTATGATTTCATGTTAAATGTCTGAAATATGAAGAGAGGGAGAGTAAAGAATGAGTTTCAATTGTTTCTCTATCTGAGAAAGAGTTTTCCTGCAAGGAGTGCAGTGAAATTGTCCGCAAGGTGTGCGTTGACAGAAGTCAGAGTTCATCTCTGCAAGCTCAAGAGGGATAACATCATTCTCATTCTCGCAGAAGTGCAAGTTAAGAACAGGAGTCGTGCAAGGAGTGCGCAGGCCAAGTGAAGTCTCAGAGTTACAACCTGAGTGAAACTGTTGAAAGACTGTTGTCGTAGAGAGTGCACAGAGTCAAAGAATCCAATACTTGGAAGTATTGAAGAGTTGCCGCAAGGAGTGTGTGCAGGAGTCTTCTTGAAGACTCGCGTTGTCAAAGAGAAGCTTAAGAGGGCTAGGGCCTTAAAGTGTCAGAAGAAGGTGCAACGACGTTGTTTTTCTAGTGGACAAGTTCGTGAAAGCAGACATGTTCATTTTGCAGGAGTTGTTAGAAAGAAATTAGATGGTTGAAATTATCCATGGAGAATTCGCGAAGTTCTGAGAACCATCGAATCGTGCAGAGGAGAAGGGGAGTTATGGTTTAAAACCTTTACACCAAGATTCATGAGGTTGCGAAAGGCGAGGTCGCGAAACTGTGAAAGAATCTGAGCCGTCCATAGAAGGAGGACGCGTGTTGCGAGGTCACCCGAATTGGGGATTTGGAGATCGGAGGTCAGAAAGAGAAGTTCTTCAACTTTGCAAGTGGCGAAGTTGCGAGAATATCAAGACCATCCATTGGAGGAGGAAAGGTGGCAGAGATCAAGGGATCTCGCAAACTCAGAGGTTCACAAGGTGAGAGTCCAAATATTGGGAGCTCCAAGTCGTGAGTGGCGAAATTGCGAGGAGCTAGGATAGTCGTAGGATCTGATCCAACAGGGACCGTTGGATCAGTGTATCACCATGCTTATCACGCATTTGGAGGTTTGAAGGTGCAAAAGAACCTTAAAGCACAGAGTGGACAGGTGGCATACTTTTCGACATAGAGGTCAAACCTTTGTTGACCATTTCAGGGTTTCGTGAGTCGGAGAACCGAGGGCATAGCATCAGGATTCGCGAAGTCGTGAAGTCCAAAACTTCGAAAAGGTGGGAAGTTCCATTGTGGGACCCGCGTTGACGACGTGTCAGAATTTCAACATTTCGGCATATTGGCAGATAGGAGGTCAAGACTATTGTCCCGAAAGTCCTGAAGTCACGAGTTGCGACAAGGGGTAGCGAGGAGTTCAGGATCTCGACACTTCAGGTGTCGAGATACAAAGGAGGTAGCGCTTCAGGAAGTGAAGTTGTGAAGTGCCGAAGTTGGGCATAAGAGACACATGGTAGAACCACACAGTGGGCCCGAGAAATAGACCAGTGGACACACGTCACATATTGGAAGGAGTCAACACTCCGCTGACTTCTCGCATCTCAGGGATTCCCGAGATAAGAGCACAAGAGTTCAACCTTTGAACTCACAAAGTGCCGAGTAGCGAGAGGAGATTGCGTGAAGCTTAGCCGGTGGTCATGCATGGAGGGCACTGGCAAAAGAAGAGCTATACCCATTTTGTGATCCCGGGTATTGCGAGATTGTAGAGGAAGAGATGGGAGGCACGACTCGTGAACTCGCAGGATTGCAAGCTGCAAAAAGGACCTGTGGATCGATTGAAATTGAGATTCTAGCGAGGAATCGAAAGAGCCGATACGACTCAAGGGGATAGAGAATGATCCTGTAAGCGGATCTCAGCTTGAGGGCGGATAGGTATGCGTCAGTTTGGTATTAGAGCTTGACTCTGTTTGTATACTTCAGACAGGGAAAACGAGAAATAAAATCTCAGCCATGTTGCTGAGAAGAAGAGACAGACAAACACCCGATCCACCAGAGGATAGGGAGATGTCAAGAGAAAGAGGTAGGCAGGTGCCAAATCCAACCATGGAAAGAGATATACATGATCTACGTTCCAGATTCGTGGACATGGAAATAAAACAGAGGCGCACAACTGGTGCTGGGGATCTTAGTGATTTTGAAAGTGAAAATAAAGCTGGACATGAAGGAGAAGAAGTCACAGCAAAAGATGCAGCAAATGAACGTCTGATTAGGGTTGTTGCAAGAATGTGTGCTAGAGTAAAAATGGATATTCCAGTATATGAAGGAAATATAGATGTTGAAGAGCTTCTAGATTGGATTAGAGCTCTAGACACATATTTTGACTATGAAGATGTTGAGGAGGACAAAAAGGTCAAACATGCTATCACAAGATTGAAAGGACATGCAGCATTGTGGTGGGATGAGATACAAGCTGACAGACGTTGCAAAGGAAAGAATAAGATCAAGAGTTGGGATAGGATGATTGCAAAGACGAAGGCGAAGTTCATTCCCAGGGATTACCAAATTACTTTGTTTCAGAGAATGCAAAATTTGAGACAAAAGATGATGTCAGTGAAGGAATATACTGGAGAATTCTATAGGCTGAACATCAAGGCAGGTCATTGTGAAAGTGATGATGAAAAAGTTGCCAGGTACATGAATGGTCTAAGATATGACATTCAGGATGAGATGAGCATGATGACCATCTGAATGGTGGAAGAAGCTTATCATATGGCTCTAAAAGCTGAAGAGAAGCTGAGTTGAAAACAAGGTCAAAGAGGTCGAGGAAGAGGTCAGACCAGAGGCAAATCAGTTGCCCAGGATAGAAATAAAAAATTCAAGGAAGAGTGGAAGAAACCTCAAACTCAAACTGAGAGAGGTGGAAGCTCACAAAGAGGGAAGCATACTGAATAGAGAGGTCAGTATGTTGATGGAAACATTTTTCCTCGTACCAGAGATAGAGGAAGAGGAAGAGGTGGAGTGGTGAAATGCTTCACATGTGGAAAGGTCGGACATAAATCTTATGAGTGTCCAGAAAAAAAGAAATAAGGTGGTGAAACTCACATTGTTGAAGCACAAAGAAGGAATGTTGAGGCAAAGGATGCTGAAGGCGGAAGATCACTAATGATGCAAAAAGTTCTCTTAACACCAGAGAAGGAGGTGTAGAGTCTGGTCCAAAGGAACAGACTTTTTCGGACCACTTGCAAGACCAAATACTGTGCATGCAAAGTCATCGTGGACAGTGGTAGCACAGATAATCTCGTTTCTACAGAGATGGTAGAAAAGCTGGAGTTGGAGACTATTGAACATCCGAGCCCATACAGAGTTTCGTGGCTACAAAAAGGACATTAGGTAAATGTCACTAAACAATGTTTAGTTGAATTTAAGATAGGAGGATATAACGATAAAATATTGTGTGATGTCATTCCCATGGATGTTTGTCATCTATTGTTGGGTAGACCATGGAAATATGACAGGAATGTGATTCATGATGGGAGAAAGAACACATACACCCTAGAGAAGAATTGGAGAACTCAGATGTTGTTGTCGATTAAGGACTAGGAAGTAAAACCTAAAGTAAGGAACGTTGTACTTCTCATGAGTGGGAAGGAACTTCTTACAAAGGTTAATAATAAGGAGGAACCACAATTCATTGTGGTCAGGAAGCCTAAAATTGTTTTAACCAGTACAAGGGTAGATGATTTACCGGAAAAGGTTCAGAAACTGTTGGAAGAGTTTGCTGACATAGTAGTGGACAAACTACCTCATTCGTTTCCATCGATCAGAAGTGTGAGTCATCATATTGATCTCATACCTAGAGCTAGTTTACCAAAAAAAGTAGCATACAGATTGACATCGCAAGAGAATGAAGAAGTCAAAAGACAGGTCCAGGATTTAATGGACAAAGGGTTGGTTAGAAAAAGCTTGAGTCCGTGTGCTATTCCGACAGTGCTCAGTATGAAGAAAGATGGAGGCTGGAGGATGTGTATTGAATCGAGAGTGATCAACAAGATAACCATCAGGTACAGATTTCCATTGCCAAGGATGGATGATTTGATGGATTTCTTGAGTGGCGCCAAAAAAAATTCGAATATTGATTTGAAAAGTGGATATCACCAGATTCGTATGAGAGAAAGTGATGAATGGAAGACAACCTTCAAGACTATGAAGGGTTGTATGAATGGATTTTTATTCCATTTGGCTTAACAAACGCGCCAAGTACCTTCATGAGATTGATGAACGAAGTCCTGAAGGATTTCATCGAAAAATTTGTCATTGTGTATCTTGATGACATACTGATTTTCAGTAAAACAGAGGCAGAGCATCTGAAACATTTGGCTACAGTGATGCAGAGGCTACAACAAGAGAAGTTGTTGATAAATATGAAGAAATATTCATTCATGAAGACAGAGCTCATTTATTTGGGGTTTGTTATTTCTGCAAATAAGTTGAGGATGGATCCAGATAAGGTGGAGGTAATTAAGAATTGGCCATCACCGAAGAGTATATTTGAGGTGAGAAGTTTTCATTGATTGGCTAGTTTCTACCAGAAGTTCATCAGGAATTTCAGTGGAATTAGTGCACCAATGATGGATACAGTGAAGAAGAGACACAAGTCTTTTCACTGGACAAAAGAAGCGGAGAAAAGCTTCAATTTGTTGAAAAGGAAAATCACAGAACAACCAATTTTGGTGTTGCCGGATTTCAAAAAGACATTTCAAGTAAAATGTGATGCAAGTGGATTTGCAATAGGGGCAGTCTTGATCCAAGAAGACAGGATGATAGCATACTTCAACGAGAAGCTAAATGAAGCGAAAGTGAAATACTCCACGTATGACAAAGAGTTCTATGCTATTATTCAGGCATTGAAGAAATGGAGACATTACTTAATCCCGAAGGAGTTTGTCTTATACAGTGACAATCATGCTTTGGAATTTGTGACTCAATAGGAGAAGTTGAATCAAAGACATGTTAAATGGGTTGAATACATGCAGAATTTTACTTTTGTAACTAAGCATATTTCTGGAACTACTAACAAAGTTGTTGATGCTTTGAGCAGGAAATGTTTGTTTTTGTAGGAGTTCAGAGTCAAAACACTGGGTTTTGATGATCTCAGGGACATGTACATAGATGATCTAGATTTTAAAGAGGTGTATGAAGTAGCTGAGAATCCAATTCTCAGAGACAGAAGTCAATGGATAGAATACATGATCCAAGAAGGATTATTGTTTAAGGGTAATCAACTTTTTATTCCAAAATTCTCCATGAGGGAGAATTTGCTGAAGGAGAAACATAGTGGAGGATTGGTCGGGCATTTCGGTCATGACAAGACATTCTCAAAATTAAATGAGTCATATTTTTTGGCCAGGAATGAGAGAAGACGTCAAAATATTTGTGGAAAGATGTAGAATTTGTCAGCATTCAAAAGGGAAGAGGCAGAATGCAGGATTTTATCAACCGTTACCCATACCTGATAGGCCATGGGATGCAATAAGCATGGAATTCATATTGGGGCTGCCGAGAACACAAAGAGGGTTTGACTCGATCTTTGTAGTAGTAGATAGATTTTCTAAGATTGCACACTTCATACCATGTCAGAAAACCAGTGACACAACTCACATTGTGAATCTATTTTTCAAAGAAGTCATTCGACTTCACGGCTTACCAAGGAGCATAGTTTCAGATCGAGACACCAAGTTCGTGCGACACTTCTGGAGAAAATTATGGAAAAATCTAGGAACAAAATTTTCATTCAATTCATCTTATCATCCTCAGACAGATGGATAGACATAAGTTGTGAACAAAAGTTTGGGAGACTTGTTGAGGAGCTTGGTGACATAACACCACATTCAGTGGGACAATATTCTTCCACAGATGGAATTTGCGTATAACGACTCATTAAATAGAAGCACAGGGCAGAGTCCATTCCAAATTTTTTATGGGATGCAGCCAAGAGGAGTTTCAGAATTGAGAGATTCAGAACATAATGCAACTAGGAGTGCTAGTGCAGAGGATTTCACAGAAGTGATGAAGGAACTTCACAGCCAGGTGAAGGAGCCATTGCAGAACTCAAGCCAAGAGTATAAGCGCAGAGCAGATCAACACAGGAGACAAATTCAATTTGAGGTTGGTGATTTGATTCTGGAACATCTAAAAAAGGAATGATTCCTGAAGGGGACATATAATAAATTGAAGATGAAGAATATCGGACCATGTAAGGTCTTGAAGAAATTTGGGGCGAATGGTTATGATATTGAATTACCCAATGGGATCAGAATTTCTCCGATATTCAATGTCTCATATTTGTACCCATACAAAGATGAGGAAGCAGGAACAAGTGATGAACAACCAGAGGTTCATTGGACTAAATAGATGCCAGTTGCAGAGAAGCCACAGATGGAAAGCATACTGGACAAAAGAGTTAGTAAAAGGACCAGAAGAAGGGAATATTTTGAATACTTGGTCAAATGGAAGGGACATCTAGTTGAATATGCTAGCTGGGAGAATGAAGCAAAGATCCAGAAGCATGGATAGACCATGCGAGATCTCATGGACATGAGCGCATGAAAATTTTCAAGAGAGGGAGTATGATGCAGGAGCATCGCCAACAACAAGCAAGCGTGGGGCTATTTTGGCACATGCTGAATTGTTGAAATATTTTGAAGTTTGATACGCCAAATGTAAATGAAACAATTAAGAAAGAGTGTACTTGTAGATTGTAATCAGATCTTGAGCACCCCGCTCTCGTCTAAAGAACTAAGAGGCATTTATAATAGTAAATGTAAGTAGGTAGCTTTGAATTCTTAGATTAGACAATTTTAGGATCCGGAGGGGAAACGAACATAGACACCCTCACTTGTATCATTGTAACATTATTAACAGAATTATCAATCAAGAGAGCATAGGAGAGTATAATTAAAGAGTTGTGTAGAGTAAAAAAAACCATGTACAAAAGTTCTGGATTAATACAAAGATTTTTAGTTCAGACTCATGGTGTCCAATTACTTTCTTTGTTGCACATGCTGATTGATATATGCTTCTTTGCTCTTTGTTATGAATTTTCTTTGATGTGTGAATGCATGATTTCATGTTAAATGTCTGAAATCTAAAGAGAGGGAGAGTAAAGAATGAGTTTCAATCGTTTCTCTGTCTAAGCAAGAGTTTTCCTGCAAGGAGTGCAGTGAAATTGTCCGCAAGGTGTGCATTGACAGAAGTCAGAGTTCATCTCTACAAGCTCAGGAGGGATAACATTGTTCTCATTCTCGCAGAAGTGCAAGTTAAGCACAGAAGCCGTGAAAGGAGTGTGTAGGCCAAGTGAAGTCTCAGAGTTACAACCTGAGCGAAACTGTTGAAAGACTATTTTCGTAGAGAGTGCATAGAGTCGAAGAATCCAATACTTGGAAATATTGAAGAGTTGCCGCAAGGAGTGCGTGTAGGAGTCGTCTTGAAGACTCAAGTTGTCGAAGAGAAGCTCAAGAGGGCTAGGGCCTTGAAGTGTCGGAAGGAGGTGCAGTGACATTGTTTTGCTGGAAAACAAGTTCGTGAAAGTAGACTTGTTCATTTCGCAGGAGTTGTTAGAAATCAATTAGACAGTTGAAATTCTCTGTGGAGAATTCATGAAGTTCCGAGAACCATTGGATCATGTAGAGGAGAAGGGGAGTTATGGTTTAAATCCTTTACAGCAATATTCACAAGGTTGCGAAAGGCGAGGTCACGAAACTGCGAAAGAATCTTAGCCGTCCGTAGAAGGAGGACACATGTTGCGAGGTCACCCGAATCGGGGATTCGGACATCAGAGGTCAGAAGGAGAATTTCTTCAACTTCGCAAGTGGTGAAGTCGGAAGAATATTGGGACCGTCCATCGGAGGAGGGCAGGTGGAAGAGATCAAGAGATCTCGCGAACTCGGAGGTTTGCAAGGTGAGAGTCCAAAGATTGGGTGCTCCAAGTCGTGAGTGGTGAAATCACGAGGAGCTAGGAAAACCGTAGGATCTGAGCCAATAGGGATCATTGGATCAGAGTCTCACCATGCCTATCGCACATTTATAGGTTTGAAGGTGCAGAAGAACCTGACAGCACAAAGTGGATAGGTGGCATACTTGTCGATATGGAGGTCAAACCTTTGTTGACCATTTCAGGGTTTCGTGAGTTGGAGAACCGAGGGCATAACATCAGGATTCGTGAAGTTGCAAAGTCCGAAACTACAAATAGGCGGGAAGTTCCATTGTGGGACCCGCGTTGACAATGTGTCAAAATTTTGACATTTCGGCATATCGATGGATAGGAGGTCGAGACTATTGTCTCGAAAGTCCCAAAGTCGTGATTTGTGACAAGGGGTAGCAAGGAGTTCGGGATCTCGACACTTCAGGTGTCGAGATACAAAGGAGGTAGCGCTTCGGGAAGCGAAGTCACGAAGTGCCGAAGTTGGGCATAAGAGACACGTGGCAGAACCACATGGTGGGCCCGGGAAATAGATCGGCGGATACACATCACATATTGGAAGGAGTCAACACTCAACTGACTTCTCACGTCTCGGGGATTCACGAGATAAGAGCACACGAGTTCAACCTTTGAACTCACAAAGTGCCGAGTAGCGAGAGGAGCTTGCGTGAAGCTTAGTTGATGGTCACGCGTTGAGGGCGTTGATGAAAGAAGAGATATACCCATTTCTTGATCTTGGGTATCACAATATTGGAGAAGAAGAGTCGGGAGGCACGACTCACGAACTTGCAGGATTGCGAGCTGTGAAAAGGACATGTGGATCGATTGAAATTGATATTCTAGTGAGGAATCGAAAGAGCCAATCCGTCTCAAGGGGATAGAGAATGATCCTGTGAGCGGATCTTGGCCCAAGGGTCGATAGGTCTGCATCAGACATGAAGGGAACTATGTATGCATGGTTTATAGGAGTATAAAAGTTAGAGTTTCGAGCTGTGAGTTAGGGGAAAGACTCTAATAAAAATAATTTCGCGCAAATTTAGGATAAAAGGCGCGAGAGTGAATTTCATCGAGCAGGGTAAGAAAACAAATTTCAGGTGCTTACAACAAGTGTATGAGCCAATGAATTCTCAGGTAGGAGGGTTGATTGGCGTAGTGCAGGGGACCATTGTTTGACTGTGACTAACGAATTTCCAAAATAGAAGAGGATCATAGACTGTATAAGAAGTAGAATAATGTCTCTGTGTCAATACCTTTTCAATGAAGTAGAAACATAGTGCCTTGTAAAAAAAATTAGAACAAGGGGAACCGATTTTCTCCAAAACTGGGTTACTATGGGGGTGAGATTAAAAAGGTTGGTTATTTCTATTATAACATTCTTGTTAACATTGTATGCATTATGAAAATTCAATTTGGCACCGAACCCTCTTTATCCATTGAGATATTACACTGAAAACATAAACCAACAAATAAATAAAATAACAACACCGGAAATGGGGAGTTTACAATGAGCTCGATATGTCAACAAATGTTTGACAAAAGGTCCCATATCGATACTAAACCTACAATGACATTGTAGGTATAAATCTTTGTTATTTGTATGGGAGATTTAACACTTATCTTCATGTTTATTGAAATAAAAATTCCCTTCTATTTACCATATCTATGTTGGATGAAAGGATACGTGTAAATTGTTTAGAAAAATCACTCAAATAAACATGCATGCAAATTGTTTGTTATAATACATGACTCAAAAATACACTAGATAAACCAACAGTCAAAAGAAGTCATTTCGTGGGTAACAAGGCATTACATCCAAAGTGTTTAGCGAGAGTCCAATACCAAGAAGACACACAAACATAGCAATAGCAAGTACAAATCCACATCAACACCTAGGAGGGTTATTACAGTGAAGCAAATATGTCTTTGTGCTCTAATACTATCTTGTCCACTTTCTTATGTTGCATAGAGGGACCTTGTGTAGAGGTTTTACCAGTTGAAGTGATCTTCCATTTACCTTTCGACTGAGCAATAAAGAGGATAAATATCCTTGCGTGAGAGATCATCTTTTTGCACTACTTTGAAGAGATAAAAGAGACCATAGTAGTTAGTATCGCCTCTAGTACCTTGTAGAGTTGATCTCCCAAAGTAATAGTGACACTACTACATGGTCTAGATTTTTAAATATCATAACGCTTCCACATATATGGTTGTCATAAAAGAAAATCACGAAATTCAAGTGGGGAAATATCACGCAATACCTCATATTTGAAGTGCTTGATGTTGTAATGCATACGACATTGTCAGTTGCGGGTCTGGCATCATTGTTAGGTTCAACCTCTTAAAAACATATATTGATATTAGATTCTTCTTTCCACCATTTTCAACCCTGAAATGGAGTGGGATCCCCTTCACCCATATCTATGAGTGGAATAGGTGCTCCACTTATTCAGGATCCTCTGGTTCCTTTGGATGGACCATTGTGGCAGTGATGATGACATTGGGTTCCATGTCAGTGATCCATTTTCCCTTATCTATTTTTGAATCATAGTCTAAGCTAACATCTAATCCTGAGGATTTCACCTAAGCCAACAATGATTGTTTGGAGCGACATTCATTAGTGTTGTGCCAAGGTTTTTTTTGGAACTCGTACCACTTTTTTGTGTCCTTCAACTTCTTGTTACCTTTCTTTGCTTGTGGCTTGGACTAGTTTTCCTAGGGCTACCCATTCTTTCTCTATCCTTTATTTTGGGAGTTAGGACCACCTTTATCGTGATTTTTTTGCATTGTGTTTATAGATCTAAAATCCCTCTTATTCATTTTCTTGAACTTTTGCTCGATATTAACAACATATCAATAAGAGGATCCCAGTGAGGGGATGTATAAGAACTCCATATCTTCTTAGATGTACCTATATAGGCCACTATGGTACTTCATAACCATGTGTCACTTGGATTATTTAATATCCAACTTTGTGCACAAGGTATGGAAGATGTTGGTGTACTCCGACACCATCTATTCCCTCTCTTGACAGAGAGTTGTTCATCATGTGTACCGGTCAATGTAGTTTCCAACAGTGAAATATTTCTCCTTGAGGGAATCAAAAACTCATCCCAAGTGGGTTTGGGCCCAAATATTGTATACTCATATGTGACATGTTGCACAAAGTAAGTTTCCAACCAAAGTAAGGAGCGCAAAGGTGATTTTTTCATTATTGGAAAAATTTAGGATAGATAAATAACCCTTTAGTAGACTTAACCATTTTTTCAAATCGTCGACGTCTATGTAGCCTTAAAATAAAGGAATGTCAAAGTTAACTTGTACCTTGAAGGGTGTCACACCTCCAAAGTTAATGTTGGTTGAAGGTTCTTGTATTTTTGTTTGAAACCATCAAAGGAATTTAGCAAAATTATTCATCATCTTGTTCCTCTGTTGCACGAGGGATTCTTGGAGCAACAATTTGATAGGATATCTTGCTCTGTCATCTATATTTACTTCTTCCATGAGAGGCTACTTGGGTTGGAAAGAGTGCTTTTCCCCAATATGAACCAGTTTAAGACCCAACTCCCAATAGCCTAACCTCGTCAAGGACATGCACAGAGAAAAAAAAAAGAGAAAATTAATATGATACCACTGATCCAGACTAGGTAGAGGATGATATGAAGGAAAATATATAAAAGGAAACACATAGAGATATTACAATAAACACAATAATATAGTTAAACGTAGATTATATTAATGAATGGAATACACAAGACTCTAAAATTCAAAGCACACAAACTATCTAGAATGGTTGTTTCTTATCCTTGAAGAAAGATATATGTTTTCTATGCTCATTTGCAAGAAGATGATTACAAAGAGGACGAAAAGGCCTTTTAACATAAAGCATCAGAGAGAAAACAATAAACATTGAAAGCCCTAACCCCAGAAGATGAAACGCCAAAAGGTTTTTGGTCCCCAATGTGGTTAGTTCATATGTCAACTTCTCAAGGGATAAACTTTTGCATGCGATCCTTGGTTAGGGCACTCGATAGCCCATCAAAAAGGTCTATCCGAGAAGTACTCATTCCGAGTGACCCAATGTCTTCCTTTTATTTAAATAGAGGGTGATGATGTTCCAAAAAAACATCGTTTAGGGCCTCAAAATGACCCTTGAAGCTTGGGACTCGAAAAAATGTAGAAAAAATACCAAGATGTGGAACCATTCTTAATTAGTGGAACAGGTGGTTGGCCACCAATATCCACCTGGATCATTTTTTATGCTAGTTTGTAAAAACAATGTACTCTAATACAGTATGAGTATTGTCGTGATGTAGGTAGGTATTCATTTGTGGTTTTTTGTATTTCCATTTGTAGTATTAAAATCATGAGGCCATGTAATCCTTATAGGATTCATGTGAATGTAATTTCCCAAAGAAGCTTTGAATTAAGAAATCTAGCATTCAATTTTAATTTATTAGTGACTTATAAGCATGATTTTCTACAAGAGATGGATAAAACCAATTTAACGCCAACAAATATGGTTTTCCATTTTCCCACCAATGTTTTTACTTCATAGAGGATAAAAAGTTGACTTAAGGGCCTTTCCATTTTTCATGCAACTACTTTTTTTCTCTTTGGCTAATTAAGTGTAGGTTTGAAGCTTCATGGAGCCATTTTAGCTTGTAGGTATAGGTTCTCTTCATCCTTGAGTGATGTGCACAACTTCTTGGGTTCATTCACAACACTACCCTCTTAAGGATTGATTACAAGCTTGGTTAATGCACATTACCTCTCCATTAATGGATTTTTTTATCACTCATGGTTATTGAATAGATAGAAATAGTATATGCACTCTTTTTAACCTCTAAATGGAGTGCACCTATTCTTGGTACAATTTCTCTAATCGTAGAGTTATCCAAATCTTCCATCTCCCTTAGAAAATTGTCTGGAAATCTTTGAAAGTGATAGAGGGGTTTCAAGTAGTGTTGAATTATTGCTAAATATTTTCAATGTTCTTTATTAATTTTGAGCTTTGTTAGAGTGAAGAGAGATCCAATGCAATTCCCTTTATTTAAATAGGTACCCCCACCTGACTATTTTTTATTCTTAGGCATGCATGGTAGGGTGTAATGGAAATTGGTAAAGATAAAAATTGTGGGTTTGAGCCATTTAACAAGAATACTTGAAAAAAATTAAGTGTTTCCATCTTGAGGCATCTTATAAACATGTCACACAAATGGTGGAAAAATTAGGGTTGGAATGAGTTTTGGATTCATGTGGTGCCAAGAAGAACTGGGTCGATATTGTCTAGCCATTAATGGGTCAGTTAGGCACTTAGAAATTGGGTGGTTAACAATGTTCATTGAATTGAGGTACATTCTTGTGCTCAAGAAGGAAAGTTGTAAGTGGAGTACTAAATTTTGAGGAGTCAAATGGGTTGCAACCCATGAGTGGCATGATTGTCAGTGTAGAAGGCATTGATTGGAGTGTATTTGTAGATTTTAATGAATTAAATAGAACTATATCATCATTAAGTGGGTATCATGTGGGTTTTGGGTCCACTTTGCCTTGGATATGGTGGTAAGAAACCTCTATTATGGGAAATAGTTGTACACTACACTTATTTAAAGTGGAGGTTGTGAGGATTTAAGTCAATTTGACTTGGGAATTAAATAATGTAGAGTGATTCAAAATGAGATGGTCTTACAACCTTGGTGATGGAAGTCAAGTTAGACATCACATAATCTAGGGGTTTAACGATATTGGGTGTACAACCTAAGTTTGGTGTGTGCTTGGATTAAATAGCATGTAGTTATTGAATAATTATGGAAAGGAGGCTTGGAATTATATAAGGCATGGTGGCCTTGTTCTAAGTGCTTTGGTGAATAATAGGATCTACAATCAATAAACCCATGGGTGCATAAGGAGTTGGAAATGCAAGTAGGTGGAAGTAAGGTAGGCACACCGTATATTATTTGTACTACTTATATAAAATTATTTGAGGGTAATGGTTGGACTCTTGTACATTGTACTCCTATTGTTGTAACATTATTCATTAATAAAGTGTAGGTACCCACCATGGGTGTTGTCTAACATGTTAGGTTTCAGTATATTTATGTGGATGTTATTGTTCCTTGCAATATGTAATATGGTTAAGTGTTGAAGTATTTGTTAGATTCCATCCCTGCATAGTCTAATCAATTTATTACTTGCGTAAATATGAATTGTATTACAATTTAAAAAGTACTAGGTAAATTATCAATAAAGGTAGAAATCAAAACAATGGATTTAATATCCATTTGATGAAAAAGGATAACACTTATTGATATTATCTTTAATTGGATGCCCCAAAGAATATTTGATTATATGCATCAAAGTCTACCAAATGGATGACATAAATACTGACCAATAGGTTGGTGATCTATAGACACTCCAACAATGTCTATGCCAACATCACATAAATTTTATGGCAACCTTGATTCTTCACACATGATTAGGTGATTGGGATAAATAGGAAAATTTGGGAAATTGGAGAATATATGGAGGTTGAAGAAAATGAGTAACTAATCCAATTGGGGTTAATTAGGAAACTGGGACAAATGGGGAAAATTGGGGTAATTGGAGAAACTGGGACAAATGGGGAAAATTAAGGTAATTGGAGAAACTGGGGATAATTGGGATAATTGGGGATCATTGCATGAATGGTGCAATTGGTACAGTTTTGGAAACTACTGCTTATTGGGAAATTGGGGAAATTGTCTCTGATTAGGATTAACTTGGAAAGTTGGGCTAACTGGAGATAATTAAGAGCTTCAAGAAAATTGGGAAATTGGGTAGGCTATAGAAATTTTGTATAATATGAATATTTGAGGCTTATTACGAGATTGAGTCAATTGGTAAATTGATGCTAATTCGGATAATTGGAAAATTTGGGAAAATTAGAGAAATTTGACTCAATAGGGTTTATCAAATGATTAGATAAATTGGTGATTTTAGGGAAATTAGGGAAATTGGAATAATTGGGAATAAATGGGAAATCATGGCTAATTGGGAATTTGGGACTAATTAACCTAACTAGACTAATTGACCAATTTGAGAAAATTAGGATAATTGAGCAAATTGGATTAGTTAGGAAAATTTGGGCATCATCAATCACTACTACAATATGGCCATTTTGTGTCCTCATTTGGTATCCTTATATGTTGAAAATGATAGGAATGATGCATGAGGGTATTTCATATATCTTGATTGAGCATTTTTTTTTCATCTTTCAGTGTTCTTTTTTGTGTCTTTATTTAAATTTTTGTGACTTGGTTGCATTAATTTTGCATCTCACTATCATTTTTAAACATTGTTCTAGAGTCTCACTAGCATCCTAGTAGTATGACATTAGATTCAATGGAGTAATGTAGCATTTCAGAAGTGTCTCAATAACATATATATGGTTCCAACAGAAACCTAATACTAGCAAATTTCATCAAACATAGAATCCTAATTATGTGAAGTTAGGAGGTCCATAGGGGTCAGATCCATTCGTGACGAATGTGGATCTCTTTACTAGTGACCAAGGTTCAATTCCCATGATGGAATCTAGCCAATGAGGCTAAGTTTAGGCACTGAAAGATAATGTTTGAGTACATGAGGCTTACACTGATAATAATAATTGGATAAAGCCCCACCCTCATCTCATTGTTGCTACCTAAGGTAAGGGTTGGTATTTTTAGGAAAGAGAGAGTTCATTGTTATGTTAGAGATAGATGATCCAAAGCTAGATTTATATTTTAGTTTTACTTCTTGTTATGTTTGGTTTTGTATGAGAGAAAGGATATTTATATTTGAGCACATGGCTCATCTCTATGTTCAATTTCAATGTACCTTGATCAAGCTACAACTGTAAATGTGTTGAACTTGCACATAATAGATCTAGCTAGGAATTGACATACACATTTGTAGAGAAAATATGAGAAAAGAGAAACATGAGAGAAAGAATGGAAGAATTCTCATTAACCAAATGAATGAATGATAATTTACACATGATATACTATGTATAACTCAACTAATGCGAACTGGAGGAGAATCCAATGTGCCATAGTGGTGATCTAGAGTGATCTGGACACATACTAGTAGTTACGAGAGTAAACTTCCACCTAGTCTAGTCTCTCATGCAGTTACGGGAATGAACTGCCACCTAGTCTGAGTTAAATAGTCTCTCAATATTCAGTTAGTTGACTAAGATAAATTGAAGTGAGGAGGAGATCAAGGAATCATGAGTAATGTGCTAGTCTGGTGATGATCCCAAGGACAATTCACATTAGTTGTTGATGATACCAATGTTGCATGGTGATAATCCCAATGTGGCATCTTGACTCCACTCAACTGATCAAAATGAAGTGTGAACTGAAGAGAATATTCTTGTAGAGGAATATTCTTCCGAAAATATAGGAGACTGAATAATGACTAAAAAACATAGGGAAAACCTTAGGAAAAATAAACCCTAGGTGTGTGAAGTATCTCCAACAACAACCCTATTGTATCTCATTGATTTGAATGAATGGAAATAATGGAATGAATGAGTACATCCTAAGTACATTTATCTCTCCATATAATAAGTTATGAATTGAATGTATTCCTATTTTATGTCATTCCACACAATAGATTATGGTAGTTATGAATGTGTGAATCACTAGTTAACGAAGGTTTCCTTTATGTTTTATTCCTTCACACCTTGCACAAAATCGATGGTCTCTATGATTCTCGCGACATGTTGATTTTGTAGCTTCGGGAGGTATTCCCACAAGAGGCCAATGTATCAGGCATGTGGGAATATTGTTTGGCACCAGATCAACCTTTTTTTTAGTGAAATTGGTCCTCGAATGAGGCTAGGGCCTCATGGTCAAGATGATGGGCTTGGTGGGTTTGTGATGGGGTGTTACACCCACAAAGAGGAATCAAATATTCTAATTAACTTTTTATTTTATAATGAGTGCCTAAAATCACTCATTGGACATGTATATAAAGGAGAGAGTTCATTGTGACATTTTCTCAATGTGGAAGAATGGAGTTAGCATAAGAGAGTCTTCACTTGTGTTAGGAGGCTTGGTGATTTTAGAAAAGGGAAGTCCTGCTAGGGTTGCAAATATGGCCTACGGTCGAGGAGTCTCTATCTTTTGTTCTTGGCAGAGAAAATTAAACTAAATGTGTGGGAGAGAGAGGAAACTACAAAAGGAAGAGAATGTACGAGTGGAGTGAGTCGTACGAAGTGTCTGTGCAAGTTTTCATACATGTACTCAGGTATAAGTGGTAAAAATTGTGTTCGTGTGTGGGTTGTAGTGGGAACAATTGTGTATGCATGTGGGTTACTGTGAGAATAGTTGCATAAATTCGTATAAGTTATCTGAGGCAATATCAAGTCTGTACAGGTTGACGTTGAGTTACCTTAGTTGGTCATATAGGTGTTCTGCAACAAATTTGTGGGCAGACGAAATTTTCAAGAATATTTTTGAGGTTTGGTTTTATAATTTGTATGGTTATTGGAGGACAAAGTTGTCTTCATACTTTGGTGATATTTTTATTTGTTGAGAGGAAAAGGTTGTCCTTAGATTTGGTGATATTATACTATATGGAAAGGTTGGTTTTTCCCTCAAAATTTCTGAGGTTAACAAGGTTACATAACATAGATATTGTGTCTCATATGTTTTAATGATTCATCTATGATATTTTGTGTTTCCATTGCATATGTTTTCAGTGAATAATTTTTAGTGTAGAATTGTTTAGCGATATCAGCTAGGGTATTATTGTTGGCTCACTTGGAAGAATTTTTCATATCTGAAAATTGGTCACATAAGGTTGTATGTGAAAATTGACATGGTATTAGAGCTTGGGATATGAAGAGAATGGGATCATATTTGAGATGCATAGATGCTACAATTGGTTGCATATTTCTTTTTTTGTTCTTGGTAGGTCAAGATGGTGAACACATTGAGCCTTGAGGACAGGTTGGAAGGCGAAACAAAATTTTGGGCTTGGAAGGATAGTATTATTCTCTTCTTGGAGGAGAATGAACTCGAAGATTTTGTTGAGGATGTGGTTCCTAGCCTGATTGATCTGGTATATTTGGCATTCCACAAGAAGAGGTAAGTGAATGCCAAGAAATTATTTCTAGATTATATGAAGGATCACTTGATTCCTCACATTGCTAATAAGACATATTCCAAGAATATGTATGATTCTTTGGTGGGACTATAATAGAATGGTAATACATGAAGGAAGTTGCATTTGAAGAATCATATTCAAGTTGTCTGTATTTCCAGTGAGGAAATAGTTGTGAACTATCTTATGAATATTACACAGATCTGAGATCATCTTATAGACATCGGTGATAAGATGGAGGATTATGAGTTGGTGAATGTGGCATTGAGAGGCATTCTCGGGTCTTGGGAACCATTTTTGTAGGGGATTTGTGCATGAGAAAAGTTACCATACTTTGATAGAATATGGACTGATTGTATCCAAGAGGATACCTGGTTGGTGTCCAAGGATGATATGGATGGTCTGGTGAAGAGTAGTAGTGATGAGAACCAGGCCCTTGTAGCTTGCACTAGGAAGGGTAGAAGAGGTTATCCAGGAAGAAAAGATTCTCCTAGGAGAAGGGATTCTCCCAAAAGGGAAGCATCTCCAGAGCCAAGAAGGAAGAAAAATCTTAGTAAGATCAAATGTTATCAGTTCCATGAATTTGGTGATTATGCTTCATAATGTCCACACCGGAGGGGAAGAGGAAGAAGGAAACGAGCATTAGTAGTAGAGGTTGATGAGTTTATAGACAGGTTCCAGAGGGATATCTTGTTGATCTCCACCTTTTCAGGTACATTCTCAAGCAATGGGACTTTGTTGGTGGATAACAGAGCATCTTTCCACATGACAGGTGTTATAAAGTTGTTTGAAAACTTCACAATGACTATCTCATATTTGGCTGTAGATCTTGGTATGGGAACCAAGCATGCAGTTCAAGTATCCATGGATGGAGTCAGGTTATCTATTTAGGATGTCAAATTTGTTATGGGTGCCATAAATCAAGAGGAGTGTTCTCTCAGTCTCGTAGATTGAGAAGAAGGGGTACCATATATTGTTTTTATATGGACAAGTGTTGTTTGTGCCTAAACAATATAGCTTCATATAAGTGGTGATTCTTGGAGTTAGGGAGGGAATATTATATAGGTTGAGTGTCCAACCTATGTGCGTTGTGACTAGCAGGAGAAGAGAGATATATGAGGAGGAGGAGGTAGATCCACCATTGCTGAGGCAGGTGGCCCCACCAGTAGCATAAGTTCAGAGGGAAAAGGTAGCTCCACCAGTGGTAAGGAAGGTAGCCCCATCAGTGGTGATGACTCGGAGTGAGACAAAGTTCAGAAGGAGTCATCCCTCAATATCTAGTATGGAGGAGAAACCTCCCAAGACTATTCATAAGAGATTAGACTTCATAGGATTTCAACAGGTTTAATGGGATCATATGACTCCATATGTTGTGAAGACTCAGATGGATTCATGTATCGGAGGGACCATGTAGAATTATATGGATCCAAATATCAAAGAGAGTCAATTGGCTCATAGGGAGATTCATACATTTAGAGGGAATTCCCCTTCAGGTTTAGGTGGGAGAGAGGCATCTTCCAAGAATGATAGATAGGTTTCATGGGTCAAGGAGACTAGGCATGAGATATAAAGGAATGAGGTTTCTATGAGTTGTGTGCCTTCCATGGAGGATCCAATTGATTCAACATGTTTTTCTATAGTGATAGATGAGGAATCTAGTCAGGAAATAGGATTTTCGTCAGTCACAGAGGGAGAAGTTAGTGAAGAATATTGGAAAACAAGATTTACTTTAGTGACCGAGGATGCGACCAATTAGATATATTGGACAACAAGACTTGTTCCAGTGATCAAATTCTCAGACACATTTTCTACAGTGAAAGAGGGAGTAGCCAATCTACAGGATTGGAGTGTAGACGAGGTAACATACCCATTTGTTTCAGTGACAAAGGGAGAAACCAAATAGTAGGATTGGAGTATAGATGAGGAAGCAGACCAAATATGGGAGAGAGAGATAATTCTAGTGAAAGAGGTACATCCATATGATGATGGATGGGATACCTCGCTTTCTATTTTATCTAGGAGGATCTAAGAAAATTCTCACAAAGTTCACACGGGATCAATAAAATATAAAAAGTTTAACCATCTCAAATGACCAAGAAAAGGACATTATTGCATAGAGCTCGGCGATATCTTTCCAATAACGCAAAAATTACCTCAAACAGAGTTTGTATATAAATGTTATGGATGGTCAAATGTTTCTAAAAAATTCAAAAGTCAAATGGAAAAGTCAAGGGGTGAAATGTGTCACCACTGAAAGGGTGACACACGACACATGACCGTGCAGGTGACGTGGCATTAAAGTTGGCAAGGTGACTAAGAAACTTCACATATTCCAGCTGTACCAACCATCTATTGACACATGGCATATAGAGTGCAAAGGGAGCCAATGAGAGGATTCCATTTGGTAGCCTCCCATTAGCCTATATTGGTCAGAGTTTACCAAAAATTATGGAGTCGACGAGGGTCAAACCCGCAACCTCCATAATCCTTAACAAATATCCTTGTAACATCACGCCATCATTTTAGTTCTTAACCTTATATGGTGTGGATTAAATTTAAGCTTGGGAAAAGGTTTATATGGTGGAAATAAAGGCCAAGGGACAAATCCCTTGACCCGCATAATATTCCATATAACTATGTCATATATTCGCGGGGGCCAACGAACTTTATACTATCGTAACCATATAATATATGGTTGTAACTATATACAAAACAAACCAATGAATATGCAAATAAAGGAGAGGATTGTGGTGAATAGAAACCGAGATCTCCTCCATTTTAGAAAACGATCTAAACAATATGACAATGATTGTTTCCATTTGTTATGAGATTCCTCTAAACTTAGAACTAAGTTCCAATAAGTTGTGGAGATGGAGTTGAAGACCATGCCCTATGTATTGGGCATGGATCCTAAGACCTACACAAATTTTCATGGCTACACACATTCCAAGGGAAAATATCTCGATGCAGGGCAGGAACCACAAGGTTGTACATGTCTCAAAGTATGTGCAGATTTAGTTTGGTGTTGCATAGAAATGTGTCTCATGAGGTATTTTGTTCGAATATAGTCAAGTTTATACTCATTGGATTTATTTTTCTGTAAGGATCATGAATTTAAAGTTTATTTAGTAATTTGAGGTCACTTGTAAAATTATTAATTAAGATTGTCATTAATGAGCTTGTAGTACATTGTTTTGCGTACGAAAGAGGGTGAAATTGAGCCTTTTAGGAATTTGGTCAACTTTATAGTCAAAATTTTCAAAATTTCACAAGGATTCTAATGGTGAACTCATTTTTCTTATTTTGAGTAGTGGAATTAAAGAGAGTCCATTAAAATGGATTTTTGCAATCTCATGTTGTAATTTAATTAGTGTTTTGAGGTGATGGAGAACAAGCATACTATCTAAAGGTACTTTGAAGATTAAGTGATATATGTCATAAATATATATATATATATATATATATATATATATATATATATATATATATATATATATTATGAGTTATTTTATCTTCTGCCATGTGATCTCATCATTCTACAAATTAGTCATCATTTTATGAGTTTTTGGATAATGAGCACATCATCATTTTTCTGCAAATCAACTCAATATGATTAGGAAATTAATTTTGAATCAAGTTAGATATTCCATGTATATATGGTAAATTAATAAGTGGTGTCTAAGTATTTTTGGTTCAAGTAGTATCAGAGATATTTTTGACATGCATTTTAAATTTGCTGATGTGACATGAGATCCGAGAGTTTAGCTTGTGAATATTTTGAAGGCTCTTATCAAGAGGATAAAATGAGTAAAGTTCTCATGAATTTGGGACTGCAGAAGAACATTAATCAACAAATCTAGAAGGATAATTTTGATTTAATAATGTAGTCATAATCTCTTGAGGAAGAGAAGTAGAGGCTGCAAGAACGACTAATATGTCATGAGGGATTCCATAAGGGTATTTTTCATGAGTTATAAAGAAAGTTGAATATCAGGAACCAAGTAATGGCACCATCAGTACCAATCCATGAACATTGGTAGGATGAGAATGTAAAATCTCCAATGCAAAAGGGACTACCTCTTTCAAAAGGCACGATCGAGAAACATGACTCCTCATATTGTTCTTTTTTACATCAAGATGAAGAATGCTCGAGGATAGTTGAAGAAAAGAAAAATTTAAATAAAGAAGTCCTACATAAAAAAATAGTCTTACCTTCCA
The DNA here is from genome assembly GCA_009831015.1 of Picea engelmannii. Classification (NCBI taxonomy): domain Eukaryota; kingdom Viridiplantae; phylum Streptophyta; class Pinopsida; order Pinales; family Pinaceae; genus Picea; species Picea engelmannii. The sequence continues at coordinate 203,752 of ML783233.1, read as the reverse complement.
GTCCAGAGAACGGTAACATGTGTAATAAATCTCGAGAGAAAGATGTGCATGCTACAGGAGAAAGAGTGAAGACTTTTCCCATTGGAAAATGGTCTAAGTATCCATGTGCTTCTTGTGGAACTAGTAACCATGATATGGGGAAGTTTCAAAGAAGTCAGTATGTGCAAGATAATCCCTCTAAGAAGAAGGATAAAGGTAAAGATCATTTGTCAAAGCAAAGGAAAAGGGGGAATGATAAAAAGGGATCATGGTTCTAATATGGGAACAAGAAACTCTACTCTTATTGTGGTAATCATGGACATCATATCGAGAAGTGTTGGACACTTTACCTACACTTATGTCCAAAGTAGAATGGGAAATATGTAAATTCATCTGTAAGAAGACAAGAAACAACTCTAGATGAAGTTAATGGTCTTACTGAAAGGTTTGAGAAAGAATACTTCCTAATTGATGGTCTTGGAAAAGTGATATATGAAAACATAGAGGAATGGTTCGTGAATAGTGGATCATCTCGCCACCTAACCGAGATGAGATCAGTATTTCTGAATTTCTCAAAGTTTGACACAGATTTCTATGTAGGATCTGGAACCAACACTAGACAAGCAATAAGAGGATATGGATATGTAATATTCCAACTCGAGTCAGGAGGATTTATAGGAATATTACATATTTTGTATATTCCATATTTGAAGGTAAACATACTCTCAATTGTGAAATTTGAATATGAAGGCTATGCATTCACATTCTAGAATGGCCAGGTACTTGTATATTCAAGGGAAGCTACTCCAGACACAACAATAGTGTTTGGTGTTCGCAAAGAGAGATTATATAGGTTACTGGGAAGGCCTATATCTTGGTGTAATGGTTTCTTGGATTCAACATCAGATTCAAAGTTAGATTCAACATTAGCGTCAGAGGCATTGTTAGAGGTAGAAAGTTGTGATACTCCTCCCAGTACAATGGGAAGAATGATTCCATATGTAAACCATCAAAATTTTCCATTGCAAATATGCATAATTGTAAATGTAATATGCATATGTATATATCTCCTAAAGTCTGTTAGAAGCCTTGTAAGCCACTCACTGTAAATTATAAGAGTGAGAGGGACTCTGTAAAATTTCTATATTTCCACCTTATATGTAGATAAGAGTGAGAGGAATTTTGTTAGAAAGTTTCTCTATTTCCACCTTGTATGATGTTTAGAGTGAGAGGGATCTCGTTAAAAGAGATTTTTAGATATCCACCTTACACATTATTGGATTAAGAGGAATATTTTAAAAGGTATTTCTATATAGCCACTTTGTTTTAGAGTGAGAGGAATCTTGTTATAAAGATTTCTAAAGCCTTTAGACAATAATAAAGACATTGTATTGTCTCATAATCAACTCAAGGGATACATATGGATCGAATTGCCTAAGTTAACATTCTTGATTTTGAAGAAATGAAGGCAAAGGAACAAAAGGATGTAGGCAGTTGGAACATGTAGAATAGAAGAAAAAAGAGAATTGAGGTAATGCAAAACTTTCTAGAGATAGTAAAGGAGAAATAATCCTCTTCAGAAAGAAGAGGTATAAAGGTGCATGTTATAAGCATCTTCTAAACTACTATGTCATGTTCGTGTGGATGTATACCTTGAACATAAGAAAGATAGGTACAGATGATAACAATACATATCAAGTTGTTTTCAAGGAAGGAGAGTAATGGACAGGGAATTCATTCAGATACTCCTATAGATACATTAGCAGTACAGGGACAATGAGTCCAAAAGGGAAATGCATAGTTCAACATTCGACTTGTTTTCAAATTGGCCAAGATAGACTATATTTAGTAGAATAGGAGATGTGAATGGTTGTTGAAATATAGAATACAGGTATCACAGAGATTCAATGAACAAAACTTTTTTTGTTAGGTAATGTATGAGAAAAAACTAGAGCTATTAGCAACAGTGTTAGAGGCCAGAATTAGAGCCATGTTCCAGAAACACAGAAAGAAGTACATTTACATAATACCTAGGATCATAGATCTAATATGAATACTGAGTTCCGGAATATTCAACAATATGGAAGAGTGAAGAAGCTTCATCACTGATTTATTGGATATGAACATTTCAGTAAGATGAAAGAGTGAGTTAGATTTATCGTAACTAAGTTGTTGAATATTTATACTTTTGGAGGTCCAAAAGTTCTTCAGTGGGAAGGTGTCATCTAGGAGGATATAAGGAAACACTCATAGTGATGCAGGAGCATCGCCTTCAAAGTCAAAATGCAAGTGTGGAGGAAAAGGAACGACATCTCAGCAAATAAAAGAATTTGAAATCAGAAATTAACTCAGAATTAAATCGAGTTGTTGAGATATTTTGTAAATAACATTTCAAAAATGTAACTTGTTTGTAAATTCATGAAGGACTATAAGGGATTGTAGATATTGAGTGTTGACTCTTATCTGACAATAATTGTAAGTTATTGTAATAGGAAAGAGTAGGTAATCGCTAAGAGTTTGATAGGATAGGTTGCAGACAGGACGACGAGAGCTTGTGGAGCCATTCCTTAGATAGATTTTCATTGTTGCATTGTAATAGAATAGACATAATAGAAAGAATTATATAGAGATATGAGAGACCAGTATAACAGAGTAGAGTAGAAGAAAAATTACGTAATTTGTTTTCATGAAGGAATAGAACAAACAAAATTGTTCCAAATCCTTGGACTGTGTTAATTTGACATATGAATGAATGAATGCTATATTCTCTGTGTGTGATTTATTTCATTTAGTTCATGTATGATTGTTTGAGAGATTGACTGTATGAGTTTGTGACGAAACTGGATGAGTTTCAATTGTTTCTCCTCTGACACTCATATGAAAGGTGTACATATCGAATGCAAGGAGTGTGTCGACTAATCTTCAGAGTGACTCAGAGAATTTCATAAAGAACAAAGGAAGATTAGACCAGGTGCAAGGTGTGCACAACGTCGTGAAACGACCAAGCATCGAAGAACCCAAACTAGAGGAATGCTAGGCGGTTAAGAAGAATTTATTTTCAAGAAATCCTCATATCTGTCTTCTTCAAATCCCACAGACCAGATCTGCTTCCTCTGAATCAATGGGCGAGATCTATTCATGATTCCAGACTTCAGGGTTTTGAAGTCTCAAACCCTCTCTATCTTTGTACTCCAACCCGCTGGAGTTAATGATATGCAGCCACCTGTCCCCCTGAATCTTTCTTATGTTCAAGGTATACATCCACATGAAATCATACAGTCAACCTCTCGAACAATCATACATGAACAAAAATGAAATAAATCACACACACATAATATAACATTCATTCATTCATACATCAAATGAACACAGTTCAAGGATTTGGAACAATTATGTTTGTTCTATTCCTTCATGAAAACAAATTACATAATGTTTCTTCTACTCTACTCTATTCTACTGATCTCTCGGATCTCTATATCATTCTTTCTATTCTGTCTATTCTATTACAATGCAACAATGGAAAACTATTTAAGGACTGGCTCCACGAGCTCTCGTCGTATTGTTTGCAACCTATCCTATAAAAATCTTAGCGGTTACCTACTCTTTCCTATTACAATAAATAACAGTTATTTCCAGATAAGAGTCAACACTCAATATTTGCAATCCCTTATAGTCCTTCACGACTTTACAAACAAGTTACATTTTTAAAATGTTGTTGACAAAATATCTCAACAACTCGATTTAATTCTGAGTTAATTTCTGATTTGAAATTCTGTCATTTGTTGAGATGTCATTCCTTTGCCTCCACACTTGCATTTTGACTTTGAAGGAAATGTTCCTACATCACATAGAGGTCTAGAAGGATCTAAAATGCTCATAGAGGTCCCAGGCAATCCATAAAAGATAAAAAAATCGTCCATCTCAAATGACCAAGAAAATGCATCATTGCATAGAGCTCGACGATATCTTTCCAACGACACAAACATTGCCTCAAACAAAGTTCATATGAAAATGTTATGGCTGGCCAACGTTTGGTCAAAAAATCAAAATTCAAAGGGAAAAGTCAAGGGGTGACACGTGTCACCATTGCAAGGGTGGCATGTGGCACATGACCCTGCAGATAATGTGGCATGATAGTTGGCAAGGTTACTGGGAGAGTTTGTACAATCCAGTTGGACCAATAATATGTTGACATGTGACATATATAGTACAAAGTGAGCCAATGAGAGGTTTCCATGTGGAAGCCTCCCATTGGCCTATATTGGTTAGTGTTTACCAAAAAATATGGAGTCGATGAGGGTCAAACCCACAACCTCCATAAGCCTTAACAAAGATCCTTGTACCATCACAACATAATTTTAGTTCTTAACCTTATATGGTGTGGATTACATTTAAATTTTGGAAAAGGTTTATACAACAGAAATAAGGGCTGAGGGCCAAATCCCTTGACCCATATAATATACCATATAATTGTGTCATATATTCACGGGGTATAACAAAATTTATACCACTGTAACCATATAATATATGGTTGTAACTACATACAAAAAAAACCAACGAATATTCCAACAAATGAGAGGATCGTGGTGAATAGAATCCACAACCTCCTCCAATTTAGTGAATGATCTAACCAATATGCCAATGAGTTCAGTTTGTTACGGGATTCCTCTAAACTTATAATTAAGCTGCAATAAGTTGTGGACGGGGAGTTGAATCCCATGCCCTATATAGTGGGCACAGATCCCAATAATTACACATATTTCCATGTCTACACACATTATGAGGGTATAGATCCTGATGCAGGGAAGGGATCCCAAGTTTATATGACTTGTCTCGAAGTACATGCAAAGTTGGTTTGGTGTTGCATAGAAATGCATGCCATGAGGTATTTTCTCTAAATATAGTAAAGTTTGTACTCATTTGATTCATTTTTTCACGAGGATCATGAATTTGAAGTTTTCTTAGTAATTTGAGGTCATTTGTAAAAGTATTAATTCAGATTTTCATTAATGATCTTGTAGCACATTGTTTTGTGCACCAAAGAGAGTGAAATTGAGGAAGTTCAAAATTTGGTCGAATTTATAGTCAAATTTCTCATAATTTCACAAGGAATCTAATGGTGAACTCATTTTGTTGTTTTGAGTAGTGGAATTAAAGAGATTCCATTAAAATGGATTTTTGCAAGCTCATGTTGTAATGTAATTAGTGCTTTGAGATGATAGAGAACATCCATACTATCTAAAGGGACTTTGAAGGTGAAATGATATATGTCATCAATATATTTATATTGAGTTATTTTATTTTTTGTTGTGTCATCTCATCATTCTGCAAATTAATCATCATTTTATGAGTTTTTGGATAAAGAGAACACCCTCATTTTTTTGCAAATCACTTCAGTACGATTATGAAATTAACTCTTAATCAAGTTAGACGATGCATGTATATATGTTAAAGTAATAAGTGGTGTCTAAGTATTTTCAGATCACTAAGAGGGAGTGTTGATTTTGTATCTTGGAGAGGTATTCCCATAAGAGGACAAGGTCTCAAGCATGTGGGAATATTTTTTGGCACTAGATAAGCCTTTCGTTTCAGTGAAATCAGCCCCAAAATGAGGCTAGGGCCTCATGGGAAAGAGGATGGGATTTGTGGGCTTGTGATTCAGTGTCACACCCACAAAGAGGAATAAATTATTATAATTAATTATTGATTTTATAAGGGGTTCCTAAACTCACTCATTGGACATGTATATAAAGGAAATAGGTCAATGTGGCATTTTCTCATTGTGGAAGAATGGAGTTAGCATAAGTGAGTCTACACTTATGCTAGGAGGCTTGTTGATTTCAACAAATGGAAATTATTCTAGGGTGGAAAATGTGTCCTAGGGTTGAGGACTCTCTATCTTGTTCTTCGTAGGGAAACACACATTTCACATGTGGGAAAGAGAGGAAACTACATAAGGAAGAGACTGTACGAGTGGAGCGAGTCATACGAAGTGTCCATACATGTTTTCATACATGTGCATAGGTTTCAGTGGGAAAATTTCTATATATATGTGGGTTGTAGTGGGAAAAATCACATACATACATGGGTTTTTGTGAGAACATTCACGTACATCCATAAAATTTCTTCTTGACAAGAGTAGGTATGCATAGGATGGCATTAGGTGACCTCATCAAGTCGTACAATTGTTCTGCAGTAGATTTGTGGGAAGGGAAGATTTCCAAGAATATTGTTGAGGTTTGTTTTTCTGATTTGTATGGTTATTGGAGGACAAGGTTGTCCTCATATTTTGGTGATATTTGTATTGGATAAGAGGAAAAGGTTTTCCTTAGATTTGGTGATATTGTACTAGTTGGGAGGGATGGTTTTTCCCTTAGAATTTATGAAGTTAACAAGGTTACAGAACATAAATATTGTGTCTCATATGTGTTGATGATTCATCTATGATATTTTTTGTTTCCTCTATATATGTTTTTAGTCAATAATTTTCAGTGTAGAATTGTATAATGATAATAGCCAGGGTGTTACTATTAGTTCACTAGGAAGCAATTTTCAAATCTGAAAATTGGTCACATAATGTTGTACATGAAAATTGATAGTCTTGAGTGAGAACATCTTTAGTCCTTTAATATTGAATATTACGACACCTATGGATTTTTGTTGGTAAAACCTACCAAACCTTAGGTCTTTAATCCCCAATCCAACCAAAAAATGGTTCCATTATCGAGACCTAAAGGGTTTCTACTACATTTTGAAGGAAAAACATGAGGTGTAAACCTTCCATAAAGGAGATACAAGACTAGATAATTGAGGAGAAGGATGATTTTGCACGACGAGAGACCAAGAACATGTAGATCAACCTTGAGCATTCAAAATACAGGTAGATCTATACATATTTACCTGAAATTGTCTTTGTTGAGTTTCCTTGTTTATTTTATGAATGGATAAGGATTCAAATAGAGATTAACTCTACCCGAGAAGCCCAAGAATCACTAGTTTGGGACTAAAATATTACCAATATGATTACATTTATGGATGTTAAGACCTAGACAATGCCCCATTTTATGTTTCAAACCATTATTAATCCCTATATATTGAATTATTACATTTGTAGTATTATATTTGTATGCAGGATCTGAACCCCTTTATCACACCCTTTCATTATAATTGTACCCTTTGTATCATACACATATATATACACCAAGGATACCTAGTATTAGGATCATCTGATCTCAACTTATATTGTATTATAAAGTGGATATATTGTAAAAGGAGGTTTCCCCCTCAAAGTGGACAGTAATTAATTCATTTTTTATCATTTTAAGGCATTGGATCATAACATTTGGTATCATAGCATTGGTCCTAAGGTTTTTCTTCTCCAAGAAAGTCATCATAGAATTTTCTCTATAATGTTTTTTCTGGGATGATTTAGAAAACAAAAATTTGACGTTATTTATAAGACATACAAAGGTAACTTTAGTAATAATTTCATCTTGTGGGTCGTAACAATTTCGGTGATACACCCTTTGGAAGATAGGGTTTATGACTAGTCCTATTACTAGTCTCAAACAAGTGTTCTGGGTAAAATCATCATATCCTCTTCACTGAGAATCTAAATTCAATGAGACTAGTCGAATTTGGTATAGGACAATATGTTTTAATTTTGGTACAAGTTTTAGAATCAGATATCAAATATTGGGCATGTGGCATTCTATACAATTTCTCTCCCCATGAAAGGCCCAAAATCAAAATGGAAATTTACCATAACTTCCACTTGGCACATCCAATTTTTTTCATACCTATGGAATTGAAGAGAGGACATATCAAAGTAATACAAGCCAAATTTCCAGACTTAGAAGCGTCGAAACTTTGGAAATACATCAAAAGGAAGGTCGTCTAGGAGGACATACTCCAAATTAAGGGATTAAAATGTACGTAACGTACAATTGGCATAACTTTTTATTGGAAGATCTATTTTTGGTGATTGAAAATTTTTGATAAAGAGGAAAAAGGGGAGTATTATTATTTTTAATCTACATGGGTCCAAAAAACATGTCCACACCAATTAAACTTCCAAAAGTCTCATCTATAACCCATGAAGAAAATGATGAGATACATCATAGGCTATCCAAATTGGAAGAACAACTTAATGAGTTGAGTACAACAAGTAATGATTTGGTAAACTCACAAGGAAAAATTCAAGAAATGGAAATTAAGATGGAAGAAAATAAGAATGACATGAAAAAGAATATGAAAGAAAATAAAAAAGACATGAAAAATAAGATGGATGAAAATATAGAAGAAATACAAAAATACAGGATGGAATTGCAAAATTCCATGTCTTCCATGATATTTCAGTCTCTAGATGAGAGACTCCCTAAAGGAGATATCAAAATTAAAGGAACTCAAGAAAATAAAGGTAGTATTCAGGTTGAACAACCTGTAGATAATAAGAAAATTTCAAGTAGATTTAACTCTAATGTTGGAGTTAATTATGGTGGGGGTCCTAAATTAAACTTTCTTTAGATTGAATTAAATAAGTTTGATGGTATAGAGGTCTTTACTTGGGTGAACCAAATAGAGAAATATTTTGAACTACATAATATTATGGATGATAGGAAAGGATTCATATAGCAACTTTGAACTTTGATATAAAACCATATCAATGGTATCAATGGATAGTGAAAACGAAGCCCACTTTATATCATTACTCTTGGGGTTTATTTACAAGAGACTTAGAATCAAAATATGAAAAAGTTTGGGAACATGACTACTTCAGTCAATTGACAAGAAGTAAGCAATTAGGTGATATTGAAGATTATAATTCATAATTTCAGGTATTGGCCACAAGGGTGCATACCATAAGTGATGAAAAATTGTTGGAAGCTTACATGGGTGGATTAAAAGAAGACATTAAACGTGATCTTTTCTTAAGACATCGTACAAATATTATTGAATCTATGAAAAATTCTCGTCATATTCAAGCCACAAATAAGGATACATAGAAGTCTGACATTGGAAGCAGAGATATTTTGGGGGTCATAAAACAACCATACCTCAACCAACAAGGTTGACACCACAACAAATTCATGAAATAAGAGAAAACAGACTATGTTTCAATTGTGACAACAAGTACAGTAAGGGTTACAAATGTGGTTAGAATAAATTATTCTTCATAGACTATGAAGAGGAAGAAGATAGTGTACCTAAACCAACAAGGTTGAAACCTCAACAAATGCATGAAACAAGATAAAAAGGAATATGTTTCAATTGTTATAGCAAGTACAATAAGGGGCATACATACGGTGAGAAGAAATTATTCTACATAGACTGTGAAGAGGAAGAAGATCAGGAATTGGAACCACCACAAGATCTATATCAAGAAGAGACTACTCCAACATTATATTTTCATGCATTGGCCAAAATCAATACTCCTAAAACCCTCAAGATACAATGATACATCAAAAAGAAAAAGGTAACAATATTGATTTATTCTAGTAGTACCCATAATTTCATCAATTTAAAATTAGCAAAAGATCTCAATTCCTTTGTATATCCTGCACCAAAGTTTCAAGTAATGATTTCAGATGAAGGTACCATAAATTGTTTAGGGAAATACCATAGTACTAAGATCAACATGCTGGAGTATTTTCTGGTAGCCCCATGATTTCCATCCAAATGGGGGGTTTTGATGTTGCATTATGGGTCCAATGGTTGCAATAACTAGGAATAATGGAATTTAATTTTCAAGATATTTCCATGAGATTTTCCTCAAATGGAAAGGAAATTGATCTTAGAGGTATCCAAGGGAAATCCTCTAAAGTGATAATCTCTAATAGCATGACAAAATTACTCAAAAGGGACACTTGGGTCTAGTTTCATAATTGTTCTCACTTGATGTTCAAATATATATATCCTCTTCTCCATTAGACCTCCAAATAGTTATCAACAATCATTCCAATGTATTTGGTGAAATTCCTAAGGGTCTTCGACCCGATCGATATCATGATCATGCCATTCATTTAAAACTATGAAGTGTACCACCTAACATTAGGCCTTACATGTATCCATATGTATAGAAGAGTGAGATTGAGCACATAATCTAGGAAATATTATAGGCTGACATCATTCAACCTATCCAAAGTTATTTCTCTTCGCTAGTAGTGATGGTTACAAAAAAGGATGGTTCATGGTGTATGTTTCCATATTATAGTCATCTCAACAAAATGAACATCAAAGATAAGTTTCATATTCCTGTAAATGATGAATTATTAGATGAATTGCATGGAGAAAAATTATTTACTAAACTAGATCTTTGTTCAAGATATCATCAAATTAGAATGAGGCATGAATACATTCCCAAAACATCTTTTAGAGCACAGGAAGTTCATTATGATTTTTTGGTTATGCCATTTGGACTTACTAATTCACCTTCAACATTTAAAATCTTGATGAATTATATTTTCAAACCCTTCCATAGAAAATTTGTGTTAGCATTTTTTGATGACATACTAATCTACAACAAATATTGGGAAGACCATGTAAAACATGTTGACAAAGTATAAAAACTATTGGAAGAGAAACAAATATATACAAATCCTTCCAAGCGTGCCTTTGGGGTCCAAGAAGCATAATAGTTGGGTCATATTGTATCTCATGAAGGTTTAAAAGTGGACCCTAACAAAATTAAAGCTATGAGGGAATGGAAAATTCCTAAAACCTTGAAGAGGCTTAGTGAATTCTTAGGGTTAATAGGCTATTATCGCAAGTTTGTCAAGAATTATGGTCAAATAACAACACCTATAATAGCAATATTAAACAAGGAATCATTTTATTGGACTAAATAAGAAACCAAATCTATTCAAAAACTCAATGAGGCTATGTGTACTACTCCGGTCCTGGACACACCGAATTTTACAAAAACATTTATTGTGGAGTGTGATGCCTCATTCCATGGAATTGGTGTATTTTTAATGCAAGAAGGAAGGCCCCCTACCTTTGAAAGAAACCAAATTAAAGGAAAAAACTTAGTAAAACCCATTTTTGAAAAAGAAATGTTGGCCATACTACATGCATTTTAGGAATGATGCCCCTACCTAATAGGAAGACACTTCAAAGTAAAAATAGATCATGATAGTTTGAATTACTTCTTGGAGCAACGTTTATCTTCAAAAGAGAAAAAAAATGGGTTACAAAAAATTATAGTTTATGACTTTGAAATTATCTAAAAGAAAGGAAAACATAATGTTGTGGTAGATGCCCTTTCAAGGAAATATGAAGAAAGAAAAGGTTCACTATTGGGACTCAGAAATGTCGTATTTCCGTCCACCTTTCCCTTCATCATTCTTCATGTTTCATCACCCCACTACCCTTTCATGATACCATTTTCATAATTAAATATGGGTTAAACCTTATTATTTTCCAAATCATTTATTTTAGTATTAAAAGGGAATTTGTGATTAAATATTAGAAAATTGACATGTTTTGATATATCTCAAAAAATGTGTGAGATTTATCATGTGTAGGAATATGTGAAGGATTAATTCAAAATACTTCTCGAATACTTTCTCCACCATTTCAATATTTGAGAAGATAATTCAATCCTAATCCAAGGAGAAGATCATGGAGATTTGGTTTTCATATCTTATCTAAGATATATGAGAGATATGTGTGAGGATTCAAAGGGATTATATTTTGTAATAAAGGGAAATGGGTTGAGAGAAAAGTGGATCTGTAATTATGAGATGTTTATCTCCTTTTCAAAGATCTCATGTATAAAAGAGAGTGCGTTCTCTTCATGAGGGGGGAGAATTATTATTATGTAGATCAGGGAGAGAATCAATATTATGTGAAAGATGAGAATCATCATTATGTAGATTAAGGGAATTGTTATGAGATAGGTTCTTGAGGAGAATTGTTATGATGTAGATTGGATTCATGAAGAGAATCCTTTTGTAAACCTACCTGTTGAAGATTAATGCAAGTTTGAGTTCAATGATCTTGTGTTTCATAGAAGTTAGCATCTGCTGATCTAAATCTTCCATGTTGGCATCGACAAGGGCCACTGATACAGCTTGGTAAGCTTATTGTAAATTGTTAGTGTAGATTTTGATTTCATGTTATTTTGTTTGATTTCATGTGTGTTGCAAAGTGTGGTAATGAAGGAACAATTGGATCTCCATATTTCACCATACATGAGCTTTAATGGAGCATCCTACATGTTAGTTTAATTGTTTTAGGAGATAGAATCAAAGTTCATCTTTTCTTTTCATGAGCCGTAAATGAACATGTCCATCACCTGAGAAAGAGTTTTTTCTTGTTTATGAGTTTTTCCTTTCCAGTTTTTGAATCATGTGAAGATTATTATTTTTAAGAGTGTGTTGGTTTTCTTATCTAATCTATACTAAACAGACATAGGAACCTATATTTTATCGGTGCATATAGTGCATCAACTCTATTGATTACGAATATCGGTTGATAATTTATGTTTGGTAATATATTATGCAAATAATTGCACCAACATTCACTATGTGTTATTTCTATTCTGCAATATGATTGGGTGGAAGAAGCAATGATATAATGGAATAAAGATCAAGAGGTATGAAAGATCACTCAACAACTACATGAGGAACCCAATTCATTAGACAATTTTGTATGGAAGAATGATTTGTTATGGTATCATGATCGCCCATATTTATGTAAGAATTCCCAACTCAAATAGAAGGTCCTTCTGGAATTGCACACTTCTTCTAGAAGAGGACATTCAGGATTCTTGAAAACATACCACAGGATCAAGAAGGATTTTTTCTTGAAAGTTCTTGAAACTGATGTTCAAAATTTTGTCTCTAAATGTTTAGTATGCTATCATAACAAGAGAGAAACTATCAAGATGTCAGGTCTCCTACAACCATTAGCTATACCAAGTCATTCTTGGGAAGAAATTTCAATGGATTTTATTATAGGTTTACCGAAATCCAAAGGAAATACTGTCATCATGGTAATAGTGGATAGACTAATAAAGTATGCCCACTTTTTATCTCTTTATCATACTTTTAAAGAAAACACAATATCCACAAAATTCATGGAAACATTTCAAAAGCTTCATGGAGTTGCCAAGATTATTGTAAGTGACAGAGATCCAATTTTTGTTGGAAATTTTTGGAATGAATTGTTTTCTTTTTTGGGTACTCAATTGGCTCACGACTCATCTTACCACCCTCAATCCAATGGGTAAATTGATATTGTGAATAAATGTCTAGAAGGATATATTCGTTGTTTTGCATCAGATAAATAGACACAATGGGTCAAATGGTTTCCTTTGGTAGAATGGTGGTACAACACATCCTTCCATAATTCATAAAAAAATGTCCCCATTTCTAGCACTTTATGGATATCATCCTCCATCCATTACCTCCATTTAAAGGGAATACAAAGGTTCAAGTAGTGAAGGATCACATAGGAAACCAAAAAGAGGTTCTCAAACTATTGAAGGAAAACTTAGTTATGGAAAAAAATTAGGATGAAACAACAAGCAGATCAACCTCGTAGTGAAAGGGAATTTTAAGTGGGGGTTGGGTATTTATGAGGCTACAACCATATAAACAAATTTATCTCAAGAAACAAAAGAAGGAAACTAAATTAGAACCCAAATATTATTTCCCCTATAAGGTGTTACAAAGGATTGGAAGTATGGCTTACAAATTGGAGTTGTTTTTGTACTATGTTGTCATTGATGTCAAAGGGTTGATGTCAACTATTGTCATAGTGATGTTTTTTTATCATTTATATATTGATTATTGTTTATATGGTCATTGATGTAATTTTTGTCAAAGGGTTGATGTCAAGTGGTGTCATAATGATGTGTTGATATTAAAGGGAGTTGCATCATTTATGTCATGTCATGGTTGATAGGAAGAACCAAATGGATAAATTCCAAAGTGGTCCCCTTATAGTGAAATCCCTCACAGGAATATTCTCTTGGGCTCTGAAAGCGGTCCCCTTATGGTGAAATCCCTCACAGGAAAACACTTTTTGAAGTCCAAATGGTTAGGTAGTTGAGTATCCCAGCAATGTCATTAAGGAACCCATATTTGATTGAGGAATAATTTAATGAAGATCCATGAATTTGCAATAGAAATTATTCCATATGGATAGTATATGTCATGCTATTTTCGGTGATATGTGGAACATCACATAACTCCTCACGGTTAGATATTTATGGACATGTGAGGTTGGAGAACCCTCATGAGTTATCTAGAAGCCCCTAGAAGGTCAAAGAAGTCAAGGAGGTCAAAGAAGTCAAATTATTCTAGAATCTCCTGAAAGAAGTTGACCAGTCAAAGTGGTTAGTTATGGGTTAAGTGGTTGCAACAAGAAAACAATTAAAAATAAATTAGTTGCAACTAGAAGTGGAGATTTTACTATTTTTGTATAAAGTCTTTATAAGTGGAAAAAGTGATTAGAATTGGGTTATCCCCAAAAGAAGAAAGTTGGGTAAGTTGGTTAGAAGATAACCCCTAGAGGAAGATACTTGCAAAAGTATAAATAAGATAGAAACGGTCTCTTATGAATATGATCTTTGAGAATATTGAATATCCATTTGTGAAAGGTTACTTGGGAAGGTATTATTGATATAGAAAAATGGCAGCAAAAAATTCACAACATAAAAATCACAGAAGAAAAATCGTTGCAGAAAAATTGTGGCAGCAGAATCGCGGCAGTAGAACCACAGAAACATAATCACGATAGAAAAACCACAGGAAAAGAATCATTGGAACAAAACCATGGTAGAAGAATCATGACATAAGAATCGTGACAACAAAACAGTGGAAAAATAATTACGACAGCAAAACCACGACAAGAGAATCATGACAATAGAACCGTGACAGCAAAATCACATCAGCAAAACCATGGCAATAGAATTGTAGTAGAAAAACTGTGGCAGCAAATTTGGAAATTATAGAAAGTTGGAAGTTCGGCAACCACATCATATTTTCATATTGGAATTGTTCCAATTGTTGCATGGTATGGTAGAGGTCTTGATGATTTCTATAAGATTAAAGGTATGGTTTTGGCACATGGTGTTGTGTAAGGGTTTATAGTATTTGGTTTATGGATATTATTGTGTATTGCTAGAGGTATCTTGTTGGTTAACTTCGTGATATTATGCATAAGGTTGAGAGTTGAATTGATGACTGATCTTTGTGAGTAGATTAGATTTGGATGATGATATTGATGAGACAGGTTTTTTTGATAGGTTGTGTTGTGCATAGTTGATGCACTTGTATTGGTATAGACTGTTGAGATAGTTTGATAGATTTATTTCTGTCTACAAGCTGGGTCTTGTACTTGAGGGTCGGGTTCTTCACATCTCGGTTGGTGCTGAGACATGCAAGATAGGTCTTTCAATTGAGAGTTGGTGTTCTCTTTGAGTTGGTGCTCTTTTCAGTTGGTGCTGATAAAACCTGAGATTGTAGTCTCCTGTAACATATAATAAAAAAATATTAAACATATATCTGGTGCTCTTTATGTTCATTATTGTGATGGTTCAAAGTTATTTATTGTTGATGTATTTTGTTGAGATATGTTTACATAGAATAAACTAAGTGTGAATGGAACTAATGATTAAATGGTGATTGCTAACTAAAGTTTTAAAAGAAGTGTAAAAAGAGACTCACACTGATTCAATCCCCCCCCCCCCTCAGTGTGGTCAGTGTGTCCAACAATGGATATCATAGCAGACCTTCACTATAAGCATTACAATATTTATGGAGATCCATGGACACACAAGTAGAAGAAGGTTGTAGAGAATAATATAATTGTTATCTTATAGATGAAGAGAAATATTTGTTGAAGCTCAAAGATAAATTTTTATATGTGTTAGAAGATGATCAGTGTACTTTTTATCTTGATTTTGATATTTGTGAATACATTAAGGAAGCCCTAGAAAAGTACCAAAGGAATATGATGTCACTAATACAAATACTCATGAAACAAGGAGAAGAGATCAAGAGATGAAAGACTGATATAATGAATCAAGAAGAAGAAAATAAGAAGGTAGATGATGAGCTTAGAAAAATCCTCGAAGTCAGTGCCAATATGAATAACTAAATTGAGAATTCAAAAAGGTTCATGAACATCTCAGCAATCATGGATGAAATATTGAATTGTCAAAGATCACCTAATGATAAATCAGGTCTTGGATGCAACAAGGAAGATGCACACTTTGAAGCTAGCACTTCTAAGAAGCATGAGGTAACGCATTCATTATCAAAAGGTGGAAGCAAAGTTCCAAGTCAAGTACCTACACAAAGAAAGGAAACCTTTAGAAGAACATACCAAAGAAGACATCAAGAACCCATCCCTACACCTCAAAGAAAATTCATAAGAGAGACACCTTCAAGGTGGACACCAAAGAAATGGTATGAAAATGTTTTTCATGGTCATTTCTTCTCATGTAATGAATATGGTCACACATATTTGGATTATAGACATTATGCAAGAAAATATGTTGGAAGGTTTCATAACACCCTAAGATGTTGGATATGTTATCAAGTGGGACACATTGCTGCTCATTGTCACACCGTGAGATGTTACATTTGCAGTGGGTTTGGCCACAAAGATCAGGATTTCTAGAATTCAAGGAGACACTCAATGAGGAGTGCTCCATATAGCATGGAAAGAATATCACATGTAACTTCAAAGGAATAAAATGTTGAAACAATGGAAGCTTAAAGTACAAGTACATAGAAATTATGACAGTCTCATAAGTGGATGTAGAAGACTGAACAACCAAACATGAATGAAGGAATACCGAATCAAGAAAAATTCACTCTTTATAAATCATACGCATGATCCTGTAGGATAAGTCACGTAAATACACAAGGTGACCTATAGAAATGTCTTTTACATATGTGATATGTTCATGGAACAAGCCGCGTACCTGTGGAAAAAGCCTCAAGAAGAGGAGTGTACAGATGAGTCGCAACATGGTTTGATGGTACAACTCTGTTTTGCAAGGTATGACATGGTCGGTTGCATATGTTTATGATTATATGATTTCATGTGTGTTTGATGTATGTATGGTGATGAAATATGGTTGAGTGTTGAAGCTTATCTATCTTGGATGCATGGTATAAACTTTAGTGTGTGGAGTGATGCATTCTTGATAAGGTATACTATTGGTTGTGTTCTTAGTGATGTTATGGTGGTGTGTATATGAGATATATCATGATGATGTGATGCTAGCTATAGATATGTCATTGATCTATAGAGGGACACTCTTAGTACATGTTTAGAGGTACCATTGGTTGCTTAGTACTTGTTGTAGTGAATATTTGTTTAGGCATATTTGTCATGGTACATGGATGGTACATATGTGAGATCCATTGATATATATTATGATGTATTGTTAGAGTCATATTTGTTGGATGTCTTGGTGCATCCATTTGGCATGTGGTTGAGCTACATATTGGGACAAGTAGTTGATGAGTTGATGAGGTGGTTATGTTGTACATCATTGATGAATCAAATGTTGATCTATAGTTAATGCATGATTGGTACATAATTGGTACATTGGTTGAGGCACTTGCTATATGTATGATTGGAACATGTTTTATGGTTGATATGGCATACATGTATGGGGAGACATCTTGATAGTGGTTCATCTTGTTGAGTTTTGATGCATGGTTGATGCACTTGATTTGGTACATGATGTATGTGATGATACAGTTGAGATGCTTGGTTGATATATTGATGGTTGAGATACATGGTTGTGGAACTTGGTTCATGGTAGATGCATATCATGAGTGATATGACACTTGTTTGAGGCACATGATCGAGATGTTGGTAGAGGCATATGGTTGGTACACAGTTGGTACATGTTCTTGGAATATGGTTGATACACTCCATTGATGATATCTTATGGTATATTGTATGTTATTGATGTGCATGGTTGATGTAAATGGGTGGTGTGCATGTTTGGAACACAATATGGCACAAGATGTACATGGTTGATGTAAATGGGTGCTGTGCATCGTTGGCACATAATATGGCACAAGATGTACATGGTTGATGTTTTTTTCATGATTATCTATTCATTGTTGACATATATTTTGCTTCATGATGTATGGTATGGAATGGATTTGATGCATGGACATGTCCAAGGATAATCATAGGAAGAGAATGTCATTCCTTATTAGTTGATATTTGTTTTGGTTGAGCAGTAGCATTTGCAAAAAATTCAAATTGCAGTGGTAGCATATTGTTCATCTTGCAGAGAATATAAGGGGAGACATACCCACAAGGGGAGTTATTCTTCTTTCCATGATTGGTTGCAACAAAATGATTTCAAGAGGAGACATGATTGGAAACCATGCCATCATCATTTCTTCAGAGTGATATCCCTGGTCCAAAGGGGGAGAGATTATTCATAAGAAGCTCAAAGGAATCCAAATAGGAGGAGAAACCCCAAGGAGATTTTAGGAAGAGGGAGAAGTCCCAAGGAGAGAACTACCCTTTTCAATTGATGTCAAAAGGGGAGAGATAGTCACATTGACTTGGTAAGATGAAAATTTATTAGGAGTGATGATCACAGAGGGAGCATGAGCATTTCCATGTCTAAGTGTTTCCATGAATGATTGGTGTTGACATCAATGTTGATGTTTCTATCAATGCCAAAGGGGGAGATTGTTGTACTATGTTTTCTTTGATGTCAAAGGATTGATCTAAAAGGGTTGATGTCAATTATTTTCATAGTGATGTGTATGTATCATTGATATATTTATTATTGGTTATATGGTCATTGATGTAATTGTTGTCAAAGGGTTGATGTCAAGTGGTGTCATAATGATGGGTTGATATTAAACAAAGTTGTATCATTGATTTCATATCATGGTTGATAGGAAGAACCAAATGGATAAAATACAAAGTGATCCCCTTATGGTGAAATCCCTCACAGGAAGACACTCTTGGATAAATTTCTCAAAGTGGTTCCCTTATGGTGAAATCCCTCACAGGAAGATTCTTTGTGAAGTCCAAACGTTTATGTGATCGAGTAGTCGAGTAGTGTGGTTAGGGAACCCAAGTTTGATTGAGGAATAATGTAATGAATATTAGTGAATTTTAGATAGAAACTATTCCACATAGATAATATATGTCATTCCATTTCCGATGATATGTAGAATGTCACATAACTCCTCATGGTTAGAGATCTACAACCATGTGAAGTTGGAGAACCTGATTCGTTATCTAGAATCCCCTAGAAGGTTAAAGAAGTCAAATTATTCTAGAATATCCTAGAAGAAGTTGAACAATCAAAGTGGTTAGTCACGGGTTAAGTGGTTGCAACAAGAAAACAATTAAAAATAAATTAGTTGCAGATAGAAGTGAAGAGTTTACTATTTGTGGATAAAGTGGTTGTAAGTGGACAAACTAGTTAGAAGTGGGTTAGCCCCAAAAGAAGAAAGATGGGTAAGTTGGTTATAAGATAAACCTTAGAGGAAACTACTTGGAGAAGTATAAATATAAGATAAGGGGTCTCTTATGAACATGATCTATGAGAATATTGAATATCCATTTGTGAAAGGTTATTAGGGAAGGTATTATTGATAGAGAAAAATCACGACAGAAGAGTCGCAGCAGTAGAACCATGGTAGGAGAATCGCGATAGAAAAAATTTGGTAGTAGAATATTAGTAGCATAAGCATCATAGCAGGATCACGACAGAAGAACTACAAAAGTAGAATCGCGGCAACAGAACCACGACAACAAAATCGCGACAGTAGAATCACAGTAGCAGATTTCGCAGTTGCAAAAAGTTGGTAGTTCAGTAACCAAATCATATTTTCATATTGGAATACATTCCAAGTGTTACATGGTATGGTATAGGTCTTGATGATTACTACAAGTTTAAAGGTATGGTTTTGGCACATGTTATTGTGTAAGGGTTTATGGTATTTGGTTTATGGAGAGTATGGTGTATTGCTATAGGTATGTTTTTGGTTAACTTGGTGATATTGTAAATAAGGTTGAGAGTTGACTTGATGATTGATATTTGTGAGTAGATCATATTTTGATGATGATATTGATGAGACATATTTAGGTGACAAGTTGTTGTGAAAACTTATGTTGTGCATAGTTTATGCACTTGTCTTGGCATAGACTATGGGTACAATTTCACAGATTGCTTTATGTCTACAAGTTGGGTCTTGTACTTGAGGGTTCAATTCCTCAAATATTGGTCAGTGTTGAT
The DNA here is from genome assembly GCA_009831015.1 of Picea engelmannii. Taxonomy (NCBI): domain Eukaryota; kingdom Viridiplantae; phylum Streptophyta; class Pinopsida; order Pinales; family Pinaceae; genus Picea; species Picea engelmannii. The sequence goes on along the minus strand of ML783233.1, from coordinate 183,522 downwards.
ATATGTAGGTTGGGTATTTCAATTGAGAGTTGGTTTTGTCTTTGAGTTGGTTCTCTTTTTAGTTGGTGCTGATAAAACTAGAGATTGTAGTCTCCTGTAATATATAATACAAAAATATTAGACATATATCTGGTGCTCTTTGTGTTCATTATTGTGATGGTTCGAATTTCTTTATTGTTGATGTATTTTGTTGATATATTTTTACATGCAAGAAACTAAGTGTAAATGGAACTAATGAGTAAATGGTGATTGCTAACTAAAGTTTTAAAAGACGTGTAAAAAGAGCCTCATGCTGATTCACCCCCCCTCTCAGTGCGGTTTGTTTGTCAAACAATTGGTATCAGAGAAGGCCTTCACTATAATAATTACAATCTTGAAGGAGATCTGTGGATATAGAAGTAGAAGAAGGTTGTGTAGAATCATCTAATCGTTATCTTGTAGATGAAGAGAAAGATTTGTTGAATATCAAAGAATTTTTTTTATATGTGTTAGAAGATGATCAATATACTTTTGATATTGATTTTTATCTTGATGAATACATTAAGGAATCCATAGAAAATTACCAAAGGAATACCACGACACTAAGACAAATACTAATGAAACAAGGAGAAGAGGTCAAGAGACTAAATACTGATATTATGAATATAGAAGAAGAAAAGAAGAAGGTAGATGATGAGCTTAGAAAAATCCTTGAAGTCAATGCCAATATTATGACCCAAATTGAGAATTAAAAAAGTTTCATGAACAACTCAACAATCTTGGATGAAATATTGAATTGTCAAAGATCACCTAATGATAAATCATGTCTTGGATACAACAAGGAAACTCCACACTTTGAAGCTAGAACTTATAATAAGCATGAGGTAAGTCCTTCATTCTCAAAAGGTGGAAGAAAATATGTAAGTCAATTACCTACACAAAGCAAGGAAACCGTCAAAAGAACAAAGAAAACAAGAGATCCCTACACCTAAAATAAAATTCAGAAGAGAGACACCTTCAAGGTGGACACCAAAGCAAAGGTATGGAAATGGTTTTCATTGTCACTTCTCATGAAATTAATATGGTCACAAAGCTTTGTATTGCAGACATTATGCAAGGAAAAATGTTGGAAGCTTTCATAACACCCTAATATGTTGGAGATGTAATAAAGTGGGAAACATTGCTGCTCATTGTCACACCACGAGATGTTACAGCTGCAACAGGTTTGGCCACAAAGCTCAGGATTGCTGGAATTCAAGGACATACTCAACGAAGAGTGCTTCATATAGCATGGAAAGAAGAGAACATGTAACTTGGAAAGAAGACAATGTTGAAAGGATGGAAGCTCAGAGTACAAGTACATAGAAACTAGAACACTCTTATAAGTGGATGAAGAAGACTGAACAACCAGACATGAATCAAGGAATAAAGAATCAAGAAAGATTCAATATTTCTAAAGCATACATGGGATACTATGGGAGACATTGTGTACATACATGAGGTAACCTATAGAAAGGTCATGTACATATGTGAGTTGATCATGGAACAAGATTCATACCTATGGAAAACTCCTTAAGAAGAGGAGTGTACAGATTAGTTGCAACACGGTTTGATGGTATAACTCTGTTTTGCAGGGTATGACATGGTTTATTTTATTTTTTCATGATTATATGCTTGCATGTGTGTTTGATGTATGTATGGTGATGCAATATGGTTTCATTTTGAAGCTTATCTATCTTGGATGCATAGTACAAACTTTAGTGTGTGGAGTGATTCATTCTTGATAAGGTATATTGTTGGTTATGTTCTCAGTGATGTTATGGAACCTTGTCTATGAGATATATCATGATGATTTGATGATAGATAGAGATATATCATTGATATATAGAGGGACAGTCTTAGTACATGTTTACAGGTACTATTGGATGCTTAGTACTTGCTGTAGTGAAATGTTTTGTAGGCAAATCTGTCATGGTACTTAGCTGGTACATATGTGAGCTCCATTGATATATCTTATGATGTATTGTTAGAGGCATATTTGTTGGATTTCTTGGTGCTTGCATTTTGTCATGTGTTTGAGCTACATATTGGGGTATGTAATTGATGAGTTGATGAGGTGGTTATGTTGTACATCATTGATGAATCATAGCTTGATCTATAATTGATGCATGATTGGTATGTACTTGGTACATTGGTTGAGGAACTTGCTAGTAGTACGATGGGAACATGGTTTATGGATGATATGGCATACATGTTGGGAACACAACTTGATTGAGGTTCATCTTGTTGAGGTTTGGTTCATGGTTGATGCACTTTATTTGGTACATGATGTATGGGATGACATAGTTGATATTCTTGGTTGATATATTGATGGTTGAGATACACGATTGTGGCACTTGGTTCATGGTAGAGGAATATCATGAGTGATATGAAACTTGTTTGAGGAACATGGTTGGCATGTTGGTAGAGACATATGGTTGGTACACGGTTTCCACATGTTCTTGGAATGTGGTTGATACACTCCATTGATGATATCTTATGGTATATTTTATGGTATTAATGTACATGGTTGATGTACATGGGTGTTGTGCACGGTTGGCACACAGTATGGCACATGATGTACATGGTTGATGTTTTGTTCATGATTATCTATTGATTATTGACATATCTTGTTCTTCATGATGTATGGTATGGCATGTGTTTGATGCATGGATAGGTCCAAGGATCATCATAGGAAGAGAAGATAATTCTTGAGAAGTTTATCTATGTATTGGTTGAGCAGTAGCATTTGCAACAGAAGCATATTGAAGTGGTAGCATGTTGATCATCTTCCAGAGAAGATAGGGAGAGACATATCCATAGCGGGGGTTATTCTTACTCCCATGATTAGTTGCAACAACATGATTCCAGGAGGAGATATGATTGTCAACCATGCCATTATCATTGTATTAGAGTGATATCCCTTGTCCAAAGGGGAGGGATTATTTAGAGGAATCTCAAAGGAATCCAGACAGGGGGAGGAATCCCAAGGAGAGTTCAGGCAGGGGGGAGCATCCACAAGGAGAGAACTATCCTTTTCCATTGATGTATAAGCGGGAGAGATATTCACATTGATGTGGTGAGATCAACATTAATGAGAAGTGATGATCACAGAGGGGGCATGATCATTTCCATGCCCAATTATTTCCATCAATGATTGGTTTTGACATCAATGTTGGTGCTTCCATCAATGCCAAAGGGGTATGCTTTTGTACTATGTTGTCATTGATGTCAAATGGTTGATTTCAAGTATTTTCATAAGGATGTGTTTGCATCATTGATATATTGATTATTGGTTATATGGTCATTGATTTAATTGTTGTCAAAGGGTAGATGTCAATTGGTGTCATAATGATGAGTTGATATTAAAGGGAGTTGTATCATTAATGTCATGTCATGGTTGATAGGAAGAACCAAATGTATAAACTCCAAAGTGGTCCTTTGTATGGTGAAATTCCTCATGGGAATACACTATTGGATAAAGTTCTCAAAGTGGTTACCTTATGGTGAAATCCCTCACAGGAAGACACTTTGTGAATTCCAAATGGTTAGGTGGTTGAGTAGTCCGACAATGTGGTTAGGGAACCCAAGTTTGATTGAGTAATGTAATGAAGATTATTGAATTTGAAATAGAAACTATTCCAGATGGATAATATATGTCATGTTGTTTTCAGTGATATGTGGAACATCACATAACTCCTCACGATTAGAGATTTATGGCCATGTGAAGTTGGAGAACCCTAATGAGCTATCTATAAGCCCCTAGAAGGTCAAAGAAGTCAAATTATTCTAGAATATCCTAGAATAAGTTTCCCAATCAAGGTGGTTAGTCATGGGTTAAGTGGTTGCAACAAGAAAACAATTAAAAATAAATTAGTTGCAACTAGAAGTGGAGAGTTTACTATTTGTGGATAAAGTGGTTGTAAGTGGACAAAGTGGTTAGAAGTGGGTTAGGCCCAAAAGAAGGAAATTGGGTAAGTTGGTTAGAAGATAACCCCTATAAGAAGCTACTTGGAGAAGTATAAATAAGAGAGCAAGGGTGTTAAGCCTTAATATTGGCTCATTACCTTTTAATTGGGGCATATTAGATTAGTAATGCTATTTTATTTATGTCGGATTTAGGCCATTAGTTTTAATTTAGATTAGTAATGTTATTTTAAATATGTCGGCTTTAGGCCATTATTTGTAATTATACCTCCTAGTCTCCTATATATACCAAGGAGACATTTTCATTATGAATCATCTTGTACTTGAACATTTAAGTGGGGTAAAAGGAGGTTGCCCCCTAGAAGAGGCTTATTATCTGATATTATCTCTTTTTCAAGGCATTGAGTACTTTTCCTGAGGTTTTTATATGCTATAGTGATGTTTGGTTCTTAACATATGGTATCAGAGCTCAAGGTCTTGGGGTTTCGCTGCTACATCTGAGACACCGTGGAATTTTTGCTATAACTTTCTTTCTACAATGTTTCAGAAGGAACGGCTTGGAGGATATTTATAAGACGGATCAAGGTACGTTGGGTTCAAAATTCATCCATTGAGGCCTTATACTTTCGGAGATACAACCTGTACAAGATAGGGTTCTGGAATCATCCTAAAATGATTCATTGCGGAATTTTTGCTATAAAAAAAATTATGTAACATTTCAGACATTGAACTATGGAGGCCATTTACAGAAATTGGTAATTTATCTGTGGAAAAAATTTCAGCTTCTGGGTCATCTTAAATTTGTAGATACACCCTGTGTAAGATAGGGTATCTGACTAGTCCTATTAACTAGTCTCAAGAAGGTGTTCAAGGTAAAACAATCATAACTTCTTCCTATAGTATCCAAATTGTGTGGGACTGGTTGCATTGGATCGTGGATAGTCTTTAGTATTTTGGGTGCGAGTTTCAGAATTTTATATCAATTATTGTGTGCGGGGCACACTATACAAGTGAGATCTCCTGGAAAGGCCAAAAATCGGCAAGTTGTGAGGAAGCTACCGTAAATTCCACTTGGCACATCCAATTTTGATCAGACATGTGGCATTGCAGAGAATAAATATCAGAGAAATACATAAGATAAAGTTTCATACCCAAAAGGGCCAAAAATTGGGAGATACAACAGAAGAAATATTGTCTAGAAGAACCACCTCAAAATCAAGGTTCAAAAGTGATACTTGGCCAACATGCCACCCAAAAAGGGAACTTCTACACCAAATAAGCCTCCAGAAAATC
>ML783233.1:163777-174233 GCA_009831015.1 Picea engelmannii | reverse complement strand
GGCCATTAGTTGTAATTTAGATTAGTAATGTTATTTTAAATATGTCGGCTTTAGGCCATTATTTGTAATTATACCTCCTAGTCTCCTATATATACCAAGGAGACATTTTCATTTTGAATCATCTTGTACTTGAACATTTAAGTAGGGTAAAAGGAGGTTTCCCCCTCGAAGGGGCTTATTATCTGATATTATCTCTTTTTCAAGGCGTTGAGTACTTTTCCTGAGGTTTTTATATGTTATAGTGATGTTTGGTTCTTAACAAAGGGTCTCTTATGAACATGATATTTGAGCATATTGAATATCCATTCGTGAAAGGTTATTTGGGTAGGTATTATTGATATAGAAAAATCGCGGTAGAAAAATCGCAATAGAAAAATCGTGGCAACAAATTCCCTGCAGAAAAATCACAGTAGAAAAATCGCAACAGAAGAATCATGGAAGCAGAACCACGGAAGCATTATCATGGTAAAATCATCATGACAACAAAATTGTGGGATCAAAATCACGACAACAGAATCACAGTAGCAAAACCACAACAGTAGAATTGCGGCATCAAAACCATGATAGCAGAATCGCGACAACAAATAGTGGCAATAGAACTGCGATAACAGAATCGTGAAAGCAAAACCGTGGTAGCAGAATCATGGCAACAAAACCGCGACAACAGTTTTGGAAGCTACAAAAAATTGGAATTTTGGTAACCACATCAGATTTGCATATTGGAATTGTTCCAATTGTTGCATGGTATGGTATGGTAAGGGGGATTGGTAATGGGTCTGTGCATATGTGTAATCCTCATAGACATATAGGGAGGGATTTCATTGATGGTGAAAGAGGAATCCCTTCTGCATCAACAAAGGGGATAAAGCATGATGTAGGTTAGACAAATAGGCCCTCTTGATCAGAAAAAGGGATAAATCATGGTGACACTTAGTAATGAGAGAGCGAGTAAATTAGTATATTGGAGGTTCGACCTAAAAATTGTTGATACATCATTAATAATCGAAAGAAAAAATTTATCGGAAGGGGAGGGTATTGATGAGGCAAGGAAGCTCACATCCCTGAATGTTGGTAGAATTGGTCCATGAAAGAAGTGAAGGAGGGAAAATTTGAACTGGGGTTGATGGGAAAAAGTTGAGAGGGAGAGAGGGACATGGAGAATTTTCTCCAAGGATTTGTCAGGGGAGAGTAATTATTTATATTGTGGCATCGGGAGAGATAGGGGGGTAAGTAAGATGAATGGGAAGTGGTGACAGGCCAATGATTGCTTATAATATGGAAGTGGAGGAGTACATATGGAGAGATCCTAATGCCAATATTCTATCCTAATGATATTCCCTATGGATGAATGTATCCGCCACTGGAAATCTATCCGATACTCGCATGAATTAGTCGACACAAACTAGATATATTACTTGTGGTACATTGTTAATCATTCTTTCATATTCTAGGAATATGAGAAGGATGTCCCATGATACTATCTGAACATGTGAATGAAGTGGGATGATAGTTGTATTGAATGTGGAATCAGATCAATCGTGCATCTGTCAATGAAATTGTTGGAATGATATTACCGATGATGCATGGAAAATACTAGCAGAGTGATAAATGTGACCCATGACCCATTACTATCACCAATAATGAAAACTTGGTGACACTATTGGGGACCTATTTGTACATATGCGAGAAGTTTTTGCTAGGGACGCCATGCATGTGTTTCATGCATCCCAGCTTGATTCAAACATTTAGAATTAATTGATTGTAGCAACCCCTAGTGGGTCGCAACGTGGCCCCACATTTTTTCCTTCAATCGACTTTGGCCCAGGGGGATCGGTATCAGGACCCCCTGGTTCTTGCAGTAGCCATTGGTGTAGGAGCTCATCACCACTAGAAGGTAGCTCATGTGGATCTATTAGAAATAGGTTTCTTTCAATGAATGGTTCTATGGGGTGCATGATATAGTTCATGGTATGTCGAGGAAGTATGAGTCGTTTGGAATATAGTTCACCGAAAAATTTAGGTACTGGTGGTGGAAGGGGTGGGTGTGGGAGAGTGCAGTGGGACTTTAAATATTTATGGCATTAAATGTGCATTTTTTTTCTAACCAACCTATTTCGCAAAGATATTGGATGTGGGGTATGATTACTCTAAGTCTAAATCATTCCCGCATGTCTGCCTCCATGGTCATCCATTCTCGTTAAGGTTCTTGATGCGTGGACAACCATCAAGCAGGGATGCCCACTAGTACTATATCAAGGGCATGTAATATTTGATCTAGAATCTACTATATCCATGCAATTAATATGTCCATTGGCTCTGATCCATCATACTAATAGGAGCCAAAATCTTCCACATGCTCTTCTGTCATGGTATGTGTGCACCTCTTTATCGACACCTTGTAGATCTTATTCTACCATATCTCCAAGGCATCATCATAATCCATGTCATATTATTTGACACTCCTCTATCTTAGTTCTCCATATATGGTGGGGTTTATTTAGTCCTCTCTATGCCCCTTGACCTTGTAAATATTCTCAACTCTCGAGCTACATGCATACTCATCTATGAGCTCATTCTAGCAGGCACCCTCATATGGGTCCAATGGCATGAAAATGAGCATGGTATATTTTTCAAAGGACATCTACCTATACTTTAAGTTTAGAACCACATTATTTTCAAAATGCCAGTCAATTCCCAACAATGCAGGATAGGGATCAGACTCATCCATTACCTCGATGACTTCAAAATCAGCCTTTGTTTTCCCTCCTTCTATGTTGACTTTGATTTTATCAAACTGGCCTATGGGATAGATCTCATATTTATTATCCAATGAGATCTGAATGGGTGACTATACCAACTTTGGCTTACCCATCAATTCCCAAGAATTGTTTGGAAAACATTTCACGTTAGATTCCATATCCAACATGACTCCATCCATGTCATACCCCCCAAACTCTATTGTCATATTGAAGTCTCATCCAGTGCACTTTTGCTTGTTGACCTAGAAGACATCCCTTTTTGGCCACTAAGTTGATATGGTGGGATCTTCTCCTTGTTCATTCATGCAAGCAATTAAAATTTGGGTCAACTTACTTGCATCTTCAGGATCCTTAATCACGTGCAAACAATAGTGCAATAAGGTATTGAATTTATCTTCAGTTTCCACCATGTGACCTAAGTTGCATAAGGATGTTTCATGATCTATGTGTTGCAGCTCTTCCTAGAAATGTTCTTCATAGTCCTTTTTCTCAGCAGATCGCATCATAGTCTTTCTGTGTGATTCTTCGATCAATCATTGGGTCACGTGATGGAACTCCTCGTGCATGCAGTCCTTCTCCAAATAGCTTTATGTTGTGTGTTGTAATTCTCCAAGAGCACGAGATTATTCCATTGACCTTTGATTCACCCACTATAATTCATCATAGATCCACTCTTTGTATAGAGACCTTTGAGTTTCCCTTTACACTTCATCCCAGATTTGTGCCTCTTCAAGATACCTTTGAGTCACACATTGCATCTCCTCATGCATTGTCTCTTCATCAATGGCTCTGTGTGAATCACGCAAAAACTTCTTGTGTTTAGAAACATCAAACTTATGGGGGGGATGGGATTCCTTAATTATCTTATCATCCAATCATTGACTTGATACTTCACCGTGCTCGAAGTCTCTCCCTATCTTATCCCCTCTGCAGGTTAAGACCCAAACATTTTCTTCCCCATTCTTCTTCTTATTTTTGTGTGGGTCGAAATGAATCATGTTATAGTTGGCCTTATTATCTTCCCACTTCTTCAGCAAGTAGGGAGAGTCCTATGTATCATATTCATGACTATACAAATATACACATATCACATTCGTCTTAGTCCAAAATCATGAGACATGACTAATATCAATGCAATTGAAACATGTGGGGGGTATACCACCTTATCCACCATATTTGTGGCTATGACCACACCTGTATCCACCTCGAGGTCCTCCTTGATATCTGTCTCTATTGGCACCACTGGGATCACCACTCATTCACTCATATTTTACCTAGAAATCATCCTGAGTATTGTCCTTCATTAACTAGAGGTAGCGACAACTATTGATATCATGGCCGATGGATTTACATAACTCACAGAATGGTGTGTGAGTCATTGTCTAGTACTTTTGTAATGTGGGACATTGGGGTGACACATGGCTCCATTGTGTGCATATTTCACACTATTTTGACTTCCCTGATGAAAATGGACTTGGCGCGCCTATCGCCACATAATTTGGAAGGACGAGCACTTGTCATGATGATGTCACTTTTAAAGACATATAGTACACCATATGTGATCACACACAACTCTATTTTTGGATATATCTTGTTGTTTTATTGTAAGGTTGGCCAGTTGTGACTGAACCTACGCCAACCTCATCAATGTCTTTGTGCCTCTAGGTGTATCCTCTAATCACATCATGGTTTCAAATTCCTTTCCTTGATTCGTCCCCTTCTTCTAGGTGAGTGGGACTCATATTTGGGGGAGAAACCCCACAATGAACCACCAATCCAAATTATTTTGAGCACAAAATGAGAGTAGAAATATAATAAATAAATATACCAAGATATTACAAGAGATCCAATAATGTAAAAAAGATTTATCAAATATATATAAAAAGAGGCACATATATACAATAATACACAATTTATATTAATGAGTGAAATGTACAGAACTGTAAAATTACAGAGTGAAAGACTCGCTATAATGGTGGCAGTATATCTCTGAGAAGAGATGTGATGGATACACTCATTCACAAGAAGAAGACGAGTACAATGAAGCTCAAAATGATTTGTTAACATAAATGGAGAAACCTTAAACATCCAAAAACCTATCCCCCGTAAGATAAAAATCCAAAAGGTTTGTGGCCCCAATGAGGAGATGAAGCACCAAAAGTCATGTGGGCCCTGATGGGGTAAGTTGGTACAACAACTTGTCGGGGTCGTAACTTTTGCATACAATATTCGTTTTAGGCACACGATATCCTGTTGGAAAGGTCTATCCGAGGAATACACATTATGCAATTAAACTCCAACGTTTTAAACAGATTGACTATTGTGAGCTCCAAAACATTGTTTAGGGACTCAAAACGACCCTGAAAGTTTAGGACTCAAAAATCTAGGAAATAAATTCCAATGATGAAAATTGCATGTGAGCCAGTTGGAATAGGTGGGTGGACACTGATATCCATATATAACAATCCTCCCCCCTTAGGAAGAAATGGTATCCATTACATTTAGTTCCCGTGGGAGATGGGAAAGAGTTTGTTGAATATGAACCTTGGTGAGCTACTTTCCTTGCTAGAGATGTTGTCTTGCTTGGATTGTGGAAGGTTGTTGTGAACCTGATGTTGGAGGGGTTGGAACTATTTAACCAATCTGAGTACATGAGATGATTGTGTGTAGAAGGAATATTTGTGATTTTTCTTCAATTTTGTCGACCTGCTTCTGTTGGACAGAGGGGGATGGAACCGAGGCCGTAGTGGTCATAGTGTCCTTCTATTCACTTGATTCCCAAATCATGAAGAATCTAAAATTTGTCATATGAGAGAAACATTTGTTGCATTGTTGTGTCGAGAAAGTATTCAAAACTACCTCTGGTATCGTATAGAGATGAGACCCCAGAGTAACAATGACACTACGAGGTTGAGACTCATAAACAATGTGGTGCTTCCACATATACGGTTGGCCCAAAAGAACATCATATAAATTCAATGGTGAAACATCACACAATACCTCATCCTTGAATGGGATGATTCCGTAGGATAGGCGACACCATTGGCTGACATGGAGATCTCATCTCTGTCGAATCCACCCAATCTTGTATGGTTGTGGGTGTGGTGTTGTTGGAAATCCCAATGGTTTGATGACCTCTTATGAGATGAGATTATTTTGGCTTCCACTATCAACAATGAAATACAAAGGGATACCCTTCACCCACATCTATGAATGGAAGAGGTTCTCCCCCTCTTTAGGATATACTAGTGTTTCTGGTTGGATTGTTGTGGTTGTGACAGTGGCAGTGGGATCTGCGTCGATGATATGTTTTCTTCCATTATTTTATTAATCAAATTCTAAATCCAGGTTCGGCTCTTTGTCTTTGATCTCGGCCCACAATGACTATTTTGACCGACATTCATCAGTGTTGTTCCAGGGGACTTTATGGAAATCACACCACTTTCCAGTGCCATTATTTGTCTTTCCCTTACCCTTCTTTTTCTGTGTCTTAGACTGGTTTTCAGGAGGTTGTTTGTTAGGGTTGTCTTTATCATAATTTGGTTGTTGCGTATTTATAGACCCAAAATCCCATTTGTTTTGGTGCTTAAATTTATTATCAGTTTTGAAAACATATTGATAAGCATATCCCAATGATGAGATGTCCAGAAACTCCATTTCGGTTCAGATGTACCTCTATAGAGTCCCACGGTATTTCATAACCAAATGTCACTCATAACATTTGATACCTAGCTTGGTGCACAAGGTATGAAAGGTATTGGTGAACTCCAACACTGCTTGGCCCCTCTCTTTATGCAGCATGGTCCATATCATGTACTGGTCTTCATAGTTTCCAAAAGGGTAATATTCTTCCTTGACAACATCTACGAAATATTCCCAACTAGGTTCGGCTTCGAACATTCTAGAATCCTCTGTGGAAATTTCATCATAGTAAGTTTCCCACCAATGTTTGACATGTGGGAGATCCTTAAGGAGCACAAAAATGATATTTTCCCTATTGGAAAAATTGTGCATAGAGAAATAACCTTCTAGCATATCTAACCATTTTTCCAGAGCATATGCATCTATCTAACCTTCAAATATGGCAATATAAAAATTAATTTGTACCTTGAAAAGAGCAGTGCCTCCAAAGTGGTTTATTGATGAATACACATATACTATTATAGGAAGGCATTGAATAATTTGGGAAAAATTCCCCATCATTTCATCCCTCGATCACGTGAGAGCTTGCTCCAACAATAGATTAATAAAATATTTTTCTCTGTTATTTTTATTTTCTTTCACCATGGAAAGTTTCTTGGGTTTGCGAGAGAAATTTTCCTCAAGAGAGACAAGATCGAGACCAAAAATTCTATACCCATACCTTGTCAGGGACATGCACTGAAAAACGACCAAGAGTAGCCTGCTCCAATACCTCTGATCTAGATTATTTTGAGCATGAAATGAGAGCGGAGATATGATCAAGAAATATATTGAGATATTGCAAGAGATCCAATAATGTAACAAATATATATTAGATATATATATATATAACAAGAGGAACAAATATACAGTAATACACAATTTATATTAATGAGTGAAATGTATAGAACTGTAAAATTATAGAGTTAAAGACTTGCTAGAATGGTGGAAGCTTATCTCTGAGAAGAGGTGTGACGATTATGCTTATTCACAAGAAGAAGATGAGTACAATGAGGCTTGAAATATATTTTTCACATAAATGGATAAACCCTAAACATACAAAAACATTATCCCCCAAAAGATGAAAATCCAAAAGGTTTGTGGCCCCAATGTGGAGATGAAGCGCCAAAAGTCATATGAGACTCGATGGTGTAAGTTGGCACAACAACTTCTCGGGGTCAAAACTTTTTCATGCGATCTTCCTTTTATGTGCATGATAGCCTGTTGGAAAGGTCTATCCAAGGACTACACATTATGATGTAAAAATATGACTCCATCTATGGTTTCGCTATGGCGAGCTCCAAAAATGTTGTTTAGGGCCTCAAAATGGCCCCAGAAGTTTAGAACTCAAAAATCTAGGAAATAACTGCCAATGATGAAAAATGCATGTGAGCTAGTTGGAAATAGGTGGGTGGACACCAATATCCATATGGATCAACCAAGATCAGTGTTTCATGTCTTGAATATGGAATGTCAGCCTATCCAACAACACTTTGAACCATTGGTCATAATCCCAGACAATTTCTCTTTCTTTCTTGTTGATCTCTTTGATCTCTGTTATGCATTGGGAATATGAATTTGACTTCTAAAACTCCCAAAGTAGATCCTGTTTAATTTCAACTAGGGACCTCACATGTCCCGCTGGCACAGTATCCTTATAGTTCATGTAGCACATCAAGGAGCTATCGTTGATCGTAGTCTCTAGGTGCACGATCTTCATCGTCTTGTCAATAACTCTCTTAACCGACCATATTTATTTATAGGTGAAATAATGGTTCTCTACAATGTCCCTACCCATTCCATGGAACACGGGTAATCTTAGTTTACTATCATGATTTTCCATATTCAAACTATAACTTGTTCCTCCTTTCTGAATGTTATAGGATGGATCTTTCTACATTATTATCGGATGGGGTAAAGTGTTGTTGAATTCACCTTCTTCTTCACTTGTTTTGTCACTTATTTCTTCTTCTTCTCTTTCATCAACTCCAATATATTCACTAACTATAGTTTCTTCCTCTTGGTTAAAAATGCATAAGGGGGAAGGTACAAAATGGGGGTAAGACCATCTTCTTCTGAAACTTCTCTTGAGATGACCCAAGGAGATATCAATTTGCATCTTCATAAGACCATCTAAAAATATCAACTTATATCCCCCAACCACTAGGTGAGTTTCCATATTCCTTCTCTTATAGTACACCAACGATATGTACCCCTTATTCCAAACCCAACTGCACACAAAAAACGTGTGTTCCTGTCCCCAGGCTGATCCATGGACTTCCACTGCATTCCATATCTCCCATTTTGTTCTGCACACTTCCACCTTGTGTATAATTTCTTTCTCTTCTCAACACGCTACCACTCTACGTGCCATCCTCTCTCTGGCTCAACATACTACCACTGTGATGAGTGCCAAATTCACTTTGGATTGACATCTCATGGTGCTACGTGACATCTTCTCTTCTTGTCAACACATACTGAGTGAGGCTTCCTCCTCTGATTCCCTTGGCACACCACAAATTTACACCCATGCACCACACATGGGCTCTCTTCTATTTATAAAGGTTTTGGCATACCGCAACAACCAAAGGGTATGTGATTCATCACCTAGGCCCTTACTACCACTTCTATTACTACTGGTCTCTTCGACTCGAAGCCTCTTCACAGGATTGGCCTCGCCTGTGCTCCACTTTGACACAACATCTTCTCCCACACTACTACCTAGTGTAATTTTTATCTTCATTCTAGGCCTGAAACCTCGTTGTTCATCCTTGGATAACTCTTCTCCATTCCTCTACTCATATTTCCTTCTCAACTCATCTCTTCTTGCGTATATCTCAGTGATTTTTCTCCTCTGCTTCTCTGGGTCCATTCCAATCCTCACCTCATCTTAATAACTTATTGGATCCTCCTCTCTATATCCATTTTCTATATCTTTCCCCCCACCTTTTCCAAAGCCACCCCCCATTGCTGGGGGGTTTTACTCAACCATCCTATTGGGATCCATGCACATCATTGTTTTCTCTACCAACAAAATTTTGATCCATAGTGGAATTTCTTCTAGCATATGCTTCCTTGGACATTATTAAAACTTTCTTTCAAACTCACTAAAAGAATAATTATACTGAATCATAAAATGAATAATGTAACCTTGTTTTACTTGAGTGAACTAGAAATCAATCACCCGAGTCCACTTGTTTGTTATCACCTTCAAACTATCAAGATTGGATTGATCCCAAACCATCGGTTCCACTGGTAACATGGCTAAGTTGACAATATATTTTATTTTCAACCACTCATGCATCAAACATGGAAACTCTCTGAAGAAGAACTCATGCATGTTCAAGTAAATGTATCTATCTTTCTATTCCTTTGCATTTACCCGAAATCGTTGCATCTCTCGTAGTGCAAACTCATCTTCTCTCTTTTATATCCAGTCTTGAATATCCTCCTTAAAAGGATGCTATATCTTTTTTATTTTCCTCCATTGATCTTAAAAGTAATTAAGGTCCCAAAAATAGAACCATTTGTTTGATTTTGTGTCACCATTTCATTCCACGCTTAGGTGCAAACTAAAATTCCTAACATTGGCGAGGTTTAGAGCCAGGGTTCATCCAGATCATGTCCAAAAAAACCTCAAAGCATCGATATATCAATCCTCTGCCAAGGCCAAGAAAGGTCTCACTCGAGATGAAGAGAGGATCAAAAATACCATAAGGTCTTGTGTTAGAGATGGAGGATTAAACATACAAAACATCACTACAATTGGCATCCATACAACTCATGTCTAACAGACTATTTAAGGACTCAAATTTAAAAATATCCACACTCATAACTAGATCATTCACAACATACACAAAATATATTAGAACTGCTACATATTTATTACTAAAAACATCATATCATATTCATGACATATAGTAAGATGAACACCTTCTTAGGACATCCATAATACTTCATATCATTACTATTTATAATAGTGGGAAGACAATATGATGTGCCATGTACCTCACACT
>ML783233.1:125771-163727 GCA_009831015.1 Picea engelmannii | reverse complement strand
ATATATATATATATATATATATATATATATATATATATATATATATATATATATATATATATATATATATATATATATATATATATATATATATATATATATATATATATATATATATATATAACATCACAATATTACAACAGGCTCAGAGTGAGCTTAAGCCTGATAGCCAATCAACTATTTTACATATGAACTAGATAACTCTTGTTCTGATGTTAGAGATCCTTTTTATATCTTTCATTGTTGGGGAGAGTTTTATCTTTCTACTATGCTTCACTCACTTCTATGATCCAAATGCCTCACACACTTTTGTTTCCTTCTAGTGCTCCATGTAGACTCTCTGTATTAGGGGAAATCTTAGTTGCATGACCAACTCATCTTCCGGCTACCCCACATCTTCATCTTCTGCTGGAAATAATTGTTTTAGGAGATCTCCAGTGATCATTTTCTTGATTTTGGTGAGCATCTTATTGGTTTCTAGTGCAACTAAAAAATCTTGGATTGATGCACACTTGGTAGTATTTCTACTTGGCACGATACTAAAAAAAATCCAGTTGATGTGCCTATTTTGGCTTTCCTCTGTGCATTTTCATATATGAATGCAAAACTTATGAAATGAATGTGCAAAACTTCATTTGTGTGCACGCACAAAATTTGACCCAAAACTTTCGGTGCCAACAACATTGTATTCTGAAGTGGATATATTGTAAAAGGAGGTTTCCCCCTCGAAGTGGACTGCAATTCATTGATTTTTTATCATTTTTAAGGAATTGGATCATAATAGTGGATAATAAGTGGGATAAATATATTGAGTTCTAGTTTGAGCATGTGAAAGAAGGGTATGCTGTTTTTCTTTCTATCTAGTGCAACAAGTCCTTCAACAATGTTGAAAAACAATTTGCAGCCGACACTAGAAGGAGATTATTGGAACAAATCCCTCTATTGATAAATATTTTTTTTTTTACAAAAGAGGATAATGATCATGGATCCTGATAGAATGGCCCAGTAAACCCCCCTACGTATAGGAGGGGAGATGGAAATAAAGGGGGAAAAGTGAGAAAGAATAGATCCAAAATAATATGAGATGAGGTGAGAAGAGAATGGAACCATAAGAGTAGAGGAGGAAAGGAGTGAAGCAGTATGCTAGAAGAGATGCGATAATGGGTCAATACTAGTAGAGGAGAGTAGAAAGGAAATAAATGGGTGAAGAATGAGTATTTAGGCCCAAGATGAAGAGAAAAGAAACCACACCAAAAGGGTGTGTTGGAGACAGTTCTATGCCAAAGATAACCATATAAAAAGAAAGGTTTTCAAATATATGTGACATTAGGAGTAAGGTGTCAATAGAGGATGATGGAAGTAGCAGGACTAGGTTTGAAGAAGATGAAGTCATATTCCCTTGCATAATTAGAGACAAAGTCACATCAAAGGAATATGGGGCATAGACCAGTAGCGCCAATGCAGAAAAATATAGTGATGGATCCCTCCAAGAAGAGGAAGGGTCCTTATAAATTGTGAGAATATTTGTGTAGCTAAAGGTAAGAAGGTATTTGGGATCCCTCACTGAATACGATGAGAGAGTATGAAGGAACCCCCTATTTTAACTATCCCCCTTGTACATTTTTCACCAAGAAGAAGAAATCAAAGAATGTGAAGAGGTAAGAGAAGTAGAAGAAGAAGTAGTAGAAGATACAAGTGAAGGAAAAGATGAATCTAGAAATACTTTGCAAGGAAGAACGTCAATATCGATAATAGAAAGCAATATTAAGCCAGGAATACAACATGTTATATCAAGCATGGAGAACTGAGATTCAAATCTAAGGCTTTTTGAATTTCATGGGACAGGAAGAGATGATGTCGAACATCATTGATTTACATGTGAATCTATATATTTTGTGAAGAGAGTCATGAATGAAACCTCTAATATTGCACAATTGGAGAGCACATTTAGAGACATAACTCTGACATGGTACATGATGTACAAGGTGACTATATTGATAGGACAAAAAAGGTCTATGATGGATATAAAGAGAGATATACTTAGGGAATTGCATAAGCCTATGTCAAAATCAAAGTGCATCACTAAGATTAAATAGATTAAGAAACAAGCTAGAGAACAAATATTGTTGGACAGACTAATATTTCAGATCCAATATTTCTAGCATTGAGAATGGTTTATTGTAGGAATCCTACCCCATATTCATATCCCACTCACCCAACAGAAATTGAAGACCCAGACAAAGGCCATGGAAATTGTGATACACCTAGAAGCTACTCTAGGTGGTAGTGAAATGTCATCGGGGTTGGTGCATGTGTAATCTCAACTCACAAACCTCACCATGCAATTGCAAGATATGGAGAAAGATAAAGTGGTGTATGAGAATGTGTGGTGCACTATGTGTTGCACATAAGGCCATCATAGGAATAAGTTCCCTACATTGGGGATTTACATGGAAATGGGTGTGCCAAATCCATTCCCATGCGAACCACAAACTGAATGATGTAATATTTCTAGACAATGGGGTCATATACCTCCTTGTTTCCCAACACTACAAAAATTTCAAAAGACTATGCACACCCCATCTTGTAATTTATGCAAATCCATGGGACATGATGTGAAAAAATTCTAGTCACTACAAATAATGTAGTAACACATTGTAGACACTTTCGAGGTCAAGGAAGAATAGAATTGTGGAAATCGGCAAGGCTTTGACATAGGAGGATAGTAATGATGCTAGAGAGGAGTATATGGAAAAGGAAGAGGAAGAGGATACATTGTGGGTGGAGGAATACAACCTACCTATTTTAACTATGGTGAAGTAGGACACTTGTTGTGATTATGTACCAAGCCACATGCACTCTGTGGGTATTTATACAACACAAATCATGTCATGGAGGATTTCCTAGACTTGTTGGCAAAGTGGGAAGAGAAGAAGGGGCACTACAATATGGTGAATTTGAAGTTGTGCAAAGGTATGGGGACAAAATAAGAAGTTGATGCACAAGTGGTAACTTGAGGAGGCATACGCATGGAATTTTAATTACAACAAGGATAAATTTCAGGTCATAATTTAGAAGGGAATATAAAAACAAAAACACAATCACCTCCAAAATTCAATGCCACATAGTAAAAATAATTCAAAGTGTGATGCATAGAGGGCCCTATAAGAGGATAGAGTGCACGGAGAGCTACAATGCAAAGGGAATTGGAAGAATCCCAAGCATGGGAAGAATTACAATGCATAGCATATAGGGTGTTGGAATAATACCACGTGCACAAGGAAGAACAACGAGAAACACAAAAAGAAATGGAAGAGGAAGGGGTGCATGAAGACTTGTGATGCATAGTGCATGAGGAAACACAACAAAATACTAACCATGAGGAAGAATGATAAGCATCATTTCCTTAAGATGTTAAGTGATCCTAGATATCCAAATAAATTGGCCCGCATGTTAACAATATGTATGGGGGAAGAGGAGACCATTGTAGCTATTTTTGCCCCATTTCTAGAATGGGATGTGCACTATATGAGTATAAATAAGTGCACGAGAAGATAATTCAATATGATAACTTAGCTCATAAGATATGAAATGGACGGTGTTATGTTGGAACTGGGATCTGACATGAACATATTACCGAATAAATATTGGGAGTTGATGGGTAGACCAAACTTGGTATGCCCCACTATTCAACTCAAGATTTCCGCCCAATACATAATATATCTTTTTGGAAGGCTAGAGAAGGTGGAAGTCAACATCGAATGGGTAAATACCAAAGTAGAATTTGAGGTGATTGAATTTATGGATGACTTAGATCCTTATTCATCTCTACTTGGTATTGATTGGGCATTCAATAACAATGTAATTATGAATCTAAAGCAATGATAAATTTCCTTTGAGAGAGACACCTTTCACATTAATGTGTCATCAGATCTGAATGAGGGCAACAAGTATACCAATCCCATGAATGAGGATGCATAGAGTTTCATCATAGAGAACAATTATAACATAACAAGGCATAGGGACAATTATGTCAATCCAACAACTGATGGCAAGATGAGTTGGAGAAGTGTTCACTCCTATGATACGAATTTGGAGGATGTTATGGATATATGGCATAATATGATATATGAGGTTTCAACCAGAAGATGTGCATAAATCACCAAGGAAATTCATTGGATTGGATTATAGATATGTGACCTACTATTGTAGGGGCTATTCAACCTTGTCGATTAGACCCATCGTTTGACTAGGAACTAGTTGGTTGATTGACATGGTCAGAAGTAGAGGTCAGTTGGAGTACCTGTTAACTGACCAACCCAGGCAGTTAAGTAGTTACAAATGCCTGAAAGAGGTATAAATAGACAAGCACATGAAGGCTCAAATAGCTTCATGTGAGAGGTTATATGTAACTGTGTT
This sequence comes from Picea engelmannii, assembly GCA_009831015.1. Lineage (NCBI taxonomy): Eukaryota > Viridiplantae > Streptophyta > Pinopsida > Pinales > Pinaceae > Picea > Picea engelmannii. The sequence goes on along the minus strand of ML783233.1, from coordinate 159,308 downwards.
GTATTTTTATATCACATAATAAAAGGACTATTCTTTGGGCTCTCATTAATTGTGTCTGTCTTTATCTATTTCTATGTGTATGCATGTATCTTTATGATGTCTATGTAAGGATCTACCGATAATTCTCCCTAATTTTCCCTAGATTACAACATTGGTTCTGATGCTAGTAGTATTGTACTTGGGAATGCAGAAGTGTACATAAATGATAAATCTATAATACATACATGAGTGGTGGGAGCACAAAATTGAGAACTACATCAAAAACTACGCAAGAAGGAATAACCTCTCACTAGCCAAAGCATGGTCGCGGTTATTTTTAGAGATTCATGAATGATTCCTTGAAGTTATCCTAGAAGCATTATTTCATCACATCAACAGATAAGGTAATGCGTAATCTGACACCCAATGAGAATTTAGGCCTAAAATTGATGAACATAAAGAGAAAAAATCTGCACGACTGGCTCAAAAGAATTATTGAAGGTTATATTTCAGAACAAGCCATTGAATATCATGTCTCTTGATAAAATAAAATAAAAATCCTACACCGAATTGAATGATGGATTTTTCTACATGGTCCCAACACTTTTTCATAAATTCCTCCTCTACAAGGGAGTTAGTGACATCGTCTAATACTGACCAAGATTAGGCACACCATTACCAAATAGTAACTTCTAAGAAAGAGACAAAAAGTGGGAAGCATTTCTTGACGTAAAGTGAAAAGATACAAGAGAATCCTAGGACTACTTCTTGATAAAATAAATATGGCCAATGCTACCAACTTAGAGTAATTCAGGTCGACAGTGGGGGTTCGTTCGAAGCTATGATATGCCATAAAACAAGAAGTAGTGGTTCCCAAACCTAAATGTCTTCAAGAGGGAAGCAAGCCCATAAGAAATATGCAGATATCCAAAAAGTAGAACGATATAAAAGGAAATATAAAAGAGAAGAACTTTGTAACCAATGGAACAACAAAAATTCGAATAGAAATATGTTTGAGGAGGGTCAGCCTGACAGATTCTGTGAGAAGTTTTAGTCAGACAGAGATCGAACATAGTTGGAAATAATAGCATCTGTGGTGACACCTGACAAAAGTAGCAATGCACAACTGAATAGCCATCAACCGAATGATAGACTAGAAAGTATGGACTATGAAGAATCTCTAACAACCTTACGTACTTCTCCCACACTAGAAACCAGCCCATGAATAAGATAATTCCTCCAAAAGAGACTACAGATTGATGAACAATATGAAATATTATGGTATAAAATGAAGGACCAGGGAAACCTACAAGATGCACTAATTGTCGAGCCAGAGAGAAATGAAGTTGACAATATGATTATTCAAATTAAGGATCTCACTAAATTGGCCCCCTTTCCACATATGATATCAAGAGAATAAATTAACTATATTCAGGAAGCGACGCAACCTTTGGAACGACGGTTAGTCGAATATAAATATCAAATCTCTCAAACTTAAGATGCATTTCCTATACTCAATAAGAAACAAATGTTTCTTGAGTACCATCCATTGTTGAATGCAGACAAATATCAACAAGAATATTCGACAACTCAGTCGAAAGTAGTAGTATCTCAAATACCAAGAAAACCGAGCATTCATACCAAGAAAATCAAAATGGGATTCAACCACATCTTGATTTATGAAGGAGAGGAGGACCCAAAATGTCATTGGTTTGTGTGTGAAAAGTTTTGGGATGTGGCTTATATTACAGATGAAGACAAGAAATTGGCACAATTCAGAGCTGCTTTGCGCCACCACGCCTTAATATGGTTCATGAATTATGTTAGGACCCTATAATTTATAGGGAAATCAGTATTCTGAATGATATTTATTTCAGGCATAATGCAGATTACTCATGATGCATAGTGAATATGTAAAGGCGGAAGAAAGTGCTTAAATCTTACCAAGAATAAGCTAAGTACCTAGTCATAGAGTAGTCAAAGTCAAGTTGATGAATCACCAACAACATTCCCCAAAATCAGTCGAAAGAATTCGACAAATCATTAGCATTTCCTACAATTTTGTATTTTGTTATATAGTTAGTTAGATTTGGATTCTACCACATCCTGATCATTAATGATAGGACCGAATTGTAATTTTCTCTATAAATACTTTAGACTTCGAAGTATTGAGGGTTTATCTTTATGCCCAAGCAAGTTGTAAACTGTAATCTTTTTGACGAGATCTACTAGTAATAAAAAGGATGATTCACAGGATCCCTCATGTTAGTGTTGGTGATGATTACTCCTCTTCGTTGAATGGTTTATATTACTTAGTTATCATTTTGTTTTCTATATATAATCATTTAAAATAAGTTAAAGTTGCAGAATTTATCTTCGTATACTCTGTTTCTGGATTTTGAAGATCTAAATGTTTGTCTTTTGATATTGTGATAAATAAATTCTTGAATGCTTCTTTATTATAGTTTATTATCTCATCTATTTCTGTTATCCATTACTTTAATTCCCAAAGATCCAACATTTGCATTATCCTTCCCTGTGAAGAAACCTAATAAAATTTGTTCTCTGATATCAAACCTTAACACAGATCCCATAGCCCAATGGATGCGTAAGAAATATTTCAACCATTTTATAAAACAAACAACATAGTCCTATTTATTTAACTCGCCTAATATCTGAAAACCTGATACATATCTAAATCTTACTGAGAGATCCCTCTCTGAAACTGGCAGGGCTAGATCCTAGTTTCGAAGTGGTTGGATAAAGTTACCTCTGATAAATTGCTTCTACCTTTTGACAACCTCTGGGAATTTACAGATCATTAACAAACTACATGAAAAATCAAACTCGTTCAAAAGAAGAAATAAATAATAGATTTTTAAGATTCTTTAAAATTCAGGATATCACACATCTGGCAGCCTAAAAGTTAAAAGAAATAAAACAAACACCAAGCGAGTCGGTAAGAGAATATAATAAGATATTCAAAGATCTCCTAAGTAAAATCCCAATGACAATTGATCAAAACTTGTTGGCCCAGTGGTATGTAGCTGGGCTACTGCCACAAATATGTTCTCCACTACGCGTATATAAGATAACCAACTGTGAAGGCACACTACACAAGGAACATTGAGTCGATTTGGATGATGATGGCCCTTCGAATTCCTCGACGAATGAGAGACTTGAGGAGAAAATAAAACATTTTCACCAAACAATAAAAAATCTATCTATACGAGGAAATGAAGTATGGTGCACCACATGCACTAGGGAGGGACATACAAAGGATAATTGTCCCCTCAATGAGAAGACACAAACATGATACATCCATTGAATTCAAGAACAAAAATATTATAAAATATGTTAATTCTTAACTAATCACAGTATACAATATTGTCCACGTAATCTGAAAAAAACAATGAAGTGGTGCCATATCTATGAATATTTTGATCATTGAAAATTAGAGTTCCATCTAAACAATCTGAATCAAAATAATGTATGAACAGTATACCACATAGAAACCATCGATCAAGAAAAAAATTATGGTAGAAGATATTATTAGTACGGTGGTCGTGGTTGACGTCTAGGAGGATGATGTGGATTCAGTGGTTGAGGTTGAGGTTGTGGACAACCATATTGTTTTAATTACTAGAAAGATGATCCCATCAGCTCAGATTTCCCTATAAAATACATAATTGATCTAAAATTTTGAAATATATGTGGCATTAGAGATCATTCCCTATAAGATTGTCTGATAGTACTTGATAACATCATACCAAGAAAAAATGTGAACCTACTACATGCAGTATCCAAGGAGAAGGTGATGAGCTAAAACAAATTACATGTTGTTACAAGATCAGGTGTAGGATGAGATATTCACAACTCCACCACAAAATTACCAAAGAAAAAAGGATAATGACTTCCCAAACCTAGATAAAGAGGAGAAAATCATGAGAGAAGCTCTTAAATTCTTCAAGAACTCCACAAAAGATCAACAAAACCCTAGAAGTCGAAATGATGACACCATACAAGAATTTTTGTAGCTCCTCAAAGAAAATAATTCAATAGGTCGACTGTTGGATCTACTCAATATATTATGAGAATACAAATATGGTCATAGACCGACCAAGGATACAAATAATCTCTCTTATAATAGAAAATATTACGATCCACGAGTCGACTTGGAGATTGAGGGAATGATGGTCAAACATATGGTTGTCAATTTTGGTTCTCAAGTCAATATTCTACCATGATAAACATGGATATGAATGGGTTGACCCAGCCTAGCACCTATGTTGAACTATCTTAAATTAGTCGATCAAAGATTAATAGAACTAATCGTAATATTGAGAGATGTCGACACTCAAATTATGGGAATACCAACTTCGGTCGACTTCGAAGTGATCGACCTTGTCAAAGGAATTCCATCATACACATATCTTGTCGGGTTTCCATGTGGTCGACAAATGAAAGAAACTATATCCCTTGAAAGAGATAGAATTAAATTGAAAGGAAGTGGGAGAAAAATAATTATTCCCCTGGATTTGAAGGAAGGAAAGCCATGGATGGAGTCGTGGGATGAATATCAAGAAGATAGATGTCTATATCAGATAAAAAATGAACAAAACTATTATATAGCGATAGAAAAAGGAGAAATTTTGAGAGAATCTCCTATGTCGATCGGGCATAATTCTGATTCTGCCTTATATAATTGGAAAATTGAGAATTATGATGAACATGTGAAAGATTGGTGTTCTATTGAAATTATCCCAAAATAGTAGCTTAGGACATTCTACTCATTCCATTCTATACCAAAAGTATATGAAAAAATAACCCGACAAACTCCCACCCTTATACCAATTGACAATCAATTAAGAAAACCCTTACAATATTGTGAACAACATGCCCCTTCAACCCACGTCTAAGAAGTGACAAAATCAATATGAGAACAAGGGAGGATGTAGAGCCTTGTGGAAAATTTCATAGGTCAAGATGAAAGATGGTGGGAAACACATTCCCTCAGATTACAAACATGGAAGACTATGCTGACATACATTGTTGAAATATTCAAAGACAAGAAATTATCCAAAGATGCATATATTCCCACCTTCAAACTCGGCTATGACCCAATAGAACACATTCAACATTGCAAAATCGAGTGGAAAAAAATGATATAAGGATGAAAGGGTATGTCCCCATATGTTTCTAGGTACATTAGACGACATACCGAAAAAATGGTATAATATTGAAGAAGCCTACGGCCATACATCAAATTGGGATGAAATTAAAGAAAATTTTATACGAGACTTCAAATTGAATCTAGAACAATAAAACTTGAGAGATGTAGCACAACAGATAAAAATATTTTTAGAAAATCCTTCACCAGTTGTATAGAAATAAAAAGCAAAGATGTCGATCGATGGAGGATCGTCATCGACTTACAATTTTGTGTTGGTATAAAACAAAGAAATCTCGACTACACGGAGGATCAACATGGAGAATATAAAATGGCCAGGACAGAGCTTCCAATGGAATAAATGACCCTAACACTGCAAAATCATGTGAAGTCAGTACTAAGTATATCCAAGAAAAAAAAAAGACCAGTAACAACCCGACGTTCCAAAAAGATTTAAGAAAATTGAAGAGGGATAACGCCATCTCGACGAAGTTAAGCCACTAGAATTGATGGATGCGGAAATAAAAACAAAGTAATTCAACATACCAAATGATGATAAACCAAAAATGGTATGAATAGGTGTTTATTGGTTTGACAAGCAAAAATTCGACATGTTCAATCTACTAAAAGAATATCAAGATGTTTTTGCACTAGACTACAATGATTTGAAAGGACTTGTAGAGGAAATGGATGAAATGAAAATTGAACTTATTATAGGTGAAAGATTAATCAAAAAATGACCATACAAGTTATCACATAAATATAAACCAATCATTCAGAAAGAGATCAAAGAAATACTACAAGAAGGTATTACTTACCCTATCGACAAGGCATAATGGCAAAGTCCCATGGTGGTGCAACCAAAGAAACATGATCCAAAAAAACTAAGAATTTGTGTCAATCTTCGGGAATCAACAAACATACCATGAAAGATCCATTACCAGTGCCCTTTTCTTATGAAATTATCAATGAATTCGTTGGCCATGAATGTTATTCATTCACTGACAGATTTTCAGGGTATAACCATGTACCAATAGCAAAAGCAGATCAGGTAAAAACAACATTTGTGTTGAAATTTGGATCTTTCACCTACAGAGTAATTCCATTTGGACTGAAGAATGAACCAATATTTTTTTGAGAATAATGGTTAAATAATTTCAAGAGTATATCTATAAAACGATGGTCATATACTTCGACGACTGGACAAAATATAGTATGTTCAAAAATCACATACAATGGCTTCAACTTATGTTGGAATGCTGCAGACAAATTCAACTATCATTAAGTATCAAGAAGTGTATATTCTCCACACCAATTGGAATTCTTATAGGAAATGTGGTATGTAAATATGGGGTAAAGGTCGACATGGCTAAGCTTAAGATTATCCTTGATCTAAAACCACCTGTGAATAAAAGACAAATCAAAATTCTCTTAGGATACACGCGATATTATAGGAATTTTATAAGCCACTACTTAGACATCACCTTCCCAATGGATGAGATATTATGAAAATATTTTGAATTTAAATGGATCCAATATTGCCAAGAATCCTTTGAATTCTTAAAGAAGAAGTTGGTCGAAGCACCCATTCTAAAATTTCCATACTGGTCGAGAAAATTTCATGTTCGTGTCGATGCATCCAATGTAGTTGTCAAGTAGGTTTTAGCATAACCATATGATGAAACAATGGATCATCCAAATGCATATGCAAGTCGAAAACTAAATAGGGAAGAAAGAAACTATTTGACTAAGGAGAGGCAATCCCTATCAATGATTTTTGCTTTACAAACATTCTGTCACTATTTACTTGCAAATCCCTTTACATTTTTTACAGACCATCAGGCACTGGAATACTTGGTCAATAAACCAGTTCATCAAGGAAATATTTTTCGTTGGTTACTATTATTTTAGGAATTTGAATTCAACATAATCATACAACTAGGGAAAAAGAATGCCTGACCTGATCACCTTTCACAACTAGAAACAGGAGAAGATATGACATGCATCAACAATGACCTTCTAGATGAACATTTCTTTAGAGTTGAAGTTTCTCCTAAATTTTTAGAAGATATTTCCAATTTATTAGAAGAAGGAAAGGCCATTGAGGACCTCCCAACAAACAAAAAAAAATCCATTTCCATAAAAGATGCACCCTTCACAATCATTAACAAATACTTATACAAAATGGGAATGGATGAGGTTTTAATAATATCCATGCCAAAACATGAACGAGAGGATATAATCAAAGAATAACATGCAGGATCATCTGGGGGACGTTTTCAAGCCGACATGACAACCATAAAGGTAATACAAGATGATCTATGGTGGTTGACTCTACATAAAGACTTTCGATATCAAGTAAAAAAATGTGATAGTTGTTAGAGGTTGGGACGACCTTTGTGAAAAAAAAAAATTCCACTAAGTTCAATAAACCCTAATAGATATTTTGAAATTTGGGCTATCGACTTCTTCAAGCCTCCCACAAAGGGCAAGAAGAACTGGGGAAAAGTACATCATTACTATAGTTGAATATGTGACCAAGTGGGAAGAAGTTGACCTAGTCGAATCTTGTACTAAAGAGGTAGCAACGAAATTCATCTACAAAAATATAATTATAAGGTTTGGCTATCCATTAACACTTATAAGTGACCAAAGGAACTCACTTTGTAAATGAAACAATTAAAGTCCTACTAGGAAATATTTTAATCGACCATAGGAAAATGACATCTTATCACCCACAAGAAAATGGGGAAGTCGAGTCATTTAACAAAATGTTACACAAAGGACTTATGAAGATTTACAACATAAACAAAGATGTCTAGGATGAAAAGATTCCTACAATTCTCTGGGTTTACAGATTAGCATACAAATGATCGACTAGGAAAACTATGTTCAAGCTAGTCTAGGACCAAGAAGTTGTTATTCCTCTATAATTTTGGACCAACTCCGACAAGGTTGCAACTATAGAAAAATTCGATGAGAACAAAAGTATGAACGACCAAGTATACCAACTAAATAAGATGTAAGAAGAAAGGTTAATAGTAATCCATCACCAAGAGGTTCATAAGAAACAACAGAAAGCATGTCATGATTGACACATAAAGAAAAAATACATAAAAGAGGGAAATTTAGTCTTCCTATATGAAATTTGAATAAAAGGCAAGCCCAAAAAATTGGAAACAACATGTCTCAGGCCTTATGTGGTGGAAGATATTTGACCGACTAGAGCGGTCCAACTTGTAACATTATTGGGGAAAACATTTAAGAAATTAATTAATTGGTACCCATCTAAAAAAGTATCAGGTGTAAAAGAAAATAACCCCGTTGGAAAAATATAGCAGGGAGTTTCCAACAAGAGCTGACTAAACTGACAAATCATACTTATGAGAAATAAGCCTTTCTTAAAATTAATAAACAAAAAATAGTTAGACAAAGTCAAGTATAAAAAACTAAAAAGGTAAAATATTTAAAGGATATCCAGAACACTAAAGAAAAACAACAATAAAGTAAAATGGAGAGAGAAATAAACCCTTGGTCGAGTTCAATAGAAAGATGAAGAAGATATTCTAGACATTCCACCCCATCGATTCACTTGCGACAAATGCTCAAAATAAGAGAATCAAGCGAAAGGTTCAGTCCAAGAGAATGCGAGTGTGGTTCAAGCGAGCGTAGATCAAGAGAGCATAGATCAAGTGAGCACATAACAAGAGAAGATGAATCAAATTGGAATGGAAAAAGACAACATCATTCAGACTCAACTCAACTTAGCAAAATCAATGAGAAAACTAGACATCAATGACATCAACTAAGAGAGTCCAATAATAAAGATGACTCAATAATACTAGTCGGTTGACCTACATATCACCCCATATAAATAGAGTATACCTCATTGATCGGGTCCAGGACAACGTAGATCGATAAAACACTGATGTCGAAAGAGAAGGAGCATTTAATTCAGGATAGGTAAAATCCGACGAAAACATTAATGACAGAAATGATTGTTGTGCATCTTCCCACAAAACCTTTGATTACATCGATACACATGAAATTATATAACAATATCTTGCAATTAATGACTGACGAGACATAAAAAATGCCAACTGGGCAATGATTTAAATGTACACTCGCTCGACTCACTCGTACCACCAGTATTTCTGATGGAAGAGCGCAAAATACGAGGACAACTAGATGCATTGAACCTGACACTTTCACCACCAACTATAAATTTGGAAGAAGCATACGATTTCGCTTCATTTCTTTTTTCGCCTCCAAAGCTAAGTATAGAGTAGAGCACACAATCAATCAAACCCAAAACAAAACCGGTTGAAAAGATGTCAATGTCAGAAAAGTAACCAGATTCAATCCATGTCAGGAAAATATGGATACTGATAAGAAAATTAAAAATGATCGACGCAATGATGAAAATTATTCTTCGTCCATGTACAGATTATCTTAACATGCATGACTAACAAGGAGAAATCACCGGGATTAACGCATGAGGGATTTTGCACGAGCATCGGTTCAACAACCGTAGGGATATCCATGTGCAAAAGGAACCATCCACATTCATGAACTACCTAATTATGATAAACCCTATATGAAAATGTACATTGAATAAGTTTCATTCATAACAACATGATTTTAATAAGTAACTATCTCCTTTCTGGTACTTCGAAATCTGGAGAGATTGAGTCGCATGCAGGAAAATTCTTCTACCGTTTCATATTAGCTTCAATATCATGAACCTAAAACCTATATAAAAAATATAAGTAAGGATAAAAATCACTCTATAGAGAGATAATTACTAGAACATAAACCACGAGGTGGACAAAGTTAGTAGACGATGACCCTCCTGAATCAGGTTTCCAAAATTTATAAGTAGGTCAGCCACCTTGGTCCAAATGTGAGAAGGGTAATTCCACCTTCACAAAAAGGAATTTGGGGTTCATATGGGGTTTCCTAAACCCATTGGTGAGGGTATAAATAATCATTTTTTCTTGCACTGGATGAAAAAAGAAAATTTGGAAAAAAACTTCCAAGAACACTCATGTGTGAGGAGAAATAACTATGAAACCAATCCAAGGGTGTCGCCAAAACAGGGTATTAGGAAATAAAAAATTTGTAAATGGTATCCAGGAATAATCCTACTCACAATAAAAGAACATCTTTAACCCAGTAAAAAATAGGAACACCAAGCACACAAGAGGCAGTTGATTTGACTAGCAATGGAGATCCAGGCACAACAGAGTAGTCAGAAATAGTACTTTAATTTGGTCGACCATATAAATATTTTGTCTCTTCTTCTTACATGTTTATCTTTCTTTATTCATATTCTACTTCTCCATATTGTAATTTTGTAACCATAGAATGAAAAATTACTTTGTATAAACCCCACTTGCTTGGGACGAGCAAGGAATTGAGGTGGGGGGATATGCTGTAGGGGCTAGTCGACCCTATCAAATAGACTCGTCGATCGACTAGGAACTATTCGACCAACCGATGTAGTCCAAAGTAGAGGTCGGTAGGAGTACCTGTTAACCAACCGACCCAGGTAGTTATGTAGTTACAATAGCCTGAAAGAGGTATAAATAGACAAGCACATGAAGGCTCAAATAATTTCATGTAAGAGGTTATATGTAACTGTGTTGTATTGTTCTATCATATAATAAAAGGAATGTTATTTTGGTTCTTATTACTTGTGTATGTCTTTATCTATGTTCATGTGTATGCATGTATCTCTATGATGTCTATGTAAGTATCTATCGATAATTCTCTCCTAATTTTCCCTAGATTATGACACCTACCAAGGTTTTATGGTATGAGTCCATTAGACACATTTATGGCATAGATGGAAGGATCGGTGTCAGAGACTAAAAAGATAAAATCCATGGATGTTGTGGTCATAGGAACACATGTGTAATGATGGGTGATATACCATGAAAATATAGAGGAATGGGCATAGGTGGTAGAATACATCAGAGCTAGGTTCCAATAGAGTGTGAAGGACTGGAAATGGTCTATTCCTTGCATAATTGTTTACATTACTTACTTGTAATCCCCTTCAAATTGTTTATTTACCATTTGATACTCAAGTATTTTCTCAACAAGATAGCGTTTGGGGGAGAATATCTTGATGGTTAATCATATTTCAATAATTTGATTTCAAAGTAGTCGTCAATCAAAGAAAAAATAATGTTGGTCTAGACCATCTCTCGTGAATAAAGTCAGGGAAAATAGAGGTAGATTGGATGATGCACTCCCCAATGCGCAATTATTCAAGCTCAAAGCAATGCTTAAACAACTTGTTGATATTGTATACTAACTTACCATAGGTCACACACCTGAAGGATACACTTAGGATCAATGTAGATGGTTAGTGACCTACAACAGTGATTACTATTTTATCGGAGGCCACTTATATAATATTGGCTCGGATGGAGTGTTACACATGTGTGTATTAGAAAATGAGCATGATATGATCCCTTATGAGGAATAGGAAGGAATTGTTGTGGGACACAATTCCCAAAAGGAAATGATGCATAAGGTACTACGCATAGGGTTATGGTGGTCGTAAGTGTTTGAATATTCTAAGGACTACTTGAAGCACTACGATGTTTGCTAGAGGATTGAGAATCCTTGTAGAAGGGATGAAAATTTTCTTTTCTCGATCATAGTGATTTTTTCATTTGAAAAATGGGTTGTTGATTTTGTTGGACCCATCATTCCATTGACATCTAGAATTAGTGTGCAATACATTATTACCACTACAAAATACTTGATGCACTAATCAGAATACTTGATGCACTGGTCAGAAGTTGCGCTCACTCATATATTTTTTATATATCACCAAACGAGTACATTGTATCGCTTACAAGATAATTCCATATTTGAAGCCTTCAAAAAGATATTAGAACACAGGCTAAGCAAGGTTTGTAATATGAGGTGTGAGGACTAGGATTAAGGAATTCCTACATTACTATGGGCATATAGAACAACTTGTAAATGATTGACTAAGAACACACTCTTCAATTTAGTCTATGGTAAATAGTCTATGACACCTTTGAAATTTGCAGTACCAAGTCTATGAATTTCTCTCAAGACACATATGTTGAAATATCAATTACTCTTTGGTATTATTATATGACACTAAGTTCCTTAAGCACCCTGGTAAACTATGCATGCTCTAGTTAGGGTTGTTTTGGTTGTTATACATTAGTGAGGTAGGGGAAACAACATTATCCACACTACAAGGTCAACTCCTCAAAGGAATAATTGATGGAAACATAATGAAGGCATGTGATGGCCCATAGGAGTCGACTACACTCAAAATGGACAAACAATTTCATATTCAGTGTAGAGTAGGAGTAGCTAGGTAAATATAGAGGTAGGTACAATTATCCAACAGAGAGTAGGATATAAATAGGCTATCTAATCTAGGAAGAAAAGACAAGGTGTCATGTGAAATTGTTTTGAAGATTCAACCAATTGGTAAAAATAATGAATGACGTATGGGCTACTAGACACAATAGAAGGCTCTCACAGATGAGGTGCGAGACATAAGTTGGTTTACAACTGTGAAGGGTCAAGTAAGTAGATTTGAATAGGTCACACAAGTATGAGGGACACAAATAGTTATGGAAGAGTGTCCCAATAGGTACATTGACAGTGTTATCGCACAAGGTGTAGGTTGAGAAAATCCAAACTCAACCCAAAAATGTGTGACAAATTGGCAGCATATACACATTATTACCTTAGATAAACGCTCCCCTATTTTAGTGATTATGAAATTAACCACAAGGGAGGAGTCTTGGATGACCCTAGGGGGAATGAAGGGGTAAATCAAGTGGTGAAAGGAAAATCCCTATAGGTCATGGTATGAGAGTTCTTAGAGTTTGAATAATGATGACTTTGGTGAAGGGAAGAAAGAGGTTGATCAATAACCTACAAAACAAACGTTAGAACCACTATCCCAAGACCTAAGATCATGAAAATAAACCCCCAAACACTAAGGGAAATGAAAATAAACCTTTTTGTCCCAAAAATTACAACATACTATAATTTATATCAGCAGAAAGGAAATGTTAACAATTTCAATAAATCACCATCAAAATCAACAAGTAATATCTTGAAACAAAAACCCTTGACTACTAGATAACATTTCAATATTCAAACAATAATTTTGACAATTGAAAGGGCTATAAAACAAGTCTTATCATAAATTTTATGACAACCCTATATGGATGTAAAAAATTCCATCTATAATAGCAAATTCTAGCTATTAAAATCAACAAAGAAATATTTCAATGAAAATCCATTAACTTGTACATATGAGATAAAGACAACTTTAAGAGCGTTTTGTTTCGTCCCTAATGGATGTAACATTAATTTTATTACTATGGTAATTAAATCCCATTAAAAAAAATTCCTTGGCTAGGAAGACTAGATTATGATAAGTGCAATCAAGCCAAACTAGAGTGATTCAAAATGGTCTTATTTCACATATTCCAATGCAACAATTTATTTTCTCCAATGTAATTAAAACAAATTTTCCTCGGGAAATGGAGTCAAATAATAACTAAAATATTAGGAGGGAGAACCAACTTGAACCTTCATTTTGAACCCTTACAAAACCAAGCCATCCTCCTTTCCTCAAGATGTTCTAGTGATTTAAATTGAACTAGGGAAAGATCTTCTAGAGGTGTAAACCATATTACTTCCTAGAAGATCAACCCTAGTTAAGACTTTTCAATGGGGGTGTAGTCCCTTCTACTTCCTATAGAGAAGATTGAACAATTCCAACACAAATAGTGAAATATCTCTAGTGGAGGGTATACACCTTTATACTTCTCCTATGGTTTAAAATTTAAAATTCTTGAACAAGGATAAGATATTGTAGAAATATACTCACAAAATCCAAGAAGATAAATTCCAAATCCTATTATTTACCAAATATTTTCCACATTCATCCAAGATAAATCCTCAAGAGAAATTGATTTGCTCCAAAATTCCAAAGACAAGCCTTTTTCCACAATGCACAAGAGAAACTATAGAGGTCAAAGTTTTTCTTAGAGAGGGAGAACCCTCCAAGTAAGTTATGTTCAAATGAAAAATGACTTGCATTAAAGGAAATACCAAGTCATGTTTTTCCACATTACAATTAAATCCTTAATTTGATGTCAAAACCAAAGTTACAATACTTAATTATCAAATCATTTTTCTCTTTTCTCCCACATAGGCTACAATATGATGAAAAATGACAAAATAATGACATGTAATCCCACAATAGGCTTATCCAAGGTGGAACATGTGAAGGTAACCCTCAAAGGGATAGGATGTCATGCTAGAAAAGTGCCACATCATCCCCAAATCAAGCAAAGAGTGGGGTTTGAAGCCCACAACACCAACAAGTACACAAAATACACCAAAGAACCTCCTAAATGTGTGACATCATGCCTCAAAAGAGGGATGTTTGGGAATTGGAGGGTGAATTCATCTCTTATTCATTATTTCGGGCCACATTCATTTTCTAGGGATGTCATCCAAGGTGCAATGCTCATCATACTAGGCCTACATTGTGTGGGGTGCAACATCCATCAAATGGGATTTCATGCCCCTATGAAGGTCTAAGAGGCTTAGACCCTTCACGAATGACTTCCTCCAGGAAAGGTCTTGTAAAGACAAGAAAATATGCCCTCCAAAGGTCCAAAACTCATATGAATCATCCCAAGTAAGCCACATTTAATAAAAGAACCACCCGAACAAGTGCATTAAGTCCCCCTTTTCAAACTAAACAAATGCTAAAAGACCTTGTAAAATTTGCCAAATTTAGGTATGGGAGGGGTGTCATGGTGCCCTATTAGGTAGGTCAATCCCCAAGTCAAGGAATGTTTCCCAAGAAGACCCTCTCTAGATCATGTGGTGAGTATGAGGTGGATTGGGGGATGTACTCTTGGGCATGGGGTCCTTGACATATCAAGGGATCATATTGTCTCATCTATGGATTCCTTTGTGGAGGCAGTGTTGCATCCCTTCATTTTCAATGCAAATTGTTTCCAAGCCCTTTATTTTCCTTTCGTTTTTATGGTCCAAACATTGAGTGCTATGTGCAGGGAAAGAAAAATAACACCATAATTCCACTTGAATTTAGAACACATTGAGCGTTATGTGCAATGGAAATTAAAGAACACCGCAATGCATTTCCACATCAAGTGGGACACATTTTATTTATTTTCTTTTAAAGGTCCTTTTATTTTTTATAAAGAAGGGTTTCATGGCTCTTAGGACCTTAGGAAAAGCATCTAGAAGGATAGATTATGGATTTTTATTTTTACAGTGCTAGATGCAACACCTTTGGGACTTTATCCCCTTCTTCCCATGAAATGAGGTACAAACCCTTATTAGAGTCAATGAACCAAAAAACCCAAAAGATGATGAAATAGAGGAGAATAAGTGTGGAAAGTGGAAATTATGAGTGGGAAAGGTACGATAAACCTTCAATTAAAACCCTAGTATAAACCCTTTTACCGAGGGTGACCAACTTAGTAGGATACCATATCAACCATCGAGATGAAATTAGGAAAAATATATAATTTCCAAGAAAATGTTCCATACTTAAGAAAAGACCCTTTGCAACATGCTGAAATGCTTCAATTATTAAAGTGATACTTACCATGAGACTGGACTTGTTACATCTTGAAGAAAGACCTATTTCCCTCTGTGAACCAAGCTAGTGTGGTGGATACTACTATGTTTTTGATGATGAGTGGTGATGCGTGGTGGAGAGGAGGGGATCTATCTCCTTAATGTTGTCTCTATTGGTCAGTCTGGATCTCGACACTCCTTTTTTGCTACCTACAGGTGTTGGGATATTTGTTTCCCTTTTCAGATCATTCTTGCACATGCACCGATATTCTTAACACTAGGGAGGTTTAGACCTAAGGTTCTTCTAGAGCATGTCCAACAAAACCCCAAAGCACCGACATCTCAATCCTCGATTAGGGTCATGGAAGTTCTCATCCTATATGAAGATAAGATCACAGAGACCATAAGGTATTGTGTTGGTGATGGAGGATTAAATATACTAAACATTACTACGATTGGCATCCATATAACTAATATTTGATATCCAATTAAGGACTAAGAATTGACACTATACACACACGTGGTCAACTCATTCATAACATACACAAAATCGATCAAAAAATATGTATATTCATTGCTAGGAGTATTCCATCACAACATAGATATATAGTGCAAAGAAAATTTGCCTATGACAACCATTTAACTTCATATCATTGCTATATCAAAAATGGGAATAAAACATATTGCACCATGTGATTTTCCTTAGGAATAAGACATATCGATATACAAGAATATATTTAATACATTACAATATCACTGTAGACTCAAAGTGATCTCAGTGTTGGTAGATAACTCTCTATTCCTAGACTAGATGAACAACCTCTACACAGACTCACTAATTTCTTAGCCAACCTCTTGGTATGATATTAAAGATCCTTTTTTATATCCTTTGTTGCTAGGGAGAGATGTATATTTCTATTTTTATCCACTCGCTTTGTATGATCCAAATGCCTCACATGCTTCAGGTACCATCTAGCACTCCACATAGAAATTTTGCATCAAGGGAAATATTAATTGCATGAAAAGCTCATATTTTGGCTGCCCCATGTCTTCATATGCTATTGGAAATAGTCATTTGGGGACATTTCCCGATGATTCCTTTCTTGATCTGGAGATAATATTCTTGGTTTCCATCACAACTGATGAAACTCATACCGATGCACACTTTGTAGAATTTATACTCTATGCACTACTGACAAAACCCAGTCCGATGCGCACTTCTTGGAAATCCTCGCACGCTTACTTTGGTGCACACAAAACTATGAAATCGCCACTCACTGCTTCCTTGGTGTGCACGCGCAAAAATGGATCCAAATTTTTGGGTGCCAATAAGCGCCCACCACTATTACCTGGCCCATCCTTGAACTAGCTGGTTAAGTTCTTATGGCATAAAATTAGAGTAAGAGTGAATCATCGGATAGAAAAACAAGTTGTGCACATGGATGGACCGAGTAAGAGTGAATCATCAAAACAAATTGAAATTTCAAATCAACTCGGGTCCATGAATTATGAAGGCATTCCATATGGGGACATATGTATTTGGAGTGCATGTGACCAGATGCTCTCTCTATAACCTTCATTGGTGCCCGTGGAGGGGAATAAAGGATTTTCTTGAGGCCTGTGACCAAGCACTGAGCACAAAAAATAATTAGGGTTCCACCAAGAGACAATACCCATGGATTCTTGTCTGTGGAGATAAGGACGGCTAGGTCAATCTGGTGGGCCTAGAGACTCTACCTAAGGAGGGATGTGGGAATATGGGACGAGGTGAGAGAATGGGGCTTGGAAATGGGTTTGTGCATAGGTTCAAGAATTAGAGGGGTAGTGAGATGGATGGTATAGATGGTGAAAGAGGAATCTCATATGCATCCAAAAATGGGATAAATCATGGCATATATTAGACAACTGAGCCCTCCCAATCAACAAAGGGGATAAAGCATGATGACCTTAGCAGTGAGAGATAAGGGAAGTTAGTAGAATGGTGGTTCGACCTAATAGTTGTTGATGCAATGCTAATATGTTTATGAAACATCGTGTAGGAATGGGAGGGTATTGATGAGGTGGGGGAGAACACGTCCCATAATGGTGATGTAAATGGGCCATAGATTTAGTGAAGGAGGGAAAGCATAATTGGGATTGAAGGGAAATAAGAGACGGAGGTTGTGACATGGGGAATTTTCTCCAAGGAGTTTTTATGGGAGAGCGAGTGATGTAGGAGAATCATCATCACAACTAATGAGGCATAGTGGAAGGTGACTTAGCGTACAATACAACATACATTTAACTGGTTTGGATTCCAAGAATGACACAACATCTAAATTTTGAGACCTTTGTAATTAAATATCCCCTGAGATATAAAAGACTAGAGACATTGTATGTACTCCAGAATGTTGTAATTGTCTTTAATGACTATAAGATTATACATATTTTGAGCATCGACTCATCTCTAAATTGTAAATGTGCATTTACTGTAATAATCTTAGTGGTATGAATGATTTTATTAATATGTGAAAGCACTAGACGGATCTGGAGAGAAGGCTTTAGAATCCAGCTCATGTGTAAATCAATGTATTTTATGCTATAGACATGTTTTTTTTTCATTAAGAAGAAGAAGAGAAGAGAATTGCTCCCAAATTCTAGAGACTGTAACTTGTTTTTCTCTCTAAAGCTAATTTAGATATTGTGTTGTTATATTTCTTCCTCTACATGTTTGTTGTTTCATTGAATGAATTTGTGATTTTATTTTAAGTTTCAATTGTTTCTCTTCTGGGAGTCACAGTGCAAGATGTGCATAGTCTTAAATCAAGGTGTGTGGAGGCCCAAAATTTTTTAAATTCAGAATCTCAGGAGTGATAGTGAAATTTTGTATAGATCAAGCACAAGGAGTGCACATGCGACTCTTAAAAGTCCAAATATCATGAGAGTTAGAAAAAGAAGTGCACATACCATTAAAATCTAAGGGTCGAAGCTCAGGAGGGAAGCACAAGTGTGTGCCAGGGTTCACTTCATCGAAGTGGACAAAGATTAGGATAAATAACATGTGCAGAGTTCCAGGTGGGAACTCAAGCAAGTGGAGAATCTCTAGTTTGAAGAACGGATGGTTGGGATACTTCCACCTTGAATGATCTAGGTGGATATTGGTGGCCACCCACCTTTTCCAAATGGCTCAAAATGGCTTTCTGGCAATTTTGGCAATTTACTATTTTTAGCAGGTTTTATCTTCCGGGGCAATTTTGACGGTCCAAATGAAGGTTTTTCGAGATCTAGGTTCTCAATGATAGCCGAAGGCATGATTGATCCCCCAAAATGAATCTCCTTGAAAATACCTTTCCAACGAGCTATCACACGCCTAAAACGGAGATCGTATGCAAAAGTTACGACCCCAGGAAGTTGATGTACTCACTTACCCAAATGGGGCCCACATGACTTTTGGCGCTTCATCTCCTAGGGTTAGGTTTTTGGATGTCTAGGACTTTTGGCATTCCCGTTTATTGTAAAAGGGCCTTTAGAGCCTCATTGTAATCATCTTCTTGCGAATGCGATTATCCGTCACATCTCTTCTCAGAGATAAGATGCCACCATTCTAGCGAGTCTTTCACTCTATATTTTTACAGTCTCTGTACATTTATTTCATTAATAGAAATCATGTAATACTATATCTCTGTGTTTGTGGTAGCATATCTGATATATTTCTGTTATATTACTGGATATACACGATATCTCTGTGCATTTCTTTATTATATCTCCGCTCTCATTTCGTGCCGAAAATAAAGAGGATCAGTGGTATCAGAACAAGCTTCTCTTAATCATTTTTCAGTGCATGTCCCTGAAGAGGTCCGAGTATAGAAATTTGGGTCTTGAGCTTGTCTCTCTTGAGGACAATCGCTCTCGCACACCCAAGAAACCCTCAATGGTGGAAGAAAATAAAAATGACGGAGCAGACAATCCTATCAGTCTGTTGCTTGAGCAAGCTCTCACATGACAGAGGGACAAAATGATGGAGAATTTTTCCCACATCCTTCAATGCCTCTCGATAGCATCAAGCGCATCTTCATCAAGAAACCACTTTGGAGGCACCACGCCTTTCAAGGTACAGGTTAATTTTGATATTCTCGTATTTGAAGGTCAAATAGATGCATATTCCCTAGATAAATGGTTAAATCTTCTAGAAGGTTATTTCTCTGTTCATAATTTTTACGACAAGGAAAAGATCACCTTCGCACTCCTTAAGGCTCTCCCCCACATCAAACATTGGTGGGAAACTTACTGGGAGCAGAGTTCCACAGAGGATTATGGAATATATGGGGCCGAGCCAACTTGGGATTTTTTTGTGGATGCAGTAAAGGAACAATATTACCATGTTGGCAACTATGAGGACCAGTACATGAGATGGACCACATTGCGGCAAGAGAGGGGCCAATCAGTTTCGGAGTTCACCAATAGCTTCCATACCTTGAGCACCAAGCTAGGTATCAAAGACTCTGAACGACATTTGGTTCTGAAATATCGTGGGGCTCTACACAGATACATCCAAACTGAAATGGATTTTCTGGACATCTCATCACTCGGTGTTGCCTATCGATATGCTGTTAAAATCGAGAAGAAATTTAAGCACCAGAACAAATGGGAGCTCGGGTCTGCAAATCCACAACAACCAAAGTATGACAAAGACATCCCTAACAAATAGTCTCCCGAAAACCAGTCCAAGCCACAGGAAAAGAAGGGTCACGGGAAGACAAAGAAGGACACCGGAAAATGGTGCGATTTCCACAAAAGCCCTTGGCACAACACCGATGAATGTCTCTCAAAACAGTCATTGGTGGCCGAGATCAAAGACAAGGAGCTGAACCCTGATTTAGAATCTGATTCTGAAAATACTGGTAAAAGACATATCATCGACGTAGACCCCACTGCTATTGTCGCGACTGCGACAATTCAACCAGAAGAACCAACAGATCCAGAAGAGGGGGAGCACCTTTTTCATTCACAGATGTGGGTGAAGGGGACCCCGCTACATTTTATTGTTGATAGAGGAAGACAAAAGAACCTCATCTCAGCATAGGTCGTCAAACAATTGGGATTGTCGACAACACCACACCTGCAACCATACAGGATCGGGTGGCTTCGCCAAGGACGAGATCTTCGTGTCAGCCAGCAATGTCGATTGTCATACGGCATCCAACCCTTCAAGGATGAGGTATAATGTGATGTTTCCCCACTGGATGTCTGTGATGTTCTCTTGGGACAATCGTATATGTGGAAACACCATGCTATCTATGAGTCTCGACCCTGTAGTGTCATTATTACTCTGGGGGTCATCTCTACAGGATACCAGAGTTAGTTCCAACTACTGGCCCACCTAAGCAGTTCCACAAGGTAGTATCTCATACTACAAAATTCATCTTCTCCACAATCTGTTCAAAAAGGGAACAAAAGGATACTGCAACCACTACAGCCTCGACCCAAGCACCTTCTATCCACCAGAAGTAGGTCGACAAGGTTGTAGCAAAGCACAAATATTCCTTCTGCACACAGTCATATAAAATAGCCAGACTAGTTAAAAAGGTCCAAACCTTCCAGCCACAGGTTCGTGATGACCTTCAACAAACTAAGCAGTGCGACGTCTCCAGCAAGACAAGAAGCTCACCAAGATGCAGATTCAACAAATGCTTTTCCCTCTCCCTCGAGAACTCAACGCAAACCATTGCTTCCTAAGGAGGGAGGATTGATCCAGGTGGATATTGGTGGCCACCCACCTTTTCCAAATGGCTCAAAACAACTTTCTGGCAATTTTGGCAATTTACTATTTTTAGCAGGTTTTATCTTCCGGGGCAATTTTGATAGTCCAAATGAAGGTTTTTCGAGATAGAGGTTCTCAATTATAGCCAAAGGCATGATTGAGCCCCCAAATTGAATATCCTCGATAATACCTTTCCAACGAGCTATCACACGCCTAAAACAGAGATCGTATGCAAAATTTACGACCCCGGGAAGTTGATGTACTCACTTACCCAAACGGGGCCCACACGACTTTTGGCGCTTCATCTCCTAGGGTTAGGTTTTTGGATGTCTAGGACTTTTGGAATTCCTGTTTATTGTAAAAGGGCCTTCAGAGCCTCATTGTAATCATCTTCCTGTGAATGCGAGTAGCCGTCACATCTCTTCTCAGAGATAAGCTGCCACCATTCTAGCGAGTCTTTCACTCTGTATTTTTACAATCTCTGTACATTTCTTTCATTAATAGAAATCATGTATTATTGTATCTCTGTGTTTATGGTTGCATCTCTGATATATTTCTGTTATATTACTGTATATACACGATATCTCTGTGCATTTCTTTATTATATCTCCACTCACATTTCGTGTCGAAAATAAAGAGGATCAGTGGTATCAGAGCAGGCTGCTCTTAATCGTTTTTCAGTGCATGTCCCTGACGAGGTCCATGTATAGAAAGTTGGGTCTCGAGCTTGTCTCTCTAGAGGAAAATCACTCTCACACACCCAAGAAACCCTCAATGGCGAAAGAAAAGAAAAATGACGGAGCAGACGATTCTATCAGTCTATTGCTTGAGAAAGATCTCACGCGACAGAGGGACGAAATGATGGAGAATTTTTCCCACATCCTTCAACGCCTCTCGATAGCATCAGGCGCATCTTCATCAAGCGGCCACTTTGGAGGAACCTCGCCTTTCAAGGTACAGGTGAATTTTGATATTCCCGTATTTGAAGGTCAAATAGATGCATATGCCCTAGATAAATGGTTAAATCTTCTAGAAGGTTATTTCTCTGTTCATAATTTTTCCGACAAGGAAAAGATCACCTTCTCACTCCTTAAGGCTCTCCCCCACGTCAAACATTGTTGGGAAACTTACTGGGAGCAGAGTTCCACAGAGGATTCTGGAATATATGGGGCCGAGCCAACTTGGTATTTTTTTGTGGACACAGTAAAGGAATAATATTACCCTGTTGGCAACTATGAGGACCAGTACATGAGATGGACCACACTGTGGAAAGAGAGGGGCCAATCAGTTCCGGAGTTCACCAACAGCTTCCATACCTTGAGCACCAAGCTAGGTATCAAAGACTCCGAATGACATTTGGTTCTGAAATATCGTGGGGCTCTACACAGATACATCCAAACTGAAATGGATTTTCTGGGCATCTCATCACTCGGTGTTGCCTATCGATATGCTGTTAAAATCGAGCAGAAATTTAAGCACCAGAACAAATGGGAGCTCGGGTCTGCAAATCCACAACAAACAAAGTATGACAAAGACAGCCCTAATAAATAGTCTTCCGAAAACCAGTCCAAGCCACAGGAAAAGAAGGGTCACGGGAAGACAAAGAAGGACACCGGAAAATGGTGTGATTTACACAAAATCCCTTAGCACAACACCGATGAATGTAGCTCAAAACAGTCATTGGTGGCTGAGATCAAAGACAAGGAGCTGAAGCCTGATTCAGAATCTGATTCTGAAAATACTAGTAAAAGACAGATCATCGACGCAGACCCCACTGCTATTGTCGTGACCACAACAATTCAACCAGAAGAACCAACAGATCCAGAAGAGGGGGAGCACCTTTTTCATTCACATATGTGGGTGAAGGGGACCCCGCTACATTTTAATGTTGATAGCGGAAGCCAAAAGAACCTCATCTCAGCATAGGTCGTCAAACAAATGGGATTGTTGACAACAACACACCTGCAACCATACAACATCGGGTGGCTTCGCCAAGGACGAGATATTTGTGTCAGCCAGCAGTGTCGATTGTCATATGGAATCCAACCCTTCAAGGATGAGGTATTATGTGATGTTTTCCCACTGGATGTTTGTGATTTTCTCTTGGGCCAGCCATATATGTGGAAACGCCATGCTATCTATGAGTCTCGACCCCGTAGTGTCATTATTACTCTGGGGGGTCATCTCTACAGGATACCAGAGGTAGTTCCAACTACTGCCCCACCTAAACAGTGCCACAAGGTAGTATCTCATACTACAAAATTCATCTTCCCCACAATTTGTTCAAAAAGGGAACAAAAGGATACTGCAACCACTACAGCCTCGGCCCAAGCACCTTCTATCCACCAGAAGCAGGTCGAAAAGGTTGCAGCAAAGAACAAAGATTATTTCTGCACACAGTCATCTAAAATATCCAGACTGGTTAAAAAGGTCCAAACCTTCCAGCCACAGGTTCGTGATGACCTTCAACAAACTAAGCAGCGCAACGTCTCCAGCAAGACAAGCAGCTCACCAAGATGCAGATTCAACAAATGCTTTTCCCTCTACCCCGGGAACTCAACGCAATGGAGACCATTTCTTCCTAAGGAGGGAGGATTGATCCAGGTGGATATTGGTGGCCACCCACCTTTTCCAAATGGCTCAAAACGGATTTCTGGCAATTTTGGCAATTTACTATTTTTAGCAGGTTTTATCTTTCGGGGCCATTTTGATAGTCCAAATGAAGGTTTTTCGAGATCGAGGTTCTCAATTATATCCAAATGAATAATTTATCCCCCAAAATGAATCTCCTTGAAAATACCTTTCCAACGAGCTATCACACGCCTAAAACGGAGATCGTATGCAAAAGTTACGACCCCGGGAAGTTGATGTACTCACTTACCCAAACGGGGCCCACATGACTTTTAGCGCTTCATCTCCTAGGGTTAGGTTTTTGGATGTTTAGGACTTTTGGCATTCCTGTTTATTTTGAAGGTGCCTTCAGAGCCTCATTGTAATCATCTTCTTGTGAATGCGAGTAGCCGTCACATCTCTTCTCAGAGATAAGCTGCCACCATTCTAGCGAGTCTTTCACTCTGTATTTTTACAGTCTCTGTACATTTATTTTATTAATAGAAATCATGTAATACTGTATCTCTGTGTTTATGGTTTCATCTGATATATTTATGTTATATTACTGGATATACGCGATATCTCTGTGCATTTCTTTATTATATCTCCGCTCTCATTTCGTGCCGAAAATAAAGCAGATCATTCAACCCTAATAAACAACAATCATTCGATTAAAGTAGAAGAGTGTGGTCGTTAAGCCCTGAGTCCTTTAGAATTTGTCGGTTTGACAATTTGGGGACGATTAGTTATTTTCAGGAGACACAGAGCCCCAAATCCCTGAATACTGGATTTATTCTCATCCATCGATCAGTGTCCAAGCGCGGGCCATAGATTTTTGAGATATTTGGCGATTCGACACTCCGGTTGATTTGGTCATTGTTGGGTGGAGCGGAAAATCCTCTAAAGCTCAGAGTCCCAAAATCCTTGTCAGCCATAGATCGTGTAAGGGAAGTGGATCCTCATCTGCAATCTGATTGATTCTTATAGCCAATGTCAGAGAATTCGAAGGATAGGGAGAGGACTTACACCCGCCTATCAAGTCACTTTATGACCGCATTTGGTTCGTAGCAACTCCGGTGAATTGTAGTGGATTGTCACATTGGTTAAATCTCCTATATTCCTGAAGCGTCGAAGTGCACCTTTTTAGTTAATCCCTTGGTCCTAGCCTGTGGTCATGTGAAAAAATCCACTGGAGAAAAGATACCTGTGTGAATTTGAAATTTCGTGCAGGTGTGTGGAAAGGATTGTGGTAAAGAGTCTAGGAGTTCTGAAAGGTCCCGCGAGCCAATTCGTCTCTTGTGATATTCAATCCTATACCGAGAGGTCATGCTAACCATAGGGGTTTGTATCAATGGATATTTATATCATGGAGACAAGGGAGAGATGGAGGATGAGAAATATGAAAGGGAGAAGGTCATGAGTGAATGTTGATTTAGAGTATGACAGTGGAAGGGTGTAGTGATAAATATCTCAATGTGGATTTGATAGCATGGTGATATGTCTTGTGGATAAATGTATCTATTGAGGAATCCATCTGAGACTCGTGTGAATTTTTCGTCAGATCCCAGATACGGTACTTGTGGTACAAGGTAATCATATTCTCATATTTTAGGAGTGTGAGAAGGTTGTCCCATGGTCTTGTCTTCATGTGTGAATGAAGTGGGATGATGGTTGGAGAGGAGGTTGGGAATGTAGAACTTCCCCCTAAGTGGTGGTAGTGATGGTTCTACTAAATGTGGAATCAGATCAATCATTTGTCTTTCAATGAATGAGATACAATGGTATTATCAAGGTGACCCAAGACCCATTGCTATTTTCAATAGTGTAAATAGGGTAGAAATTTTGGGGACCTATATGTACATGCGCAAGACTCGCTAGATGGGGGTGCCTCACATGTTATCTGTGTATCCTAGATTGATTTGAAATTTTATAAATAATTCATTGTAGTGACCCCTAGTGGGTTGCGACGTGGCCCTGTATTTGTTACTTCACTCATGTTTGGCTCGGGGGGCTTAGTAGCAAGCCCATCTGATTCTTGCAATAGCCATTGGTGTAGGAGCTCATCAAAAATGGTATGTAGCTTGTTGGGGTCTATTATATGGGGATGAAATGGATGACATTCAGTGAATGGATATTGGGGGTGTATTATATCATTCATTGTATGTAGAGGAAGTGTGGGTGTTTTGAAGGCTATGTTCATGAAAAAATTGGGGATTGGCGACAAAGAAGGTGGTTGTGGGAGGGCCCGATGGGACTTTAAGTATTTACGGTGTGCACTGCACCATTTCATGGCTAACCACCCTCTTTCACAAAGATATGTGATGTGAGGTATGGTCACTCTAATTCTGATTTGTTCACACATGTCCACCTCCATGGTCACCCATTCACGGTATGGTTCTCAATGCATGACCCACCATCGTGCACGGATTCCGACCAGTAATGTATCAAGGGTGAAAAATATCTAATACTCTAGAATATTTTGTATTCATGCAATTAATACATCCACCAACTCTGACCCATCATATCGATAGAAGCCAAAGTCTTTCGTGCGCTCTTCTGTCACGATATGTGCACACCTCCTTTTTGACACCTTGTAAATCTTGTTTTTGACATCTATCCAAGGCATCATCAGAGTTTGTGTCATAATATTTGAAACTCCTCCAACTTAATTTTCCATCTGTGGTGGGGTTGATGTAGTCCTCCCTGTGCCCTGTGACCTTGTAAATTCTCAAATATCGAGCTCTATGTCCTCGTCTATGTGATCATTGTAGAAAACAACCTAATATATATGGGTCCAGTGGTTTGACCATGAGAAAGGTGTTAGTTTTATAGGACATCTTCCTCTTCTTCAATTTTAGCACTGCATTATTTTCAAAGGCCCGGTCAATTCATAGTAATGTAGGATAGGGATCATAATCATCCATTATCTTGACGACTTCAAAATTGGCCTTTGTTTTCACCCCTTCAATATTCACTCCAACCTGCTCCAGTTGGCCTATGGGATAGATCTTGTACTAGTTGGATAACTAGAGTTGTATGGGTGATCAAACCAACTTAGGATTACCCATCACTTCCCAATACTTCCTGGGTAAAATGTACACGTTGGATCCTAGATGCAACATGACTCCATCCATATCATACCCACCAAGCTCTTTCAACATCTTAAATTCTTGGCTAGTGCGCTTTTTCTTGTTGATATGGAAAACATCCCTTTCTAGCAGTGTATTGGATATGGTGATTTATTCTCCTTGTTACTTCATGTAATAATTTAACATATAGGTTAACTTACTTACATATTTTGGATCTTTAAGAAAACACAAATAATAGTGTAAGAAGTTATTGACTTGATCTTCATCTTTTTCCATGTGACCTACATCGCATAAGGATTTTGTGTGTTCTTTGTGTTGCAACTCCTCTTAGCATTGTTCTTCATAAGATTCCTGCTCAATTCATCGCAACATAGTATGTATTTGTTCTTATTCTATTGATATTTGGGTGAACCGTTGGATCTCCTCATGCATGCGAGCCTCCTCCAATGACCTTTATGTCATGCATTGCAATTATTCACGAACATGGGCTTCTTCCAGTGACCATTGAGTCACCTGTTGTACTTCTTCATGGATCCATGCTTCCTATAATGAACTTTGAGTTTCCATTTTGATGACGCACACCCCCTCCACAGCCCGCAGGTCGGAAGGTCCACGTCAACACAGGATCTTTCCTTATCCACTGGCCCGAAGAGCTCTCGGCAATAGCTCTTCTATTTCCCTTTCAGGAAATCTGCACCCACTCTTAACTTTGAGAAATACCCTTTATACTTCGGGGGATCGAACTTTTTCACCTTTACGAAAACGACAGTCGAGCGCCTGTCTTTAAAATCCCCGAAACCCCAAAACCATCAACGCTGATCCGTCCTCTTTCTCTTTCTGTCTTTTACTTATCGCGATTTCAGCATTCGCGGTGTCAAGAAGCTTGTTCCCATGATTCCTGAAACTCGATTTTCAGAAATTCCGACGTGCTCACAAGGTTGACTTTTCAACTCCCCTTTACTCCATCGAGACTTCGGACTTCACGATATCGCAAATCCTAATGCAAAGAATTCGGAACTTCACTCCCCGAAACTCCGAAATGATCAATGGAGTTTGACTCCGTGTCAATAGTGCACCACCTGTCCACTCGCTGACTCCTCTATGGCCCACACAAATCCTTTTAGCTTTTCGGGACTTCACGTTTCATGATTTCACGATTCCTGTTGCAAATTTTACTAGACTTCAACCTATGAAACCTCGATATAGAAATCCACATGTAAATCCAATGGCCCTTGCGGCTTGGATATACGGTCTTACTCCTCCTGAGCTTTAGAACCTTTAGGGATACTCATGGTAACTCCCCTCCTCCTTTGTGAGATCTAACGGCTCACAGAAATTTGTGAATTCTCTACAGAGAATTCCGACCGCCCATTCTTTTCCTCAAGAACTCGTCCTCCTATGGTCCGACGTCGCTATGCCTTCCTTCGACTCCTTCGAAGGTTCAAATCCTTATGAACTTTCCCAACTCCGAGTCTTTCAGAAAACCCCTTTTCACGCACTCCTTGCGGCAAAATTTAAAACACTTCCAAGTGTTGGAATCCTTCGACTCTGCGCACATCTGCAACAACAGTCTCTAAATACTTCACTCAGGTTTGTAACCCTGAGGCTTCGCTCGGCCTGCGCACTCCTTGCATGGCTCCTGTACCAACTATACTTCTGTGGAAATGAGAACAAAAACTTTATCTCCTGATCTTTCAGAGACAAACCTCTGAACACCTTGTTGACGCACTCCTTGCAGACAATTCAACTGCACTCCTTGCAGGAACTCTTGCTCAGATAGAGAAACAATTGAAACTCATTCCTCTCCTCTTTCCTCTCATATTTCAAACATTCAACAAGAAATCATTCATACATGGCATAAAAGAAATTGCATGACATAAAGAGTAAAACATTCATGAGCATAACATTCAAAGATGCATACATAGAGAATATATGAACACCATGAGTCTGAATCACAACCTTCTTGTATTAGTTCATAACTTCTGTACATGGAGTCTTTTACATAGCTCTCTCTACTTCTCCTCCTATGCTCTTAGAATTATGTTCATGCTCCCCTGTTACAATATACAATGAGGGTGTCTATATTCTGTTTCCCTCTCTCCGTCTAAAAACTATCTAATCTAGAGTTAAATTCTATCTACTTGCATTAACTACCATAAATGCATTCTATCTACTAAGGACGAGAGAAATTCTCTCAAGGTCTGATTACATTATACAAGTGCACCTCCACTTGATGTTTTATTAATGGTTCAAGATATTTCAAAATTTGTGTTGGGCGCTTTTCCAGCTGTCTGTTGTCTCCGCGTTGGCTCACTTGAGATGCTCTTGCATCACATTTTCACTTCATCTCGGATTTGCACCTCTTCAATAGACCTTTGAGTCATGTGTTACAGCTCCTCACATGTTGTCTCTTCTTCAATGGCTCTCTATGCATCGCACAAAAACTACTTCTCTTGAGAAACATCAAAATTAGGGGTGGGATGGGCTTCCTTCCTGATCTTCCCATTCGGTCATTAACATGATCTTTCACCATGCTCGAATTATTTCATTGTATTTTCCCCTCCACGGGTTATGACCAGAACGTCTACTTCCCCACTCTTCTTCTTGTTTTTGTGCGGCCCGACATGCACCATGTTACAGTTGGCCTTCTTAGATTCCCAGTTCTTCAAAAAGTTTAGATAATCATCCATAGCATGTTCATGAATGTAAAAATATGCGCATAGCAAATGCATCTTAGTGAAAAATCATGAGACATGACCAATATCACCGCAATTGAAACATGTGAGGGGTCGACCACCTCCTCCACTAGATTTGTAGTTGTGATCACATGAATATACACCTCAGGGTCCTCCTTGATATCCTCTCTTGACTGTGTCACCATGCTCACCACCTTTTTTCTCCTCTTATACCCAAAATTTCTCTCATGTGTTATCTTGTATAAACTGGAGGGAGTGGAAGCTATTAACATCATGGACAACGAAATTATAGAATTGACAGAAGTTGGTCAGGGATAATTTTAAGGATGGAAATTTTATTAAAATGTAGAAAGCCGGGCTAATCTTCCTAGTCCTTAATATGAAAAATATAAAATGCTTGGTGATAGTTTTGTAAAAATATTCAAATTTCTAAGGATTTTATATAGTTCCTATAAAATTTTGGCGATTTTTAAGGTAAAATAATTTTATTCTATGTAATTTGGGCGAATCATTTTAAAAAAAAATAGAAATTGGCTAATCTTTTTTTGGGGAAAACCATGGAAAATTAGTGCATTTGTGAAATTTATCCCCTAAAATCATCTATGAAGTTGGTGTGAGTCATCATTTGATATTTATATAATGTCGGATAATGGGGTGGCACATTTCCCCACTGTCTACAAATATAACACCATTCAGATTGTCCAAAGGGAAATGGACTCAGTGTGATTGTTTCCATATAATTTGAAAGGATCGAGAACTCATCTCGACAATTCCCCTCCGACCAAAAGGTAGTACACCATACGTGCAGTTGTACAACTTCAAGTTTGTCCATATCTTGCAACTAGATAGTTAGGTTGGCCAGTTGGGGCTGGACCTGCACCAACCCGACTGATGTTTATGTGCCTCCTCATGTAGCTTCCAATCGCATCGTGATCTCAAATTCCTAGCTTGATCCATCACCTTCTGCTAGGTGAGTGAGACTCGGATATGGGGAAGAACCTGTGTAATGAAACACTCTTTGTGCTACACATCCTGGATTTGGAATATCAACCTATCCAAAAATATCTTGAACTATTGGTCATAGTCCTAGACAATCCCTCCTTCCTTCTTCTTGATCTCTTTGATTTCCGATATTCATTGGGACTCTAAATTTGGATTCTAAAACTCCTGCATCATATATTTCTTGATTTCAGCCAAGGACCTCACTTTTCCCTCTGGCGTAGTATCCTTATACTTCATGTACCATGTCATGGCCCTATCCATGAACATAGTTTCTAGCTAGACGATTTTCACCGTGTTGTCAGTAAATCTCTTAATCAACCAAATTGATTCGCATGTGAACCAATTTTGCTCTGCATCGCCTTTACCTGTTCTATGGAACACAAGAAACCTCAAGGTACTGCATTGATTCCCCATCTTGGAAATAGAATTAGTTCCACTTCTATGACTACTATTGGATGGATCTTTCCAAACCACTATCACTTGGGGTAAAGTATTTCTAACTTCACCTTCTTCTTCACTTGCTTCGCCACTTACTTCTTCTTCTTCTATTTCTTCCACACCAATCACTCCATCATCTATTTTTTTTTCTTCTTGATTAACAATGCGCAAGGGGGGAGGTACAAAAGGGAGGTAAGACCATCTTCTTCTAAAACTTCTCATGAGGTCACCCAAGGAGCTATCAATTTGTAGGCATGCAAGACCATCTAAAAATATCAATTCATATCCCCCACCACTAGGGTAGTTTTCATATTCCTTCTCTTTTTGCACACCAACGATCTTCTCCCTTTCTTTCAGACCTGACTGCACACCAAAAACGTGCATGCCTATCCCCAGGTTGATACACGCGCTGCCACTTCATGCCATATCTCCTAGTCCAATCTGTTCACTGCCACCTTGCACATAATCACTTTCTCTACTTAGCACATTTCCACTCCACGTTCCATCCTATCTCTAACTCAATATATTGCCATTATGTTGAGTTCTAAATTCTCTTTGGATTGGTACCTCATGGTGTTTTGCAACATCTTCTCTTCTTGTTGGCACATAAATGATTGGTGTTTCCTCCTTTGATTCCCTTGGTGCACCACAAATTTTCACCCGCACATCACACATGGTTTCTCTCCTATCTCTTAATGTTGTGGCATACCGCAACAACCAAAAGGTACAAGATTCATCACCTATTCCCTCACTACCACTGATCAGAATCTGGACCAGGGGTCAAAAAAATGCTCAATTTTCAAAGTGCTCGGAATGCAACGAAAACGATGCCATTGTGTCCGTCTTGTTCTCCTGATTCCGGAGATATATTTACTTTCGCAAACGGAGTCCGTATGGAGAAGTTATCAAGGTCTGTTCGCCTAGCCAAACAGGAAAAAAAAGAGGATGCTAACTGGGCAGGCCGTACTGCCACGTGGCAGGGCCGTACAATGCTGACGTGGCATGATGGTACATCCGTACAGTGACGTGGCATGTGTATACGTGGCAGGTGATGTGGCAATCGGTGATTGGTTACAATTGGACGAGTCGTATGGCGACACGTGGCACATTTAAGCGAATGGAAAGGTGCCACGTGGCCCAATGAAGGGTTGCCACGTGGCACCCCTATTTTAGCCAATGAATTTGGTTTGTTTATTAAAAGTTTTTGGAGGCCGCGGGGTTCGACCCCCGGACCTCCCACTATGCTACAACTTCACAAATTTACGCTAACCATACTTCCGCCCTTTGGTTATTAACATATGCACGGACGTGTTTATATTTAAATTGAACGTATGGTATTGGTGGCGGGTGGTCGGGCCAGGGCTTAGCCCCGGCCCGAGGTTCTATCATGCCAACATATGACCGAGCCGTGTAATGATTTTCGCGCGCGGGAATTACACAACATTTTAAACCCCCGGTTCTATTAACGTTCACATGACCATCGTTTTAATATTTATCCGCGTGGGAGTTTTGTATTGGAACCAGCCCGTGGTTATAGTGGTTGGTCATATGACCAAATCTCAATTCAACAGTTGGCGCGCGAGGGGTCTAACTTGTAAAGACACGGTTTTAAATATTGTCACATGTGACCATTACCCAACGGAAAGGAGCGCGGGTGTATTAGTTAATGGCCCGTGGTTTATTGTTTGATAACCATTGTAATTTCCAATGTGCGCGGTTTTATTATATGTGACCGACCGGTATATATATATATGTAATCGCGCAGTGTTAAACATTACAAACACACGGTTCCATTTAAATATGTCGGTTGTAATATGTTTGCGCGGGGTTTTGCTCGCGGTTACAGTGTTATTACATTAACCATTATATGCCAGGATTTTATATCCTGCGGTTGTATCATTTGTGACCACCGTTCAATGGATAGCGCGGGGTTTCAACATTTTATGCCACGACTTTTAAAACATTTAACATGTGACCGAATCAACCATTGTGTTTAATGCAATCGGTTGGCGCATTTTGGGTGGAGTCTGCCTATTTTGGCGCATATGCTATTTTTAGCTTGGCTAACTCCCGCTACTCCTATTTTGGTGGAGTTTTGTTGGGGAAAAGAGGAGGGAGTTAGTTATTGCCATATCTTTTGCTACAGGAAACCATTCTTGACAAAATTTTGAT
>ML783233.1:77769-108895 GCA_009831015.1 Picea engelmannii | reverse complement strand
AGGTTCTAAATATAAAGAAGCAATTCGTACCTTTTGTGTATGTGGCACATTATGGAGATCAAAGAATTGCTCCATCTGAAGTATCCATGTGATTGGGTCCTTGCCATCAAACTTCCTCATATCGATCTTAGGAACATGGTTGGCATTCAAAACAAATTTGGAGTTTCTCCATTCTTGATTCACCTTCCTTGTGTCCTCATCATGAATTTCATGGAATGCATTTTCACTTTCAGGCGTCTTCTCTGTTACGAAATTTTTCAATACTTCCATGATCACCCCTTTTAGGCCATCAATTTTAGTATCCAACTTAGCTTCCATTGAATCCATATTAGTATCCAACTTAGATTCCATTGAATCCATCTTATTTTGTAGTTCATTTATGTCCCTACGCATTTCTTCACCTTCATCAAGAGTCCAAGTAGGATTTTCTGGAGGCTTATTTGGTGTAGAAGTTCCCTTTTTGGGTGGCATGTTGGCCAAGTATCACTTTTGAACCTTGATTTTGAGGTGGTTATGCTAGAGAATATTTATTTTGTTGTATCTCCCAAGTTTCAGCCCTTCTGTGTATGAAACTTTATTTTATATATTTCTATGATATTTCTTCTTTGCAATGCCACAGGTCTGATCAAAATTGGATGTGCCAAGTGGAATTTATGGTAACTTCCCCACAACTTGCCGATTTTTGGACTTTCCAGGTGATCTCACTTGTATAGTGTTCCCCGGACAAAATAATTGATGTAAAATTCTGAAACTCACACCAGACATACTATAGACTGTCCCTGATCCAATGAAACTAGTCCCACACAATTTGGATACTCTAGGAAGAATTTATGATTGTTTTACTTGGAACACCTTCTTGAGATTAGTCAATAGGACTAGACAGATACCCTATCTTACACAGGGTGTATCTACAAATTTAAGATGACCCAGAATCTAAAATTTTTACCATAGATACCTTACTAATTTATGTAAATAGCCTCCGGATTTTAGGGTCTGAAACATTATAGAAATTTTTTTATAGCGAAAATTCCGCAATGACTTAGTTCAGGATGATTCCAGAACCCTATCTTGTAGAGGTTGTATCTCCGAAAGTATAAGGCCTCAGGAGTTGAAATTTGAACCCAACGTAACTTGATCCGTCTACTAAATATCCTCCAAGCGGTTCCTTCTTAAACATTGTAGAAAACAAGTTATAGAGAAAATTCCAAGATGTCTCAGATGTAGCAGTGAAACCCCAAGACCTTGAGCTCTGATACCATATGTTATGAACCAAATATCAATATAGCATAGAAAATCCTCAGAAAAAGTACTCAACGCCTTGAAAAAGAGATAATTTTAGATAATAAGACTCTTCGAGGGGGAAACCTCCTTTTACCCCACTTAAATGTTCAAGTACAAGATGATTCAAAATGAAAATGTCCCCTTGGTATATATAGGAGACTAGGAGGTATAATTACAACTAATGGCCTAAAGCCGACATAAATAAAATAACATTACTAATATAATATGCCCCAATTAAGGGGAAATGAGCCAATATTAGGGCTTGACAGTATGACATGTTCCTACACACACCTAAACAAAACATTATATTATCGAAGGGTGGAAACAGACCCTTGCAAAACTTCAAAACTTCAAAATTGACAACTATAAGATTTCTTGAAAGATTCTTTTTTTTTTTTTTTTTTATAACTTCTAACTAGCATGTAATGATTCAAGCAAATGCATCATAACAACTATGTAAAAATCCTACAAGAAATATGTAAATCAAATCATATGAAATGAAACTACCCTATGATGACATGAACACACAAATGCAATGTAGAAAACCAAATGACCTACCTACTTACATGAGGCTTGAGGCTCATGGAAATCAAGTCCTAAGATGTAAGGTGAAATTGTACAACCAATGAAACCAACTAATCATATCATCAATGTATCTTCCCTTGTGCTTAGTTATGTAATACAAAAATGATAATTCGAGCACATAATAATCATGAGCATAAATAAACATGTGATCAATCATAGAAAGAACCTCATGGAGGTGGATCAGAGGGAGACAATCCTACTAGAACTAATAGCCATAACCTTGATTCATCCATTTTTTAGTATGGATACCATGTATAGGAAAAAAATCATCTTCATCCTTAGTTAAGACACTACTTCTTTTTGAAGTCTGAGAGGAGAAGAAGGATCTATGATTTCCCAAAGAGGAAAATATGAGATAAGGGACAAGCTCAGGTCTAGAGAAATATTTTTTCTCCACACTCAAAACATGTTTCCTTTTCATCTGTGAATCCTTGCAAAAACCCCGAAGATGAAAATATTGTCACTTTATAGTGTGAGTCTTTGGTTGATCTAGGCTAGCCATGACCTTACATCCATCAAAAATTGTGCAAAACGGTGATTGAAAATATTCCTCATATAACAAATCTAAGTGCTCAAAAGGATATGTGTCAAAATCCCAAGGTATGATTGAACATCAACATGAATATACTATGACAAGTCATGCTCGAATGAATGAAAAAAATCATTAGGCTTCCAAATATCTTAATCGTCTACGTATGGAGAGAAATCTTCCAAAGGAAATATTTTTGCACTCTTTGTTTGGAATCTTCCCTCAACGTCGTAGTTGGGATATCCATAAAAAATAAAATAACTAATGTCCCATCCATACTTACGAACACATATGAAATCATTAATATGATTGTCAACTGTATATGAGGGCTTCTTAATGAATTTAACTACATCATTGGAATTGATTACTTCTTTGCAAGGCTTGAAAACTTCATCTTCCTCAAGAGGGAAAATAGACACCAATGTCTCTTATAGGCCTACAATGTGAGAAACTTTATCAGGATATTCTTGGAAATGTTCTTAATATATTTGTTCTTCAAGCATTTCTTCATCCATAAGGGATTGCTCTTCAGTAAGAGGTGCTTCACCAAGTTGTTCTTTAGTATATTCCTGAAGTAACCCCTTTATAAGAATAATCATATGCTCAACAACCTCATCAACATCCCTTTTCTTTTCCATTTGAAAATTTTCCCTTTTGATACAGTAAGCTATGGGAAATGGCTCTTTTTGAGTGTCATGAAAATACCATGGTGCCATAATTCCATTATTTGAAATAACACTTCAATGGAGTCGCTATATGAGCTCAAGGATCATTGAATATGGAGAGGGTATGTTCCCTTAATAGAGTCTCCAAATAAACTTATATAAAGTTCATTGAAAGTTTATAAGAGGGTAATTCCCTTATTGGAGTCGTCAGGAAAGCTTGAGGTAGATGCTTTGAGGGAAAAGATTGTCAAATGTTGTCTTGGGATCAAAAAGGATTCAAAATCCTCCATGAAAATAATGCTAAAATTTTATCACAAAAGGTGTAGGTTGATAAAATCCAACCTCAACACACAAATGTGTGACAACTCGGGAGCATCTACCCACGGTCATCTTAGATAAATGCTCCCCTCTTTTAGTGATGAATAAATTCACCACAAGGGAGGAGTCCTGAGTGACCCTAGGAGGAATGAGGGGTAAAAGAAAATAGTGAAAGGAAAACCCTTATAGGTCATAGTATGAGAGTGCTTAGGTTTTGATGAATGATGAATTTGGTGAAGGGAAGAAAGAGGTTGATCAATAACCTACAAAAAAAAAGTTAGAACCACTATCCTAAGACCCAAGATCATGAAAATAAACCCCCAAACACTATTGGAAATAAAAAGAAACCTTGTTGTCCCAAAAATTGCAACAAACTGTAATTTATATTAGCAAGAAGGAAATGTTAACAACTGCAATAAATCACCGTCAAAAGTAATACATTGAAACAAAAAAAATTGATTGTTAGATAACATTTCAATATTCAAACAATAATTTTGATGGTTGAAAGGGATATAAACTAAGTGTTATCAGAAATTTTATGACAACCCTATATGGATGTAACAAATTTTTTGTACAATAATGAATTCTAGCCATTAAAATCAACAAACAAATATTCCAATGAAAATCCCTTAACTTGTAGATTAGTTTCCAATATTTGTATGCAACGTTCAATTTTCATAATAGAGAGAAAAACAAATTTAAGAGATTTTTTTTCTTCATCCCTAATGGATGCAACATTTATTTTATTACAACATTAAGAAAATCCCCTTCAACCAAAATTCCTTGGCTATGGAGACTATCTTATGTTGAGTGTAATCAAGCTAAATTAAAATGATTTCAAAATGAGCTTATCTCACATATTCCAATGCAACAATATATGTTCTACAATGCAATTAAAACAATTTATCCTTGGGAAATAGATTCAAATAATAGATAAAATATCATGAGGGAGAACCAACTTGAACCTTGGTATTGCATCCTTATAAAACAAAGTCGTCCTCCTTTCCTCAAGATGTTCTAGTGATTTAGACTAAACTAGGGAAATATCTTCTAGGGGTGTATACCCTCTTACTTCCTAGAAGATAAATCCTAGCCAAGCCTTTTCAACAAGGGTGTATTACCTTCTACTTTCTATAGCAAAGCTTGAACAATTCCAATACAAACAATGAAATATCTCTAGTGGAGGGTGTACACCTTTGTATTTTTCCTAGGGCTTAAAATTTAAAATCCTTGAACAAAGATAAGAAATTGCATAAATATAATCATAAAATCAAATAATATAGATGCCAAACCCTATTCTTTACCAAACATCATCCACATTCATCCAAGATAAATTCTCAAGAGGAATTTATTTTCTCCAAAATTCCAAAGACAAGCCTTTTTCCACAATGCACAAGAGAAAATAAAGATGCCTGAATTTTTCTTAGAGAGGAAGAACCTGCCAAGTAAGTTCTTTTAAAATGAAAATGACTTACCTCTATTTATAGAGGAAAACCCAAGTAATGTTTGTCCACATTACAATTAAATCCTTAATTTTAGGTCAAAACTAAAGTTACAATGCTTAATTAGCAGATCGTTTTGCTCTTTTTGACCACATGGGCTACAATATGATGAAAATTGAAAAAACAATGGCATGTAAGCCCACAAGACTCTTATCGAAGGTAGCACATGTGAAGGTAAGCCTAGATAGGTTAGGACATCCTGCTAGAAATTTTCCACACCATCCCCAAATCAAGAAAAAGAGTGGGGGTTCAAGCCCACAACACCACTAAGCGCACAAAATACACCCAATGGCCTCCTAAATGTCTGACATCATGCCTCAAAAGAGGGATGTTTAGAAATAATAGGGTGAATTCATCTCTTGTTCAATATTTTAGGTCATGTTCATATGCTAGGGACATTATCGAAGGCACAACACTCATCATCTTAGGCCTCCAATGTGTGGGGCACAACATCCATCCAATGGGATTACATTCCCCTATGAAGGTCCAAGTGGCTTAATCCCTTCATGAATGACTTTCACTAGGAAAGGTCCTGCAAAAACACATGAATACACCCTCCAAGGTTCCACAATTCATATGGATCATGCCAAGTAAACCATATTTAATAAAATAACCACCTAAACAATTGCATTAAGTCCCCCTTTTCAAACTAAACAAATTCTCAAAGACCTTATAAACTTTTCCAAATTTACTTATGGAAGGGGTGTCATGGTGCCCTATTGGGTAGGTCAATCCAAAGTCAAGGAATGTTTCCCAAGAATACCCTCTCTAGACCATGTGGTGAGTATGAAGTGGATTGGGGAAAGTAATCTTGGGCATGGGGTACTTGGTATACAAAGGTCTCGTATTGTCTCATCTATGGGTGACTTTGTGGAGGGTGTGTTGCATCCCTTAATTTGCAATGTACCATTTTTCAAATCCCTTTGTTTTCCTCTTTTCTTATGGTCCTAACATTGAGTACTATGTGCAAGGATAGAAAAAGAGAACCACAATGCCAGTTGAAGTTAGAATACATTGAGTGCTATGTGCACTGGAAATTAAAGAACACTGGATTGCATTTCCACATCAAGTGGGACAATTTTCATTTATTTTCTTTTAAAGTACCTTTATCTTTTATAGAGAAATGGTTCATGGCTATCAGGACCTTAGGGAGAGCATATAGAAGGATGGATTATGGATTTTATTTTTTATAGTGCTAGTTGCAACATGTTTGGGCCTTTAGCCCCTTCTTCTCATGAAATGAGCTACAAACTCTTCTTGGGGTCAATGAACCCAAAAATATATATATATGAGGAAACAAAGGGGAAGAAGTGTGGAAAGTGGTAAGTATGAGTGGGAATGGTAGGATGACCCTTCAAGGAAACCCACAACAACAACCATTTTCTTGAGATTGACCAACTTACTAGGATACCATGTCAACCACCAAGGTGAAATTAGGAAAACATATAATCTCTAGGAAAATGTTCCATAATCAAGAAACGACCCTTTGAAACATGATCAAATGATTCAATTATTAAAGTGACATTTACGATGAGACTAGACTTGTTATATGATGAAGCAAGACATGTTGTCCTCTATGGACCAAGCTGGTGTGGAAAACGATTTTATGCTACTCACGATGAGTGGTGATGTGTGGTGGAGAGGAGGGGCTATATCCTCTCAATGTGGGATCTTCTGGTCAATCTATCTCTCAACACTCCATGTCTTCTACCTTCGGGATTGGATACATCATATCATTAGTTACCCCTAGGTAAGGGGGGTAATAGGTAGTACAGTGGCATGATATTGTCCAAGAAACATCGGATTCAAGCACCAAGAGGATCATGAGAGATCATACCAGTAGATACACCACGTCATTTGAAGTCCTAACTAGCATGGAAAGGGGACACGTGGGATATCCAATTCATGGCTATTTGTATTATCCATAGATAGTGCCATTTCATTTTCTATGAATTGCTCATTGCACATGGGAATTCTAAATAGTAGGGTTAGGATCACTAAAAATAAAATAAATTCAACTATATGAAAAAAGTAGTTTCACGGATTGGGATTCATCTAATATTTCCATAGAACAATGGTTACTTCCAAAAGGTGAGGGGTACATACTTGAAAAAAGTTTTCAAAAGAGCCCGAACAACCCACAGTGGAATTTCCATGGGAGATACATATTCAGGTTCATTTCCTGGGAAGACGACCCAACCTACAATTCACTTCCTACAACAACCATGCTACCAATAAGTTCCTTGAACAGTGCTTCAAAGATTATGTGAAGGTCACCCCATATCCCAAGGGTCGCAAATCAATGATCTTGTCACCATGGATCAACACCATTTTTTAATCATGTAGAATGAACCTATGGGACACCCCTCCTATCGTCTACATCTCTCCTCATCTTCAATTGTATCAACCAAATTGAGAGAAAGAGAAATAAGATGAAGGCTATGCTTGATGGAAAAATCACCCTCTCTAGTGATATGGAGGTCACTGAGGTGATAGTGCCAAGTCCAACAGGAATGATTTTCCCCGAATATCACATGGGATTTTGGAGTGTATGCTAAACGATATCTATCCTTAGATAGTCCAAACAAAGAT
Organism: Picea engelmannii; assembly: GCA_009831015.1. Classification (NCBI taxonomy): domain Eukaryota; kingdom Viridiplantae; phylum Streptophyta; class Pinopsida; order Pinales; family Pinaceae; genus Picea; species Picea engelmannii. Next base: position 101,423 of record ML783233.1, on the reverse strand, counting down.
CGATGAGTGAGAGGTTGAGAACCCGAAGATGGAAAAACTCATTTACATATTAGATCCAAGGGATCCTCGACAAATTCAAAGGCTTGTGCATGACGACAACATCAACCAAGTCTAGCTGGTGGATCTAGCAAGTTCATTCAGGAGATATTTACTAAGAAATGTCAATGGATTGAGGGAAAGACAACTAATAGTGTTGGGGGTCTATTGGAACTTAAGGTTTGATATAGACTGTGCATGTGCCACAAGTCAACATTGTGCATGTGCTTGGTAATATTCTCTACATGGTGCCAAGTTTTAGCGTCTACGCCAGCCAAGGATTTACTATTTTCACCAACCCATTTTATACTGCATGGAAGGTATTAAAGAAATCACATGTAGGATGGATCTGAAAAAGATATTCATGAATCTTTGTAACTGATTTTGTAACAACCCGACTCATCATGGTCGAGGTTATGGATGATCTTGCGAATTCATTATGATTTCCACACTCCTTGGAAGCTATGGGGGCATGCATGTCGATATGTAAGGGTCGGGATTTTAAGTGAAGAGAGAGTTCATTTTTATGTTAGAGATAGAAAATATAGAGCTCTAGTTATGTTTTAGTTTACTTATTCTTATATCAATTTGTATATGAGAAAGAAATAAGATCGATATTTGAGCACATGGCTCATCCCTGTGTTGAATGTTGATGTATATTGAGTGGGATACGAACCTATTGTATCTCATTTATTTGAAGGAATGGAATGATTGAGTACAACTTGAGTACATTTATTTCTATATCTAATGAGTTATGAATTTAATGTATGTTTGTTTTATGTCATTATTCGCAATAGCTTATGGTAGTTATGAATGACTAGTTGATGGAGGTTTCCTATATGTTTTATTCATTCACACCTTGCACAAGAGGCATGGTCTCTATCAGTCTCATGATGTCTCGAGTAAGACCTTATTTAGTCTTTGAAGATTGAATAATCCAATGCCTATGGATTTTTGTTGGTAAATCCTATCGAACCACAGTTATTTGACCCCCCATTAGAGCCAACAATCCATATTGTATCTAATGAGGCTAGAATCTACGCACTCGAAGGTAATGGTTGAAAATGTGATGCTTACACTCATATCAATAATTGGATCGAATCCCACCCTCTTCTCATTTTTAAGACTAGACACTATTAGTTATAGCTATGGCCATAATTGTTTTAGGATGGAAAGTTAAAGGTGGTGGGTGGGGGGGGTTCATATTGACATGAAGGGAAAAATGAAATTGAGTTTGCATGGTGGATAGGAATGGAAACTAGTAATGATGTATATTCTCTAGAATAGTAGAATGGATTATATATCTTAAAAGATAAAAGGGTAAGAAAAGAAACAATGTCCAAGGATTTCGTAATAATTCTAAGGTTCCTACGTCAAAAAATCCCTCTCCATAACTTCAATATTCTAGCTCACCAATTTTTTTTTATTGTTTTCCAAAGAAATTGAGAAAATTGAGTTTTTTCACATATTGTGAAGGAAAAATTAGCATGCATATGAGGAATCTAATAAAGGGGATAGTTTTCAAGACAATAATTATAAGTTAATGTGTGGATTACCAGCTTAACCCCACTTCCCCCCCCCCTTGTTTTGAGAGCATAATGATGGAACCCATAACATCCATAAACTCCTACCTTGCAAACTTATACCTTGTCATGTAGCAGCAAATGGATGGTATATTAAGGAATCAAAATCACCCTCCTCAATCCTTGCTAATTAATCCTACATAGGAAATTACATTATGTAAGATGTATGAGTTAAGTGGTGCATATGGGTTTATTGGAAATTGATATTGGATTGGCTACATGCATTTTCCCTCATCCCATAACTTGGATTAAACTACAACTAAGAGAGATGGACTACTTTGGGGGCTTTGGTTGAGGCTGGCTCTATTAGACTATTTAGGATATTAGTGGAAACAATGGCACACTAACAATATAGGAGTGGGTTATGTATCTCGTGTGATATTAATGAGATGTAGAAGGGTGTGAAATGATGTGAAAGGGAGTTGAAAAATCCCAATGTAATGCAATGAAATATACCCTATGGGAAAAGTAGAAGGGAACTTTAGTAGCATACCCAAGGAAAAAAATGATCCAAGGAAATCTATTTAATTGAGACTACAAATCACTTTTTGGAAATTTTAGAGTGAGAATGGGTGAAAGATCTCATGGTGATACATTGTAGGAATCATTTGGCGATGGAATCTCAATTTAGATCTCTATATTTGTTGGTTGGAAGAATCATGACCTACCTAAATCTACTACAAAAAGTAGTATTGTCTCTCTCTTGTTGATTCAAGCTCCTTGGGAGGAACCCTCCCTCCATGACCTTTCTCTAGTCTTTGAGAAAGGTATGGACATATGGTTCTCTCAAAATTCGGAATTGGTGCATGCCATATGTGAACTTAGCCTTTCCACTATAAACAAGAATGAGAAGCAACTTGTAGATGTTAGAATCGAGCCTCAAGTGGATATACAAATCGAAGCTCATCAAGGGTGTGAAACTCATATTTTTCTTTACCTTAATTTATTTTTTTTGAGGTTATTTTTTTACTTTAATAATATATAATACAATATACTTGTAAATACTTAAAAATGATGTAACTATGAAGGCACACATTATAGGGTGTTGGCTATTAATTTTTTAGTTTTGGATATTTGGGTAAGGCCATTCCTAAAAAAAATTTATTACAATGATGTCAAGTTTGGATGTGGTCATTTCTAATATAAATTCTTCTCACTATTGTGAAAAAGATACTATGTTAAGTTAGGAGGATTAAGTGTGTCACATGTAAATTAGTGTCGATGGAGGTAGTAATCCACACTATGAATGAAATAGGTGTCTAGTATGAGATGGGCATGTAGATTAGTGTTGGTGGAGGTCATAGTCCACACAATGAATCCAACAAGTATCCAATAAGAAATGGGCATGTCAATTAGTGTTCTTGGAGGTTGTAATCTACACCATCAATCCAATTAATATCCACTATGATATGAGTATCTAGTTTACTAGGTATAGATGGGCTTTGATATTGTTTAGCCAAAAAAATTGGGTGATTGTTGTTTTATAAATTTTGAACACTATTATTCTTGGAGACACATGTGGCTTATGTTATACTTTGAAGATACACGTGGTTTATGTTATACCTTGATTCAAAATTGACAAAATGAAAATCAATATTTGTGTAAATTCAATGTTTATTAGAAATTGAAATAATACACACTCATGTCAGTAAATTAATATTAAATATTATACTAATTTAAGTTAGAGGTATTCATTGGTATAAATTAATTCTATTTGTCAAATTAATTGACATATACGTTTGGGGATATTTTTATTATAATTTGGATGTGGTAGGCATGGAGACCAATACTAGCCCAAGTTTGACATGGGATATATTTATCTAGTGGACCTAATTCTCTCATAGGTTTGATGCATTCAAATACATTCCATACATATGAATGTGGTTAAAATACTCTCACGTCTCAACTTTGTTTGTTTTTTGGAATAATTATTTTTCTGTTTTGTCATTAATATTAGCATGATGTAAGTTAGAAGTAGTATGTATTTATTGAATTTGCAAGATTTTTTATATTAAATTTACATTAATTTATTAATTTTATTTTTTTAAATAAATTGTTTGGTAAGAAGTCAATTAAAAAATTATATATCAGCAAGTTTTATTGAAGCAGTTATGTTTCGTTTTGGTGTAATATCAAAATTACATTAGCCTATGATCTTAAAACTAGTATTGCATGTGAAGTGATGTGGCATTACTTATCAAAATTATTTAAAATATATTTATAATAGTAATAAAAATTATACTAAAACCAACAAATGATGCTATTCTTTTTTTATAATATAAAGAAACAAATTTCTCATAAATAAATTGTGAATCAATTATTATATATTCTATAAAATAAATAGTCAATAAAATTGAAAGGAGATGTGTTAATTGTGTTAAATAAAAAAATACATCTATATAGGTTTGATCTTGACATTATATTTTGAAATGAAAATGTTGTGTTAAATTATTTATGAAAAATATAATAATTATGTAAAAGAAAGATAAAATTAATGAATTTTAAGTGTCAACAAGTCAAAAATTCATGAGCATGCAACTTTTTCTTATGCTCACTAAGAGAATATTATTAAAAATAATTAATAAAAGTAATAGTTACAAAGGTTTACATATTTTTTTTTGTAAGTTAGAATTTTTTATTAGAGCCTTCGTAAAAAAGGAGTTATAGCTGCCTGCAGTGCCTAATCAAACATGGCTACAGTGCCCTACTAGTAAACCACCACTGCCACTTGTCCAAAAAATAAGAGTAAAACATGCAAAAAGAGACTACGTTGCCACACAGGGCGAAGTGCTAATGCTAAACTGAACAGGAAAAACATGGACCAAACTCTTTTGAGTTGTCCAACCTCTCATGGTTACCGAGATAAAAATGAAAACAAAAACTTGAAGCATGATTAACTAAAAACCTGGACCAAGCCTTGGCCCAACGAAGGCTTGATGCTCCTGCGATTTTCCTTGTCGTGCCTTTCACGATCCACGATGTCTTGTCAGAGGTCCTGTAGGAAGGAAATAAAAATGTCCACCCGTCTCCAGCGTTCTAAGTCCTTGATCTGTAACTCAAGTAGGGAAAACTTGACTTCCCCAAGACCCCTATTGAGTTTTTCCATGGAGTCCATGATAGCTTCTCTGTCTGTGCACCTGTCACAAGTTAGGCAGAGTGGGGGTGACATCGAAGAGTTGGAAGAGGGGAAAGGAAAAGTGGAGGGAGCATAGGAAGTGATAGGGGGGTGGTGAATGGTAGAAGGTGGAGGTGGAGGATGGCGAGGAGGGGAGGGGGGTGGAGGCACGAATCCCAATGAATTATTGAGGGTGCCAAACCACTCAACTTTGCAACCATAGGCGTTCGAGAGAGGGGACAGGTCTGGGGTGGTCTCACCAAGAGGTTGAGAAGGGGTGGGAGCTTGAATAGGAGCCAAGAAGGGGAGGTCTTCAGCTTTAGGAGGAGGGTCAGAATTGGGTGGCTCCCTGCCTCTGGCCGCATAGTAGGCTGCCCCTCTTTTGGAATTGCCTCTGGGGTGGGGCATGGCGATGGTTGCATTCAGAATGGGACAGAGAACGCAGAGGGGGTGCAAGGGGAAGAACCAGACCAGTAGACCCTGTGAGGAGAGACACGCACCAACAATCCATGAGGCTGAATGGAAATCACACCAGGAGGGGTGGAAGAAAATGTGAACCAGGGAGAGTTGGACATGGAGATGACAAAGGAGAAAATGATGTTCAGCGCGCCCATGCCTGGCCTTAGGAGCATCATGGTTGAGGTGCAGATGTTACTGAGGCTCCATCCTGTACTGCTCCATGAAATCTCCCACGTTGTTGATCTTCCAAAGCATGGGTCAAGATGGTCGCGAGTGATGTCTGAGGGGTGACGACTGTTGTTTTAACATTGTGAGGTGATGGATGAGGGGGGGTGGGTCTGATCAGGCGCCAAGTGACAGGTCATCTGGCCAGGGGGCCTCCCCATAGTCTGTCCATGCTCTGAGCCTGGGAGCACCCCATCCGGGGGCTGGTCCTTGATGTTGGCTATGTTTATGCAAGCGATCACTGTGGGATGGGAGGATAAAGAGGTGGGGGAACAAAAGAATTCTCCTTCCTCCAAATCAACGCCATAATTTGCCAACAAATCGACGACCTAATTTGACGATATCCGAACATGTGATGGGAGGATTACCCAATGTGGCTGGAGGATGGATTTGATTATGAGAAGCCCATTCATCAGTTTCCATCTTGGAGATATTTTCTACGAGTCTGCCCCATTGAAGAGATGAGAGAAGAGATTAATGAAAATCTGTGAATCACCTTCTGTAATGATGGGAAAGATCTCATGATCCCTGGTTGCTTGTAGAGAACTGAGGAGTCCCCATATTTCTGCAGCATTGTTGGTGTTGTGCCGCAGATTTCCTGCAACGATGTGGAGGATTTATCCTTTGATGTTGCAGATGACTGTTCCATATCCTGCAAGTCATGGATTTCCTTTGGAGGCCCCATCAAAATTTAATTTGTGGCAACCTGTATGCGGAGCCTCCCAATGTGTGGGGATAGGATTGCAACTTATGACAGTGGAAGGGATGGCAGGAGGGGGGTGGAGATTGAGATGCTAGGAGTTAAGGATGTGACGCTCATTCATTGGGAAGTTTAAATCCTAGTCCATCCAAGGATACAATAAGATTTTTTCAGTGATATTGGAGTGGATTGTAGTCCAAACTTCCTGCCAATTCATGGCAGCTGATTTGAAAATTCGTTGATTCCTTTCCTTCCAAATTTTCCATAGAATGAAACCTGGTAAAAGATTCCAAATTATGTTGAGGATGGGGGATTGAAAAATAGAGTTTCTCCAACCTACTAAAGTTTCATGGATGCCTATGCGGTTCCTGTCTGTGGTCCTCATGAGGCTGGCGCTATGATCCCAGATGGAAGAAATGTATGAGAACAGATTTAGGAGAAGGTTTTGAGTTTCCTCCTTGGAGCCACATAGAGGACACCAGGAAGGACTGATGAAACCCTTTTTCCTTAATTTATCCCAGGTGAGAATGTTGTTGTGCTCATTTAGCTAGAGGAAGGTGCTAATTTTTGGCCAGGATTTTGCTTCCCAGATCTTTCCCCGGACTTCTTCTTTTGGTAATGATATGTGACCTTCTCTTAGGTGGTAAGATTCTTGAATATTGAAGGTACCTATGGTGGTGTTTCCCCATCTGAGGATGTCATCCATTTGTTGACTTAAAATTTTCCTTGAGTCGAGATGGTGATGCATAGGTTGGAGATTTAAATCAAGGGGGATGTTCAAAACCTCGTGGGAGTTTTTCCAAGTGTGTCAGATTTCCCTTGCAACTACAGGATTCCAGAAATCCAAGACTTTGAGGAGGCTTGCTTCTGTCATGAGGGGGATGAAGGCCCTCATATTGGCATCCGTGTTCAGGGTTGGGAGTTGTTTCCAAGAGTCACTCCATAAGAGAGATAAAGTCCCACTATGTAGTTCCCAGAAAGAGTGACCAGTGATGAGTCCCTCATTATTCCTGGCCACATTCCAGATGAGCAAGCCAGGGCTCTGACCATTCCACCTGATAAGCTCCCTTTCCAGGATTGTTGGGGTGTATTTTTTCCTCCAAAGATGTGCCCAAAGGTCTTGGGGTGTTTTTAACAATATCCACCAAATTTTCACACCGAGGACCTTGTTGAGAAGAGAAGGGTCTCTGAGACCTAGGCCCCCTACTTTCTTAGGTTTGTAGACTTTTTTTCATCTTACCAAGGTCATTTTGCATCCTTATTTAGTACCCTGCCAAAGGAAACTCCTTTGGATGTTCCTTAAGGTGTTGAGGATGAATTTTGGGACTGCCAAAGCTGAGAAAGTGTAGAATGGAAGGGCCTGTAGTACTGACTTGAGGAGGATGAGGCAACCAGGAAGATTGAGGGAGCGGAAGGTCCATAGGGAGAGTTTCTTTTGAAAGATAGATAATAGGGAGTCCCAGGAGGTCTTTCTTAGTGGGTTATAAATAAGAGGGATGCCCAGGTAGATGGAGGGGAGAACATTGCAAGTGAACCCCAGTAACTGTGTGAGATGGTTTTCGATCTCGATTGTCATGTTGAAGAAGAAGACTTGATACTTGGAGAGATTCACTTCCATGCCAAAAGCTTCACAAAAGAGGTTGATGATAGATATGATGCAGAGGGATTCTCGGGCCGTGGTCACCCCCATTAGGAGTATGTGATCCACAAATTGACCGTGAGATATGGGGGGGGGGGAATTCCAAGAGGAGTGAGACCAGAGAGGGAGTGATCAGTGATGGCTACTTTAATGGTGTGACTCAGCCCTTCCACCATAATTATGAAAAGGAAGGGCGAGAGTGGGTCCCCTTTCCTTATTCCTCTGGAGAGGGAGAAGGGTCTCGAGGGAATGCCATTGATCAGGATGGAGAACAAGGATGAGGAGGTGGGGTTGATAATCCAAGAGACCCAATTGGTTTCAAAACCAAAGGCGAGGACAGTTGATTTTAAGTAACTCCAACTCAATTTATCAAAGGCTTTAGAGAGATCGAGTTTGAGAAGCATACCTTGAGACTTGGTTGAGTGAAGCGAGTGGACTACTTCGTGAGTGAGGATAATGTTGTCCAGAATTTTTCTTCCCTCCACGTATCCTGATTGTTCCAAAGAAATTATGAAAGGTAATATTGGTTTAAGGCGTGTTGCAATGATCTTCATTAAGAGTTTGTAAATGACATTGTAGAGGACGATGGGCATGAAGTGCGAAGGGGAAGTAGTGTTTTTTTATTTGGGTATGAGAGTGAGAAAGGTTGCATTGAGGGCTTGGAGGACCTACCGAGATATTCTAGAGTCCTCGAGGATTTTCCAAACATCTTCGCGGATGATGCTCCAGCAGTTGTGGAAGAAATTAGAAGTAAACCTATCAAGCCCAAGAGCCTTGCCCAGTGGTGTGTCCCTAAGAGATTGGTCAACCTCCTCCAGAGTGATCGGTCTCATGAGAGCCTCGTTCTTCTCTTTAGTTACCTCCTTGGGGATGTTCTTGAGGATGTAGTCGATTGCACGTGAGCGATCTACTGGGGGCTCCGTTAGAAGGTTTTTGTAGTAAGAGAGCATTTCCTTTTCTATATCTGCGTGTTGTTGAATTTTCGTTCCTTGTTATGATATTAGATGAGTAATCCGATTTTTTTGGTGCCTCTAGACCATGGATCTGTGAAAAAAATTGGTGTTTTTTTCCCCCTCTTTTAACTATTGAATACAAGATTTTTGTCTCCAGAGTATTTCTTCATGCGCCTGTCTTTCTTCTAGTTGGTTGATTAGTAGAGCTTCCTGCTTCTTTAGGGGTTCCGTGAGGCCTTGAGATCTGATCTGTTGTTGGAGGCCTTGCATTTTCTAGTTGAGATTTTCCTGAGCTTGAAAGATGTTGTCGAAGGTGGACCTATTCCAATATTTCAAATGTTGTTTGAGGTTTTTTAGCCTCTATTGGAATCTATACATAGGAGTCCCTGTTGGGATGGTCGCTTCTTCCCACCAAAGTTTGATGTTTGCTTGGAATTTTGGGTGTGTCAACTAGAATTTTTCAAAGCAGAAAGGTTTTCTGCCTAGGGTGCCACTGATATTAATTGAAAGGAGTATCGGTCAGTGATCCAAACCCAAGGCATCGATGACCGTGGAATTCCAAACTAGATGATCCATCATAATGGCTTCTAAAATTAGGAAACGGTCTAATCTCCTGGAGACATGTTGATCCCCTGAGCATCTATTGGACCATGTGAATGGTTCATTTTCTGTTTCTACATCTATGAGTTTCAAAAGGCCAATAATGCATTTGAAATGCTTGCTGTCATTTCCCAACGTGCGTGTGCCCCCCTTTTTCTCCTCCAGACCTGTTATCATATTGAAATATCCCTCGAGGATCCATATTTGGGAGCCGATGTGATAGGCCATCCATTCTAAGTGATGGAGGAAGGATTCCTTTTCCCTTGGTATTGTAGGTCCATATACATTCATGATATATCCGAGTTGTTTCTAACCAAGGAGGTGGAAGGAGGTTGTAATGGTCCATTTGGAAGTGAAAAAGTCGTCCAACAAAACTGTTGTTGGATCCCAAAGAATTTCCAGGCCACCTGTTTCCCCCTTGGTGTCGACTTACACATGATGGGAGTGCTTCCAACATTTTTGAAGAGTAGACAAAGCTTCCTCACCTGTGCATTTTGTTTCCTGCAGTAGAAGTATGTCTGGTTGTTCCTTCTTAATTATTTCTCGAAGAAAACTTTGTTTGCTTTTTTAGTTGAGGTCCCTTATATTCCAGGATAGAATATTCATGAGGAATATGAGGGTTGGAGGGGAGGGAAACTATCTAAGATCATATGTATCTGACCTGAGTTGACAAGAAAATTATCGACATCTTGAATGAGTTGATGTTTTGGTTTCCTGCCTCTTTTTTTCTCATCTTTTGTGGGTTTGTGTTGATCCTTCGGGGCACCCTTTTGTATTCCGAGGTTCATATTGGCTCAGGCTGATCCTCCTGCCGAATATTTGAGAAATACTTTATGAAACTTGTGAAAATGATATGTTGGTATGGTGTACAGTTGTTGCTTGCGATAGGCTTGCTCCATATGTGCCATGTCAATACCTTCTAGCTCCTAATCTTCCAGATCTATATCTGGGTCTCCCATTTTCAGTCCACGTGTGCCAGGAAAGGAGGCCTCTGGGGGTGGTATTTGTGAAGAAGTCGTGGCTGAGGGGTCGAGATTTCAATAGCCTTGGTCGATCATCGGGGTTGTAGGAGTTGTCAATGGGTCGACTAAAGAGGAGGGGATATCTGACGGGGTTTGAAGGGCTTCGAAAGAGTTTTTGGTAGGGGGTCCTAGGGGGGGCTTTGGGGGGGGTATTTTTTGGCTTGATGCCTGCGTCGACCCGTGACTTGGGTGAATCTGTCCTTGGATTTGTCAGGGTCTTCTAGAGTGGGTTTGGTGGGGTTATTTAAAGGGAATTCACGGAAGAGGTGACCATGCTCGTGGAATTTACGACAACAAAAAGGGATGTGCTCATAGTCTAGGGTTTGGGGTCATTCGTCATCTTGTTAATAAAGGGTAGTGGCTCCAAGGAGAGGTTTGGAAATGTTCAAATAGACACAGATGTGGGAATAGGCAGTGTACCTTCGTTGTCTTGTCGCCTTCGAGGCTTTGATGTAAATGCCAATGGTGTTGTTGATTCCTACGAGAATCTCTTCCATCCAAAATTCTTGTGGGAGTGAATAGAGTCTCATCCAGAGTAGGGTATGTGTGAAGTATTCATTTTTGGGGCTGAATCTTTTCATCCAGAAATGGAGGAAAAGGCCTGTCGAGTTGTAAAAGTACGACCCTCCTTCAAAGATTTTGTTTCTGTCCTGGAGGTTGTGCAAGATGATTGTAAAGAAGCCTCTTGATCCAATTTGGAGGTCATAGTGGCCCTTGGGCTTCCACCAGTGCTAAATCCATTTGACCAGGTCCTTTTCCAAAGGCCATAGCCCCAAGAATTTCCCTATCAGGGCGAAGTCCCTCATGTATTGTTTCTGACCTTTTATTCTTAGAGAGCTCATGATATATTTCGGAGCGATCGAGGCTTGCGAGATACATTTTCCCGGTTCCCAAGTGCGAGCAATTTTTAGGTGGTTGTCTTCTGGGTCTATTTCCATCGGCTTCTCCTTCAACATCTCTTCCTCCCAAATGATTCGTTGCATGCCATCTGGGAGTTCGAAGGTCGGTCATTTGGAGTGGTTGCAGTCATGCTCCTTGGCAGTGACAGAACTATAGGAGGGGTCCGAGAGCCCCCCTCCCTCGGCCTCCATGGCCTCAACAGCTGGAGAGAAGGTGTCTTGCATTGGGTTTGACGCAAAAAACCCTAGACAAAGGTTAACATATTACTTATACACTGAAAGTATAAAAATATAAGCTCAAGTAATCATCCACTTATTAGATTATGATTAATTTTTTAACTCTTTGACACGATAAATTTGATAATATTACTTTATTCATAACCATATGAATAAAGACCATACAATTATTTTCTCATATTCTAAAATATGATGATATTTAACTCTTCTTCCATTATTTTTGTTTTATACAATATTCATTTAACTTAGTCTATTGTGTGTAAATACCATCATATTTTAGAATATTAGGAAATAATTGTATGGTAGTGTCAAAGAGTTAAAAAATTAACAACATTGTTATATATATATATATATAAAGTTGTAACATAATCAATTTTCTAAAAGCAATTTTTATGTTGAAGGAACAAGAAAAAATATCGATTATTGAAATTACTAATAAACTAAAAATTTAATGAGGAAGAATTAGAGATCAATGACTGCTTGGTGATAATTGAATTTACAAATAGTTGGAACCAAACTTTAAATGTATATCGTTACCATGTCTAAGAATTTTCAATCAAAACATATAATTACCATGAGAATGAATTTACAATCAAAATAGTTGAAGTGTAATTAGTGCTTTAAAAATGGCCAAAACTCTACTCATATAAAAAAGTTGATTAATCCACTTCACATGATATAAATTTATATGTCATTGGGGCAATTAAGCTCTAAATTTGCATTCACTATGCATTCATCCAACTCCATTTCGGATTCCTATGGGTGCATCCAAATCCATGTGCTTCATGGTACCTCAGATTGCATCTATGTGAGTTATAAAGAGTTATAGAGATAGTTTGACATAGGTATATACACAGGAGGAAACTCCTAAAATGTATCAGGGGATGAGAAACTTGAAGATGGAAAAAAAAGGTTGGGCAAGAAAGGAGACATCAAAGCAGACTGAATAATCACATATAAATTATGTTACAGATTTCAAACTTATTATAATAGTTATTTAAGATTAAAACTTCAAACTTAGGTTATCTATGTTTGAAAAAAATTGCATTGTGTGTGTTTGGCAATTAAAACCGGACCATAAGACATCAAATTAGTTCAACCAATCACTTGTGTGATAAAAATAATTTAAATATTTTGAAAAAAATAATTATTTTGTTAAGCATATATACAACATTGAACATCAAGAAAAATATTTGTAGTGAAAGGAAAACTAATAGATGGTCAACAATGAATCTAATGCTATAATATGCATAGACTAATAGGAATTGTCAAAATCTTCACATCATTAAAATAATTTAATTACAACTTCATATTCTAGAATTATCAATCTCCATAAACCGATTACTGGATTATATGATTATCATTATAGGAGTTAGCAAGTTTAGTTGAGTTAATGGAATAGATTAGGTTTATATAGTGAGGAAGGTTATGTTGAAGTAATGGGTTAGTAGGGTCGGTTTGGTTTTATTCTATGATAAGTTATGTAGTTTATATGGGGATTTCTAGGTTAGATAGATTAGCTTTTGGTGATGTGTATGGTATGTTGGTTAATTTTGATAAATATGTTAGGAAGGTTTGATGGGTTAGGTTATATGTGGGTTAAAATAAGTTATATAAGTCAATGGGGTGGGTTGAATAGGTTAATGGGTAGTGTAAGTGATGGGTTGAGTTAAGTTTTTTTAGTTGGTTTATATTATTAACTAGGATAGTTGATTATGTATGTTAGTGAGGTGAGTCACTAGATAGTATGGGGTTAAATAGGTAAATTAGATATTTTATGTTATGAGTGTGTTAATAACCTATATATAATGTAAACTGATGACTAACTCAAAGTCAAATTAATCATTATTTCTAACATATCAAATAAAAATCTAAACTATATACATGTTAACATAAAAAAATATAATAATAATAGTAATAGGAACCATGGAATATTTGTAAAATAGAAAACCAGTATTAAATAAGAAACATGATTTGGTGTACAAAGTCCACATGCCCTAAGGTTGGAAAATAGGAACCATGAAATATTTGTTAATATAGTAATCATGGAATATTTGGTGAACAAAGTCCACATGCACATAAGGTTGAGTAAAAAACAAGGCTCTTAGAGGCAGCGAGTTTACATTCAAATGTTCTGCCAACTAATCAATTGATGATATCCTTTCAAAAGTTCTGCGAACTAATCAATTGGTTTCTTTCTTATTGGTCAATGAAGAGGTAGGTCGGTAGGTGTTGCAAAAAGGATTCCCATCATCATACTCTTTATACATTTTTTGCGTTGGAAATATCAGCAGTCTAAAGAGCTTTTAGAAATTGAGTGTGTACTGTGTTAAAGAGGAGTTGGGAGAACGAGAATAATGACTATGTTGCCAGCAGTTGGCAATGCAATTTTGTTTAGCTGATTGCATTGGTGAGTATAGTTTGCTTCTCTTTGTAAATTTGTTAAGCAATTGGAAAGGATAAAACAATAGCCTAGTTCAAAAGTTAGATTTTTTTAATTTTTAATAGTATATTTTTGGATTAATTTTTATTGAAATTTTGTTACAAATTGTTGAAACATTATATTTAAGTGATTGAATATAGAATTAGAATATATTTAAAGTTTTCTAAAATATTAAATTTGTTTATACATGCAAAAATATAATTTAAACCATAAAAAAATAGTGATTTCAGGGAGACATGTTTGATTAGATTTCCGTGAAAAAATTCAAAATATCATTTAAACATAGCTTAAAACAACAATTAAATAAATTTTTTATCAAAACAATTATTCAAAATTTTTCAAAATACTTAATTTGTTTATACATTCAAAAATACAATTTAAACCAAAAGAAAATTACCTATTTGACTGATTTCTGTGAAAAAATTCAAAATGTCTAACCTAAAACAACAATTAAATAAATTTTCCATCAAAACAATCAATCAAGCGATGTGCACATCCAACTTGCAATGTTCATGACGAGGTAACTTCGACCTGATTTATTTATATGATTTCAACTGCTCATATCATATTATATCGCTATGGCTCCCACTACGGTAGGCCTTGGGATTGGATCTGAACGGCATTATTTAGATCAGTTCTTAATATAAGTAGACTAACATTTATCATTGGAAGTTGACATTATTGTCATTGAATGTGCATTTTATAACTGTCTACCAGACAATCTGCATTAATCCGATTTGAAGATTTTCTGCGATGGTATTTTTTTTTTNGAGAACGAGAATAATGACTATGTTGCCAGCAGTTGGCAATGCAATTTTGTTTAGCTGATTGCATTGGTGAGTATAGTTTGCTTCTCTTTGTAAATTTGTTAAGCAATTGGAAAGGATAAAACAATAGCCTAGTTCAAAAGTTAGATTTTTTTAATTTTTAATAGTATATTTTTGGATTAATTTTTATTGAAATTTTGTTACAAATTGTTGAAACATTATATTTAAGTGATTGAATATAGAATTAGAATATATTTAAAGTTTTCTAAAATATTAAATTTGTTTATACATGCAAAAATATAATTTAAACCATAAAAAAATAGTGATTTCAGGGAGACATGTTTGATTAGATTTCCGTGAAAAAATTCAAAATATCATTTAAACATAGCTTAAAACAACAATTAAATAAATTTTTTATCAAAACAATTATTCAAAATTTTTCAAAATACTTAATTTGTTTATACATTCAAAAATACAATTTAAACCAAAAGAAAATTACCTATTTGACTGATTTCTGTGAAAAAATTCAAAATGTCTAACCTAAAACAACAATTAAATAAATTTTCCATCAAAACAATCAATCAAGCGATGTGCACATCCAACTTGCAATGTTCATGACGAGGTAACTTCGACCTGATTTATTTATATGATTTCAACTGCTCATATCATATTATATCGCTATGGCTCCCACTACGGTAGGCCTTGGGATTGGATCTGAACGGCATTATTTAGATCAGTTCTTAATATAAGTAGACTAACATTTATCATTGGAAGTTGACATTATTGTCATTGAATGTGCATTTTATAACTGTCTACCAGACAATCTGCATTAATCCGATTTGAAGATTTTCTGCGATGGTATTTTTTTTTTTAAATCTCTATATCTTTGTAATCACAGATTAAGGTATCAGCGTTTTCAGAGTTAATAACGATAAACACATGAATATAACAACATATATACAACATTGTCTGTTTCATAATGCATCCATCTTTCTGTCCAGCAATAATAGTAGTAAAATCTGCTGCGATTCAGCTTTTGCATTTAAGAATGTACAGTAGACAAAGGATTCCACCGATTCACTTAAGTGGTTTATGTGCTTTTAACAGAAAATCATAATCCACTGTTACCATCTGTCACTCTGGAAGAGCTCCCCACACATATTATTAAACTGAATGAATGGAGCCCGAAGCCATGAGACATCATAATAATAATATAAAGTATTTTAAGAACATGCCTGCAGTTGGCTGACGTCATCCATTAATGGCTCCCAATCGATTAAGGGGACGCCACCTCTATTAGAATAGAATGAATGAAAGGGTGGGTGGAATCGGATCCGATGTTTTTCTTTTGCCACTGTACTATGCGTGCCCAACCATTGTTGTTTGTTTGTGCTTGCTTCTGAACAAACTGTAAGAAGAATCTCTGCAATGTTTCGTACCTTCCGTTACCTCGGAGCATGGATTCTGTTTTATTGTATTGTCGTTTTCGGTTTATACGTCGCAAATATTTTATCAAGATGCTCTGGTTCATTTTCAACCATTCAGATTAGAGGTGTACAAGATTGTTATCAAGGATGAATTTATATATTTGATATAGTTGTAGGTTAAAAGTTTTAGGTTTTTCTTTTTATTTTTTTTAAAGTATATTTTTGAGTTACATTTGCTTAAAATTTGGTTAGAAATTGTTGATTTGCATATTTGAGAGTGGTTAATTCTGTATAATTCAAGTGTCCCGAGGGTTTTTCAGCAGGTTGAATCCATTTCTATATTCAGAAATGCAATAATTCTGTATAATTCAAGTGCCCCAAGGGTTTTTCAGTAGGTTGAATCCATTTCTATATTCAGAAATGCAATTTAAAAAACAGAAAATTATGATTTCTTGCAACATTTATGTCCAGGAATTCAGAAGAATTAGACAAAAACTTAGAACAGTTAGACTTTGATATATGGTTGACATATGACACACTAGTGGATCTAATCCCTATTGGTTATCTCAATTCCATTGCAAATTTCCCTAGAGGATAGGGTATGTATACCTTCTTAGACTTTACAAACAACGGGGTCTCACACACCAATTTGGTGTCTAGCTTGCTCTTGACCTTAAAATTTGATTATTAATATTACTATTATAGCCAACTACCTTATTATTTGATGGGGGCATCATAAATATCATGAGTCTTCATAGTTGGAATGTTTTTTCAAAACTTCTTTTTAGAAATATCATAACTTTTTATTAATACTGTAATTTTTTTGGTTAATTTTCTCAATTATAATTGTTTTTATATAATCATTTTATCAGAATTTTTAATACTATTTAGATTTTAATAATTATGACTTTATATATATTAATAGCTTTAAATACACAATGACTTTTTTATTTCTAATCATTAAATATACAAACATTGTAAATCCTAACATGCTAACTACTTAACAAAAATTAACCACTAACATGTTAAATCCTACCACCTTGAACCCTAATCACTATGACCTTGACACATAATAACTCAAAATATCCCAACCCCTTAACACAAAGTGACCCCTAACTACTAAGGCCCTAGACACACAATCACCCCTAACACGTTAGCCTTGAACCCACTAAACACTTAACACAACCCCTAATTCCTTGACTAGCCCTAACCTTGAACCCACTAAACACTTAACACAACCCCTAATTCCTTGACTAACCCTAACCTTGAACCCAATAGCAGTGTAACTTACCTCTATATTCCTCACATACACTTCCCTTATCATTCACCTAACCATTTGACTTAGCCATTGGGCATTTATAGCTATTAAGCATGCAAATTTGGCAATGTTCACTAAGTAGCCATCACCATTACATTCAATCAATTTTAGCAATGGTTAGTGACAATTGCCATTACTTTTGAGAACTTTTGGCCACATTTAGTGACCATTACAATTATGAAAGAATTTTTGGAAATGATTATTGATCATTAATTTTTTTTTTAAACTCTGTGGTGATGATATTAGGATATAGTTACCAATTCCATTACCAAAAATCCAATTGGTGGTGGTCATTCAATGATTATCACCAAAAATGTCACCAAAGTAGATTTAGTGATGGTCTAAAGAGGGATTTCTCTACTATCTATTTTTTTGTGATGATATTTCTATTTCCATAACCAATATCTATTTTTTTGTGATGATATTTCTATTGCCATAACCAAACGTAGCTTTAGTGATAGTCCTTTCTAGATTATTATAGACTATACTGTCACCAATAACCTGATTTGTAGTAGTGACATCTTTAATCCCACAACTTTGTTCACCTATGCTAATTTCCAAAATATTCTTAGAAATATTTCACTCCATCTTAGTCAACCTACCTACATCTTATATATGCAAGATTCCTTCTTCATCACTTTATGAGCATCTTAAGGATTTTAAATCTCATATCAAGATCTAGATTATGTTGATAA
Source organism: Picea engelmannii (assembly GCA_009831015.1). Classification (NCBI taxonomy): domain Eukaryota; kingdom Viridiplantae; phylum Streptophyta; class Pinopsida; order Pinales; family Pinaceae; genus Picea; species Picea engelmannii. The sequence goes on along the minus strand of ML783233.1, from coordinate 83,305 downwards.
TTAAATGAAAGATATTACTAAAATAGAAAGGAAACATAAAGCTATAATCAAAACCAATATCCATTAATGAAATGACAATGAAAAATATTGAACAAGTACAAAATAGATGTGGATAGAATGTTGGTAGCTTATCTTTTGCAAGAGATGTGATGGCTACATTCTTTCCTAGAAAAACTAAAACAAGATCTAGAGCTACATTTTATAACAACTCAAAAATCATAGGAGGAAAAAACACTAATATATAATAACCCCAACCTTAATATGAAGTTAGGGTTGAGTGTGATGTCGTGTTGTGTAAAAAAATGAGAGACTTATTGAGACAAAAAAAAAATTCTTTTTACTTCCTTTTTAAGTCTCCTTTATTTGGTTGGATAGAGAATTTGCATGTTCATCCAAACTATGTTCTTGTGGCATTAGAATTTAGAAAAATGCATGGGAAGACCCTAAAAATGCAATGGAAATTTAAGACCCTAAAAATGTCAATATCGGGACCTTATCTGACCTTAGATGGCCTTCTTAGATAATATACTTTGTATTGATTTCCAACACTTCAAGTTCTATCTAATTAGGCCATAGGTCAATTGGTCCTGCACTATTTTGCAAAAATGACATTTTTTTTAAAATAGAGTCCCATTTTAACACGAGTTCCCACTTCATAGGGAAATAAGATCAATAAAAATTACAAATCATAGCATGTCATGATCCTCTTGAGGGTCTTATTATATAGCTTCTTTCTCTTATTGTGTGGTAGCCTTGCATATATGGAACAATTAAAATTATTTAAAAGATGGACACAAATGTTCCTCCCACCCCATACTTCAAAGGGATAGACTTCTTCTCTAATGCAATAATGGAAAATTTATTGTGAACATAAGTTACAATTGCAATTTCATCCATCAAAAAAGAGTCTAATGATATTAAACTCTTAAGAATATACCTTCCATGCTTAGCTAAGCTTCTATTCTTCCTCTCTACTACACTATTTTATTATTGCATTGTTCTATTACAATGAGTACATGATAGTGTACTTTATCTTAGATAGATTCAATCATCATTTTTTAAAAGGTTTAGAAGTTTACTTGTTGATATTTTCACACACATGATTGATTTATAGTTGATCAGTGTTATCTGTATGTGTAATGATTCAAATTCTTTGAACATTTCCAATATTTTAGAAATTTTAATCAGAATATTTATCCAAGTATTTTGAAAAACTCATTTATGAAAGTAATGAGGTGATTGGTATTTCACTAGACGATACCTACATTAGTCCAAGATGTTCAGGTTTGCCAATTCCATTACTCTTTTCTCTTAGTGTATTCCATCCTTCATGAAATTAAATCTCTATTTATTTTCCAAGTTGCCCACCTCACACATACCGCAATTTACTTTTAAAGTGTCTATAGATTGTGTGCTTGTGCATCCAAAATTGGTATGCTAAGTGACTCCCTTACCGTTCTATTGGTATTATTTTCTAATGCTACTTGCACCATGTTTGCGCAAAGCCTATAGAAGTCATAATCTCTCACTGATTCCTAACATTTATATTCATTAGAATATAATTATTATATAATATAAACTGCATAATGACTCTTACATTTGGAATCTTGGTCATCACTCATAATTATTTAATCAAGAAATCCAGATGGAAAATATCATGTACCTCCTTATATATTTTATATATCATTCAAAAAAAATGCAACTTACTATTTCATAGTTAATCCAAAATAATGACATTTTTACAAACCAACGAGGGAATCAAAATATTAACATTTTATAAATATTAAACATCCAAAATAAGAAAACCAACTTGTTACTTCATTTGTTGCTTCATACATATTGTTATTAACAAAAAAAAAAAAAAAAACTTTTTTATAATTAACAATTAAATCAAAATATTAACATTTTATAAAATTAAAAATAATTTATTATTATCAAACATAATTTTTCCAAACTTTTATATAAATATCCAATTTCCTCCTCTTCATCATTAATCTTCTTGCAATCATTGCCTCTTATGACACCCTCTCATTGATCTTCTTGCAAGCATTGCCTCTTATGACACCCTCTCTCTCCATAGTAAAAGAATCTTACTCTTTTCTTTCTAATGTGCTAATTAATTTAGTAAAAATAGTTTAATTTATAGGTGACATGAAATGATCGATCTTTTCTTATTTTCTATATATCCAATGACGTTTAACTCATATCCTTCTTTTCAGACTTCCTCTTACGAGAAGACTGGTCATACTTTCTACAGTTTCAAGGAAAATTGCATCGCAATAGTACACATAATCCTTAATGTGATTGAGGGAAGGTCGCGAAGAAACATTCCTCATCTTTTATCATTGAATTACAAGTTTCCCACTTATCCAAATGGTTAATATGCATACAAATGAAATCATATATAACATAACATAACGATAAGATAACATTCCATAGGCATCAACACACGTCGAAACTAGGCCAATACCTAATTTCAAGTGCCAATTATGCTAATCCTTAAACTCAGGTGCCAATAATTCAAAGTTTCACTCTCTCGATGGCATGCCAATACTAACTTAAAAACTGTGTTTTTTTAGTTGTTTATACTTCCTCTTATATAGGTTTCTCTATTTAAGAATGAAACTCCAACCATCTTATTAAGTTGGACTACAATTCCATTGAAATTCATATTACATAAGGATCGTATTAATTAAGGAAAGAAAAATCCCCTTATGGTAGTCGGTGTTCACTTAAAAAATCCCAACTTTTGATATCCTCTATACCCTCCACATAGAGTAAAATTTAAACATTGTCATTAATATAGTGAGAAATTTATAGATGCAAGTTCACTTAACCTATAATAATATTTAAAATAATTCAATATTACAACAAATATATCTAATTATACCTTAACAATCTCCTTAGGCTAAATTTAATAATTTTATTAATGGTAGAAAGGTTGGAAGAAGCAAAGAGGCACTCCACCTTTTCCACTTATGCCCACAACCCTATCTCTATGTAATCCGCTTCCCATCCTCACCCTCGACCGGGACTTCACAACCGAGGAACGCTAGCTCAAGACCTCCATGGCCTCGCCCCATGGAGGAGCTGGGGGATCCTCCCTTTCTTACAAAAAAACCCTCAACACTGCTCTCGGAAAAACTATGGAGCCTACACCAGAAATTCACTATACCTAGGAACCTATGCAAGAAGACCAACCTACTTCAAAGACTGCAGCACATTCAACACCTACGCAGTTTCCCATGCCCCACCGAACTCCGAAGGCTGTGAAAACCAGAACCTGTATTCCCAAATCAGGGGAAATACCATAGATCGAACTTCCGCCAGCTCGTAGCAACGCCATAATTGAATACATGAGGATTTACGCAATCATAGGAAAATTCATCGGAATATGGCCAATGGAACATGCACTTCTAAAATGGATCGTCGCGAAATGGAAACCCTAGGAAAATTTTGACATCCAACAGGGATCAAAAGGTTTCTTCACAATCATCTTCACTCGAATCGATAACAGAGACAAAACAATGGAAGGGGGTCCCTACTTCTTCAATTCAACAAGCTTATACCTTCGGAACTGGACATAACACTTCAACTGAGTCAAATAAGACTTCCCCTAGGCACCTGTTTGGATCAGAATCTACTCCTTGCCTCAAGACTACTGGGATGATGAAACCCTCAAAGATATTGACAACGCTCTGGAAAACCTCATTAAAATAACAGAGAAAAAAAAAAACCAACAAGTACACCTCCTATACCAGGATCTGTGTGTACATGCACATCACCAAAGCCCTTCCAGAATCTATTTTCCTAGAACATGAAGATATGGAATGGATCCAAACTTTGGACTATGAGCATATCCCCTTTAGATGCCGCAAGTTCCATGAACACGGGCACCTCTTCAAAGACTTCCCTCAAAACAAGCTAGCCACAACTCTCAAAGATGCCACTCTCATGGACAATGATGGATTCATAACAATCCCCACTTGATGACGAAACAACCGGAAATCCCATGATGCAGCCAAATCCAAAGAACCATCAATAAGCAACAACTTTGAATCCCTTTCCCAACAATCAAATGGGGCAGAACTCACTGAGGAAGAAATCCAGCCGAGCCCCAAAGAGAAACATCAGGAGCCCATGCAAAACCAAGAAAGCACTCCCTCTACAGATCTAATCCCCACATAGATCAACCCCCATCCCACCCCATCCTTAATGCCACTTCTCTAAAACGTGATATGTTCCACCAGTCATGATTTTGATGCGCTCATGGATGAAGACATGGGAGATCTCAATCAGGGCGAGCTAGATCTACTGGGACTGGAAAATGCATGCAAAAAACATTCTTTCCACACGATATCCCAAAAGTAGATTCATCTCCTCAAGGAATTCCTCAAAAGAGCCAAATTGCGTGCCAAACTTGGGATACAAAATAAAGCACCGACTTATCTCAAAAATTCTGTCAAAACTCTCAAAAAGCGAGGGCAGAAAACAAAACTCCAATACATCGCCTCTTTGGGTTCCAAGTTAGTGGAGTCAGGGAAATATGCTCAACTCACTGAATTTTTCTCTTCCAACACACAAGTTTCCCAATGAAATTCATCTCTTGGAATGTTAGGGGCATCAATGGTCTTAGCAAACACAAAATGCTCCGAAGAAAAATACACCAAGAAAAACCCATAATAGTCATGATTCAAGAAACAAAAAGCAACAGTGACAATCTCCAGACTCTGCTTTCACGTCTTTGGAAAAATAGAGACTCCATTGTAGTGGATGTGATAAAGGCCTAAGGTGGTCTTGCAATATCTTGGAATCCTTCAACTATCACCCTCAATTACTTCACAACCACCAGAAACTCCATCTCAGCATCCTACCACCTCATTGGAACGGATGTGCATGGCTTCATCACTAATGTTTATGGGCCACAAATTGTTGATCAAAAGATCAATCTTATGAATCTCCTAGAATGGTATAAGAAAGAACAACCCAAACAGAACTAGATCCTAGACGACGACTTCAACCTCATCACCAATATTCAGGAAAAAAAACGAGGTCGTCGCCTAATCACATAGGAGGACACCAGTTGCAACAACTTCATTGAGAACAATGAGTTGGTGGATTTAGAAACCACCAATGTCATCTACACCTGGAATAATTGATGTGGAGGTCTCTCTCATATCACCTCACGCGTCAACATATTTCTAGTCTCTAAAGACATTGCAACAACAGGGGATGAGATTTCCTCCTCCATTATCCCTTCCTCAAGATCAGATCACTAGCCCATCTACCTACACTGGCACCAAAGAGGCAAGGACTGTTTCCACCCGTTTAGGTTCGAATTTTTTTTTTATCCACACCAAAGTTCAATCCAATGATACAACAATGGTGGGCATCCACCCACATGTTAATGTTTATGCCATTATTATAGTTCTTTTCATTTCAATAGATAATAGCATCATAAGAACAAGATCACTGAGAAATACACATTCACAAGAGACACATCATTTATCCTGGGAAACCCTCTAGGGGAAGAAAA
>ML783233.1:54185-67695 GCA_009831015.1 Picea engelmannii | reverse complement strand
ATTAATGAATGTCATCAATAGATTTGTGGCTCTTCTGATCCTACGCTGTTGAGTAAGAAGTTTTGCACCAAAACAACACTGAGACAGAAAAATGAAATACATGTCGCAACGCAACAATGCACACTTCGAATTTATTAACTAAATTCACAAAAATTGAAAAAAATTCAAATCTAGATAGTATACATGCTCCTTTGGACTAGAGAAACAATCCTCTAGTTCATTTTTGAGACATATACAGTTTCAGGCGAGCACCATTCACCGATCTTGGCTGAAGTATACCATCCAGTTGCGTTATTATGACTGCTCTCGAGGGTCATATCTCCACAACTATAAATGGTCCCAACCAATGCATGCGCAACTTGCCTGGATGTTTCTAGTATCGACTGTCATAAAGTAGGACGTTATCTCCTTATGCAAATGTTTTAGTCTTAATGTGTTTTTCATGCCAATCTTTCTTATTATGCTAAAAAATTGGTCTCTTCAAGTTCTTGCAATTCCATAAGCATTTGTGCGACTGATTCATCCTCCGACATGTGTGTAATACACAATGTATAAACTCGGGGTAATGAATTCTACAGGTACCACAACCTCTTTCCCATAGACTAGCTAAAATGGAGTATACTTGTGGAGTTTCTTTGTGGTTGTCCTGTAAGCCCATAAAACTATTGGGAATTGGTCACCCAATCTTCTTTGTTTGCACAACAAACCTTCATTTATACTTTCTCTAGAATCTTGTTAAATGCCTCTACTGAGCCATTGTCTTGCGGATGATAGGGGCTACTTTTATGATGTTGGATCAATAACTTTGTTGTAAGCTTTTCTATTTTACTACTGATAAAATGACCACCCTGATCACTAGTTAGACTCCTAGGACATCCAAACCAAGTGATAATACTTTCAAAAATAAACTTGGAAGCAGTATGGGTTGAGAAATCCTAGACAACTACTGCCTGAGCCCACCGTGTAAGGTATTCAGTTGCGGTAATGATATACCTAGCCTTTGAATGCTTAGTTGTGGGGTTGATCGGCCCAATGAAGTCAATCGTCCATTTCTGAAATGCTTGTAGAGATCAAACTGGCTGAAGAGGCAATTCATCTCGTCATGATGGCTTGCCTACTCTCTAATAGATTTTGAAAGATCTATCATATACCTTCACATCCTTGAAGAGTGTGTCCCACCAAAATCCATCTTGAAGGACCTTCTTCACAGTGGCCTTTCCTCCAACATGGCCTCCCGAAACTCCTCTATGGCACTCTCGCAGTATGTCTTGTCTTTCATGATCTAAGACACACCTCCTGAGGATACTATCTAACCCAACTTATACAATTTCCCCGCAATCAATTGATAGTCCACTGCTCTAATAACCATATAATGTTTCTGAGTTGCAGAGTATGTTTCTGGGTAGGCCCCTGTGCTTAAGAAGATTGTTAGGTCTTCCAGGTATTCTGTATGGACTCAACCCAGAAAAGGTCTGAATATGGAAGCTGATCATCGACTCCTCCGCCACTTTCTCCTGACTCTAATATAGATAGGTGATCAGGCCCCACGTTGCATCTTACAGGTTTAATGATCACCTCGAATGAAAATTCCTGAAACAGTAACAACCATCAACAAATTCTTCCTTCTAGAATAGGATTGTTAACTAGTTTTTTCAACACAGAGTGATCAGTACAGAACTTAAAATAAGAGCCTAACAAGTAATGTCTAAACTTTTGCAGAGCATAAATCATAGCTAAACCCTCCCTTTCTACGGTTGTATAGTTGCGCTCAGCTTGTGACAAATTCCTTATAGCAAAGTAGATAGGATGATCCATAGCTCCATCTCCTGGTTGTGCTAATATGGCTCCTAGGGAAATACATGATGTGTCTACGTGCACATGAAATTTTTTCTCCCAGTTCAGAAATATTTGAATAGGTGTTGTGTTGAGTTTTTCCTTCAGGATATCGAACACTTTATCACACTCTAGCATCCACTGGAATTCTTTTGATTTCTTTAGTAGATTTTCCAGGGGTGCAGTAATGTTTGCATACCGTCTGATAAACCTGCAATACTACCCTGTGTGCCCCAACATAGAGTACACTTGTTTAGTGCTCGTAGGTGGTGGCATGTTCACAATAACCGCAACTTTGGTTGGGTCTACCAATACTTCTTCTCGGCATACTATGTGGCCTAAAACATTTTCATGTGGCACACAAAAGATACACTTTCTGAGGTTCAAAGATATCTGCAATTCCCTACATCTATCAAACATCAGACGTAGTAGAGCTACATGTTCCTTGAGAAAACTGTATATCGTATAATCGTCCATATAAACTTCTATAAACTTGTGAATAAATTATTGAAAAGTTGTTATTGCAATCTAGGAAAAAACTGCAGGGGTGTTCTTTAGGCCGAAGGGCATCACATTGTATGCAAATGACCCCCATTCTATTATGAATGTGGTCTTCCTTTTGTCTTCTTCAACAATCCCCACTTGGTGATACCCCGAAAATCCCATCTATAAATGAGTAAGATTCTTTCCCCGCAACCTGTTCTATCACTTCATCAATAAAATGTGTTGGGAAAGGGGCATGCACACAGGTAGAGTTAAGGATTCTGTAGTCTACACATACCCTAATGTCCTCTATACATTTCTTGCTCTGGATGACTATTGGACTAGCCCATTCTACTTCTTCCACTAGAAAAATAAGTCCAGCCTCAAGCATCTTGTCTATTTCCCTCTTAACCTTCTCTTTCACTCTGGGGTTAAGGAAATATGGTCTATACCTTACACGATTTGATCCCGTTTTTAGTTCAATTTTCATCTCTCCCATATCTCCTTTAATCCCTTTTAGTTTTTAGAATGTCTTTGGGAATAAGTCCTCATACTCCTGCAACAGGCTATGTACTTCTTAGCTAGTTTTCTCATCCCAGTAATCTCCTACCAAAGCTATCTTAGTCTTCTCTGTAGTTCCTATATTGACTTTATGCAACTTCAATGGATAATTATAAGAACTATCAGTCTGGTTGGGTATGGTTTTTTGAATTTCTCTGCTTCCTTTTGTTTCCTTAATGGATAAGTTTCTCAATTCTTCTAAAGCATCCAAGTTTTCCAAATCCTTCTCAATATTATAGCATTTTATAGGTGTATTTTTCGTGTCTAGGTGAATGTTATACTAAAGTGCTTGGCTATGCTTTGCACATACAACTCGGTATGATTTCCGTTCACTAGCATTGGTAAAAAGGAATTCTTTAATTCTTTGTAGCACTATCTTAAGCACATGGTACTTACCTGTAAATGAGAATTCCTTGCAACATTGATCTGCCAACATTTTCTAGTCGTTGGCTTGTCTTATGGTTTCTTCATGCATGTACCAATATTCTGGAATCCGACCTAGCGAATGGGGAAATACTTGAACCCACAAGAGAGATGGTATTTCCGCAACTTGCCACTATCTCGTGCATTGTTCAATATGTGTTTTAGGATCAGACTATCCATTGAACAATTATGCATCATGGAAATTCATCTACATCTCTAATTCTAGCTACCCTTTATCTTGAAATCTATATCGGATAGCTTGCTTCACATCCTTCCAATTCTTAACCAAGGCTTTGTGACTATCCCACCATCTAGCAAAGGTGTCCTGGAGGGCTAAGTCCAGAACTAAAATCCTTTGATGCTCTGCTATATTTTCTTCCATGCTGACCAAAAAGTTGTCAAGTTCTGAGGTACCATCATATATCAGGTGTTCTCATACCTCGGTTCCAACCCATCTAGTTTCTCTGACAGTTTTGCGTCTTCTTGAAAATATTTCATATCAACCTTGCTGCCAAATGAAAATGCTAGTTATGAATATTCGTCCACCGATTCTATGCTCCTCCAACTTAATGATCCATCAGTAGTAGGATTTATGTATTTTTCTCCCGTACCTTCTGTTACAACATATAACTAATCCAAATCTTCTCCTTCCATATTTTTTTCCATTGGCTCCATGTATCTTGGGCCTACATACAGATCCAAGGGTTGAACTACTTTTATTTTGTCTACCTCAAATTTCATAGTGTCTCTCTTTAGGTCAATCACTACATATTTATCGTAAGCCCAATCGATACCAAGTAGTGCAGGATAAGGGTCCTTATCCCTCATGATTTCGATCACCTCAAAATTAGCTACATTCCTCACTCCTGCAACATCTATTTCCACATACTCTAGTCTTCCTATTGGAAAAATACAGTACCGATTGGCCATTCTTAACTGGATTGGGGAATATGTCAACTTGGGCTTCCCTAAAGCTTCCCAAATATTTTTAGGAAGTATCTTAACATCAAATCCTATATCTAACATAACATCCTTAATTTCAAACTCATCTAGCTAGGCTGCTAATCTAAACTCTTTTCCAATTCGTATTTTCCTTCTTTGCACTCTTTGATTATTCTTCTCGGGAAGATTAGTCCTTATTCTAGTTTCTAGAGATTCTTTGGTTCTTAGGACTAGTTACAGGGAATTTCACAACTTTTATGTTAGTTGGTCATTCACAAGAATATCATAAAATCACTGAAACCAAAGTTCAACTACATTTTGTGACTGCTCAGGTTGTCTTGTCGGGACTACGAGGTTTCGAGGTGCAGGGGGTGAAGCAGGGATTTGTGCGACCTTAAGATAAACAATAGGCTGAGGGTTTTTTTATTCTATCTCAGGGCTAGGGATGCTCTAGAAAACTGCAAATTCATTTTTAAAGAATAGCTTTTGTTTCATAGGATCATACATGTCCTCCTTAGGCGTTGCTTTCTAAATATGAGGTAAATTATCAGCATCTGCACCAGTCTTTTCTCCTCCTTGAGTAACGATATTAAATTTGGGTAGCTATCCTCTAATGAATCTCTTTATCTATGAACTTATAATATTAGCTCCTTTTTTATGTACCCGATCTTCCCATTTTGCAATTAGCTCTGGGTATTCTTCAGTTGCATGCCCATTGGTTCTCTAGTGAGAGAACCATGGTTGCCTCAGGTGATGAAAATCTCTAGCCATGTGGCCTTTCTCATCACAATTGTAGCATCTACTTGGTTCTCTTCCCCCGGTTCTTCCTCCTTTTAAGTCTCCTCCAGCTCCACCTCCTCGACCTCTTCCCAATCCTTGAGGGGTTTCATTCACCCTGAATGATGTTCGATCTAGTCTGTCCGCAAATGCATCCAACGCTCTATATTGATTTGTATCGTGTGTGGTAGATGCACAAAACTCACAATGCACAATATTCGGTATTGTTGAATACTTATGAATAATGGGGCACTGTCTTGGCCCATGCCCATGGATTCGACAAATCTCGCAATACTCAACTGAGGATGATGCTTTATTACCTGGAAAAGCATGATATGGGGTTGGGGTATGGAATGGAAAATTTGCGGATACTTGTGAAACTCCTCACGTGGGTCCTGGTGAGGGCCCCATCGGATTCTAAGGAGGTCCCATTCCCCTCATCCGTGGACATTCATTCACCGGGTGTGTGTTGAGGAAAATATATGAATTATCTTACTCAAGTATTTTTTAATCCCGCCTGGCTAAGGAAAGATAGTAGAAAATATCACCCTATCTTTTATAGCCTCAAAAAATGTTTCGCAATCCACAAGTATTAATTACAAGGACTTAGGCTGATTTTTTAAATGAAAAGATTGTTGCAAAATATGAAATTATACAATTTTCAGAAAATAAAGGTGGAGATCAAAAGAAAAATAAACCAAGTCATAGATTCACACAAATGAGACATAATAGAAATCGCTTTATTTCATTCYAAGAAATCAAATTTTCTTTCTGTTTACAAAATCCTTGTAAGGGCATGGACCAAAGTCAAACTTAGATATCCTCGATGAAAACCATACAAAAGGACTCTGACAAGAAGTAAAAAATGAACTTTAAAATATGGATTAGCTTGCCACAGACTGCTGCCAACTTGACTCTGCACAATATCCTTTATCAGATATGAAATTTAATCCATAAACAAACAAGTATACACATACTATCAAAGATAGATCAACACCTCTGAAACAAGCATCTGAATGATATGGTTCATCTTTGAACCTTGCTGACTACAATATGACTCTGTTGTCAAAAAGAGAATTAGGCCTTTGATGAATTGAAGAATGAATGAAAAATGAACTATCTCATGAAAGCAAATGAACAAACCTTAGTATTGATTTCTCCTTCTATTCTCCCTTGTTCTTCCTTCTCATTTGGCTCGTATGCATTCCAAATCAGTTGAAGTAGTTCAACTACCTCCTTTAGTTAAGTTAATTAAACTTAACTAATTTTAGTTTAGGGGAAGTAATAATAATAATAATAATAATTAAGGGCCTTTATTAAATAATAACTAAGTAGGTGGGACCCCTTGTGACTCCCTTTTATTTCTTTACAAAAATAAACACAATTAGACAACCAATTAAACACATGCCTCCTTGTAACTACCATAAATATTTCCAAAATTTGAATATTAAATATCAGAAATAATTCAAATTATATCCAAAATATGTAAATAGCCATATTATCCAAAAATATAGTTTGTTGTCCAAAACTTTCTGCAGTCCATTGTCTTCAACAAATCAACCATAAACACATAAATCAAAATACATATTTTCCACTTTGAGAGGCAATCCTTCTTCTGTCACTGTTGTCCCCTTTGGCCTTCCCATAATTAGCCTTAGGTTTATCCGAATCTTGAGGCTTAATCTCTCTAATAACATGGCAACAATCGTCCCTTAGGTGCATACATGAGGACACTACTTTTGCTGAGTCACTTGAAGGATATGATGGGGAAGAAGCAGCTTTACCTTTGCCTTCCACATGGAGGGCCTCAGTTTTAAGTCATTTCCTAGCATGAGAGGACTGAAGAGACTCATCCTGTATGAAAAAATTCATTAGAAACTAGACCTTAACAGACCATACATGGCATTCTCTTTATATGAAACAAATATTGGCTCAGAGATTAACATAATGCCCATGCAATTCAATAAATAATAAATTATTTAATAATTGTGAAATGAGAAGCGGTTGAAATAGGGTTCATGAGATATCATGAGGGATTGTAATGAGTGAAAAAGTGGTAGCATGACAGGGAGTAAGAACACGAGTACTTCTCAACAATTCATTAAATAACTAATTGTGCAATCAATACCAAAATATATCAGCTGCCACCTATTTTTGTGTCATATTTTTACCACTTCCATACATAGTTTTGAATTTATATTATAGAACAGGGCATGAAAAAATGAAATTGGGATCATGAGGGGGGTATAATGAGAGAAAAGGTGAGAGTATGCGAGTGAATAATACATATATTGTTCATAAAAAAATAATTTAAATCAAACAACAACCATAACTTTGTTCAGACCAAAATCCAATAAGCATCCACTCTAAAACCAAAATCATTAAATTGTCCCTTATTTACAGACAGAATGCTTGATGAATTCAATAAAAATACAATTCAATTGCCCAGAATTCTTCAATTATATAAATCTTTGCATCTTATACTATAACTATGCAACATCATATTAACATCCAATTTCACAATAAAATCATGACCATTCGATCCATAGTCCTTTATATTCCAATGCGAAACCGTTTTCTTTTCAAAACAAAATATAATATGCACCGTGCTTCCAAACATCCACATCCCATATTCATTTCTTAAAATTGAATAATAATAGACCCATTATTAACCAACAACAGTCGAATTTCCATCACTGTTGACATAATCCACTTTCATCAAAACTCATAATTGGGCCCCGATTTAATCACACACAGACGTTCATCAATATAATCAACACAATTCCTGATTCGAAAATAGCATTTCACCCATAACATGCAACTCTTAACTTGAGGTTTTTGAAAATCAAACATGTATAGACTTCCTTTAGAAGAATTACCCAACAATTGACAGAGTCATATAATGCCCGAGGAAAACAGAAACAAGTCGAGCTCAGCAGAACCAAGACGTGCTCTAAAAACCAGAATCAATTTGTGCTCGATAAACAGACACACAGAGGTGATTTTTAAACTTTGATAGGACTGTTATCATGCTAGGGTTTAACACAACAATGGATGGAATCACATTAAATCGACCAAATGGAAAGTCCTCGGGGATGCAGATAACCAATGGCCATTTTTATTTTACAAATTTATCACAGAGAGTTAATAACAAAGGATCGTTCAAGAGATTATATTTGAAGCCAAAGATATCCCGTTCTTCTTTTAAAACTTTATTGGAGAGAGGTAACGAGATTTGGCTCATTAAAGAGATAATCTTCAAAACACAGAGGGCCCGTGCTATGCTTTTTTTTCTAAAAAACAAGTTGTCACAGGGAAGTAATCAAAGAGTAGTGTTATGTAGAACAGAGAGAATATGCCATTTCATTTTATCTTAAAATAAGTCATCACAGAGAAGAAACCACAGGTAATCAAGAATAGTCTTGGAATAACAAAGAGCTTGTGCTCTTTTAAAATCACCACAGTCGTTTAACTTATAACCCAAAAAATTGACAGTGAGGGAAATGAAACATAACAATTAGCCACCTCCAATAGATAACGAGAGGGGCAAATCTCTTAAAAACACTGTGGAAGAATGCATGAGAACATAACAATGACGTGCACGAACGCAACCCATGGCCAACCAAAGAAAAACACGAACTTCCATTTAAATAACTGGGTGATTCCCAAGACCCGACTGTGCCATTTGTTCAACATCAGTGATAGTGAAGTAAATTCCATAACAAACGATAGCTCAGGGCTCGACCAAACAAATCAAGAATAGTTCAACCGTCGACAATTGCATTGCAACCTGGAGGAACGAATCATAACAACGACCAAGACTAAAAGGGGTGACAACAACTAATACCCAGACTAGTGGTAAAAACCAACGCAATAAAAAAGAAGGAAGAAAAAAACACAATTGTCCATTATAAAACGAAGGAAAAAATAAACACAATTGTCCATTATAGATTCCCATAATAAAATGACACATCCACAATATAAATTCCTAAACAAATCAGTTACAAATCAATCTTCAATGTGAGCACCCTAATTATATTCCTCGCTTGGAATTGTAACATTGTTTTTATTTAAAATATATTTAGATCTTAGGTCATGCCTCAATACAAACCACCAATCCCCATCCAAGACATCTGGGTAAAAAAAAATCGGTTGTAATGTTTTGGGAAAACATAAGGATCCTTACTTTCAACCCACATTTCTTTAGAGTTAATACATATTATGCCACTATCACTATATTCCTTTATATTTCTTCGGTCGAAGGTATACCACCTCTTGAAATAACAAATAACACATTGAAATGATGAGAAATCCACTTGCATTATCTCTTGTGTCTTTCCAATGTAACCTAACTTCCCCTCTATCAGGTTTTGAGCGGAATGGCTAACATGATAAGATTGGTCAAACTTGACCTCCACTTCACAATCTTTTGTGATGTGTCCTTCATCAACATAATTAGTGAAAAATTGATCTCCATATGCCGAAATAGATGGGAACAAATGCACCTGTAAAAATGCAAACAAAGGATAGTGTCATATGTATAATAACTGAAGCATCATAAAAACATAATACATGCTACACTTAAAATATTCAATATTATAAATAAAATGTGGTACTCAGAGAGGTTATTATAGAGTTTATCCACCAAATCGCTATGTTTACTGCATTAAGATCTTCTCCATGTGGATTATTACCAAACACCACATATTTATCTTGTATTTGGTTAACCACACAACTGTTGGGACATATTTTTGGCATATTTTTTTAAAATGATTAGGATAAGGCATGCTTCTACCATTCAACCATATGAATTATTTATTTTCACTATCCCATTTCCTTATTTTATCTTCATACAACGTGACCCATGGTCGCATTGCCTCTGCATTCTAAAGAATGAATTTATTGATGGCATTCATTTCTAAATTCGTTGAAGCATACAAAAATTCAAAACGAATAGCATGAGATCAAATACATATTATTAACTTAAAAAGAAACTTTATTGATGACATCAAAATTTCTAAATTCGTTGATGTATAAAATAATTCAAAACAAACAACATGGGATGAAATATATATTATCAAATTCAATGTAAACCATTTCTCTGTACTAAATTGACAAAACATAACTTACTTACTCTTTATCAAGAACCTTTTTCCATTTGTTTGGAGTAGATCACCTTCTCTTTTTTCCTCATATTGATGTTCATCCCAAATGACTACCCCTTCTATGTCATCAATTTGCTTGATGTACTCACTAGCATAATAAAATGACTCATACATTATGTACCCCTCTGCCATAGAGCCCTTCAGTTTCTCCCTTTTTTGAAAAAACCCCTTCAATGTTTTCATGCACCTCTCTATGAAGAACATCCAATGAAATTATAACACCCTAGATGATTCAACCTCATCAAGTAGGTGAATTAGAAGATGGACTTGAAAGTCCATAAAATTTTTGCGCAGTTCCTTCTCAAACATACAAAAAATCTCAGTTATCTCTCAATGCCACCTTGAAATGTTATCCATATAAATCTCCCTTGATGTGATCCAACATACAAATGCATATCATTTCTATATGACATGTGGAAAGTCCAGGGAGAATTCATGGTTCACACAACCATGCATGAGCAAAGGATAATGACACTAAAAAACAGACACACACATCATTAATTTCCATAAAATTGTGAGTGCATAACATATTTTTATCGATGCCAATATAGAAGAAGAATCATGTATTCAACATACATACCCTTAGAAGGTTCATCTTTTCATGTTATTTCAACCCCAACAAATTCTCATCTATAGTGAAGCAATGTTATATAGTCGACCCATGTAAAGAAGGTGCGTTCACACCCAATATAAAATCCTTCTCCATAGAAAGATCATCTTTCTTCAAAATACATGGGACATCACCTTCTTTAAAAGAACAAGAGGGAATAACCTCTCCTCCAGTTTCATTTCTTAGACAATGTCTCTTTTTAGTATTTGAAGCAATAAGATCTCCCCTGACAACCATTGTGTCTCTTTTATTACATGATATGTGCCTCCATAAAGAAGATGAAACATTTTTTAATATATGCATGGGATCTAGTAAGTGGCCAATCTTAAGAGTCTCCCAATATGGAATCTCATAAAATATAGATTTCATTTTCATCCCAATGGGAATTTTTTCAACATAGGTGTAAAAAAATTCAGAATCATCGAACATAGATTCCCCATTTGAATGAAACAATTCGTCCATTTATTTCTCCTTCTTTGTGTCATATTCCATATTCCAATATGTCAGTGTCATTATTTTAGGTCTTTGATTTCTCTCTGGTTTAGCATTGAAATCATATGCATCTCTTCTATAAGGGTGGTCTTCTGGGAAGTATACCATCAAACATTCATACATTGAATTTCATAGGTGGTTGGACCATGAAGCCTTTATATAATGTCCACAACATTCACATCATGAAATCCTTTTGTTACAATACCTGTGATGTTATTGTATACATAACATGTCAGTGTCAAAAATATAGTTGCACCAAATGAAGTATGCCAAATAAAATTAAAGATATAAACAAATCAAAGAACATGCTTATCAGATAAAAATCCTAGTCCTATATAACTTTGCATGGTGTATGCACATATTCCATACAACATAAAAGACCTCTCCATTTGGATGGGTCTTTATACATCATATGCATGTATCCATTCCCATAATTTCCTAAATTCATCGATCAATATTTGTAGGTTGAAATATATTATCTTCACTTATCTTCTACCCTAGACTATAAGAGCCAACATAAGATGTTCATTCTTCATGGACAACCATGGGGGGGTATTGTTATTGATCACTACGACTGGCCAAATAGAATAGTTGGTGTTTTGGAGGGAATACAGGTTAACTCCATCCATAGTTATGCTCAATAGGAAGCTTCATACTTCATCCTTGAATTTTCGTAGCTATTAAATCTATTGGGATTCAAAATACTCCTTGATCACTACTCTATGAGGCATGTCATCCCTGCAACATGGATAAATTTTTGCAATGAAAAAGCCTTCGAATCCTTGGAATTATAGGCACATTCCTCAATATATTATGAGGAGGACCATGTGCCTTACCCTTGTTTTTATTTACGGTACCTATCATGCCCACATTCTGGTCATATATCTTCATTTGAATATTTGTTTATGTATAGAATACAATCAGTCAGAAATGCATGGTATGATATGTACTCAACACCCAATGTTTTAATCATTTTCTTTTCCTCCGCACAACTATCAGGAAAGACATTTTCACTTAGAATTATCTTATCTTTGAATAACCTACAGTTAGTGGACAATAGAAATTTACATTGTCCTTAAACATGGATAAAATCAACCCTTTTATTCCTTCATTGTGTGACAATATTCCTTAAACATTTAGGGGAAGTAAGTGTTAGTTGGCTCAAAAGTGCTAAGAAACATGCATCTTACACACCATACATTTATTTCAAGTTGTAAATTAGCATTGTAGGAAGACCATGTTGAATCCTATATTGAACCAAATAGAGAGGTGGTGGAAGTAGATTTCATGATTTCGTAGAAGGTATCTACGACATCGTCATCATACCCTAGTTCATTTTTCTAGAATGAATCTAACAACAATCCCTCCATGGATTGGGTATCCCACAAGAAATCATCCATACCAACCTCTAGATCATTTCCTTCATCCCCAACATGTGAATAACTATTGTTACTATCAAGGTTTTGAATTGGTGACTCGGGACGTAGTGGGAATTGAATATGTGGTTGTTTCAACCATTCTCAGTATGCTTCATATCTGAGCTCTTTTTCTTTAGCAACAAGCTTGCGACTTGAAATCATAGTGGGGTGCAACGGTAGATGGTGGATAGGTCACTCGTCATTAGGATCCTAATTGTAAAAATATGGAACAATACATCGATAATATTATTAACATAATTAGTTTGATATGTTCGAACATTATACCAAACACTTATTAGAAGAATGGATAATTTTTTGCCAATAATGAGCATGGAACTAACCCCCTTATCAAACAAACGTCAAATTAAGCAATGAGTTTACATTAGTTCCATTGAAAATACAAAAATACAATTACTCAATCATCTTTTTCTTACACCTTGTGGGGTTGTCTACATAAAAGAGATCAAATTCACAGTGTAATACCATTGACCTAGGCTAGTTGATGGAAGATGTCATGTTAGGATTGGTAGGGTAAAGAAGCTATCCACTTTCATCATACATCCTCTTGTAGTATCTTTCTCCTGATAAGAGATTGCAATATTTTGGTACCACGGGAATATATTGAGTATCTCAACTCGATCCTAATTCTTAATCCTACAAAATTCAATGAAAAATTATCAAACTACAGATGCATAAATAACATAAATTCAATGAGATAAATGAATTATCAATTAAATCTAGTTTTATTGCAATCAACGTGAGAGAACTAGAAGGATTTCAAAAGAAATATAATGAGGCGTTGGAAT
>ML783233.1:33007-45649 GCA_009831015.1 Picea engelmannii | reverse complement strand
ATATATATATATATATATATATATATATATATCTTGGGATATGAAATGTTTAATAGTTATATATATACAAGTAAGTTTGACAGAATAACTTATAATTTAAAAGTTTTGTGTATATGGTATAATATATTGTAATCATTTTGTATATTAATTTTACAAGAATTGTTTAAAGTTTTGTGTATACTATATAATATATAGTTGTAATTATGTTGTATATTAATTTTACAAGAATTATTTAACTATTTTAGTTTTTGACCTATTTTAATAATATATTATTTTTTATTTAGTTTAATTTTTTTTTGGAATATTTGTTTAAAATTAATTACAAATTGTTGTATTTATAGATTGAGCGGTTAATTTTCTGTAATCTTAATGTTATATGGTTTTTCAACATGTTGAATCCATTTTTACATTCAAAAATACAATTTAAACTACAAAAAATTATAATTCTATACAAATATATATCTCTAAATTCAAGTGAAAAAGACAAAAACATAAAACAGCTATACAATATCTTTTTTTAATCTGATTAATTTTAAATATATACAAGTTAAAAAATAAAATAATTAACCTACTCCATCAATTATTGGAGATTGAGAAGACGAATAACGGTTAGATTCACTCGTGTCTCACTACAAATAAAATAAGATAAAGTAATAATTGTATAGTATTGTTTTCTTTAATAAGTGAACCATATATTAAAGCTCTAAAATTAACCAAAACAGTAAGACATAATCCCTGCTACGAGGTAGCGGAAGCTACGAAACAGTGCAGAAGCAGAAACAAACAAACAACAACGGTTGGTCAAACATAATACAATGGCAGAATAAGAACATCGGATCCACTTCCACCCTTACTTTCATTCATTCTATTGAAATCGGGGTGGCGTGGCTGTATCGGTTAGCAGCCATTAATGGATGACGTCAGTCAACTGCAGGCATGTTCTTAAAACACTTTATATTACTATTATGATGTCTCACAGCTTTGGGTTCCATTCATGGAGTTTAATAACTGATATATATTTATATCTATATATATGGCTCTTCCAGAGTGACAGATGTTCACTGTGAGTTATGAATTAAAAAAAAAAACACATTAGCCACTTAACTGAATTGGTGGAGTCATTGTCTACTGTATATTCTTAAATGTAAAAGCTGAATCGCAGCAGATTTTAATACAATTATTGCTGACCGGAAACATGGATCCATTAATACATTATGAAGTAGACGACGTTGTATATATGTTGTATATATATCGTAATAACTCTGAAAATGCTGATAACTTAATCTGTGATGACAGAGATATAAAGATATTCAACAAAACCATCGCAGAAAATCTTCAAATCAGATTAATGCAGATTGTCTGGAAATACATTAACTTTAGTCCGGTATAAAATGCAGATTCAATGACAATAATGTCAACTTCCAATGATAAATGTTAGTCTACTTATACTTGTATTAAGAATTAATCTATTTAAATAATGTCGTGGAGGTTGAAACATTTTACCCAATCCTAAGGCCTACCGTAGTTGTAGGGGATTCTATGTTTCTATAGAACATATAATACCCAACCACTCTGAATTGCCAGAACGATATAATATGTTCAGAACGATATAATATGATATGACCAGTTGAAAATACATAAATTACGTTGACGTTACTTACTAATAAACATTACATGTTGATGCACTCATTCATTGATTGTCTCTAAGAAACTTCATCTTATTGTTTTATCTATTCTCGAGTTTGAGTTTTTTTTTTTTTGGAAAACACTACGTTAGAAGTTTTTTGAAATTTAATGAACATTCCATTTATTATTGAGTACAGTTGAATCTTTGAGATATTAGAAAGAGTTTCAACTGTTTCTGATGATAGGTGAAGTGTCTACTCGAAATTTTGAATATTTCAAAATTTCCTACACAATATTTCCAAAAAACTAAAGCTCATATATTATAATTAACTGTAAAAATCTACACACTTACATTATTTATCCTTTTCAATTACTTAAATAAAAAACATATTACAATCCACAATATATTGACTCATACAAAATTATTTGTTAAATACTATCCACATATTCATTACCCTTTCTCCCAACCCATTTTTAACACATGACACACTCCTTAAATTCTCAAACTCATCCTTAAAACAGTACACACATATTCATTACCCTTTCTCCCAACCCATTTTTAACACATGACACACTCCTTAAATTCTCAAACTCATCCTTAACACAGTACACATGCCTTAAACTCTCACACTCATTAGATTGGTGAGATTTCGAAATCACAGAATACATTATAACACGGTACACACTCCTTAAATTATCAAAAAAAAAAATTAAATTCCTGACATTTCCATAACACGGTACACACTCCTTAAATTCTCAAACTCTTTAGATTGCTTGCATTTCCAACCAAAAAAAAATTGCATCAAAGAGTATGATCTGGGGAGTCATTTATGCCGTGACTTGCAACACCTACCTCGCTCTACATTGACCAATAAGTAAGAAACCAATTGATTACTTGGCAGAACTTTCGAAAGTAACCTCACTTCCTCTAATAGCCTGTTTTTTTTTACTCCACTCCAATGTTACACATAAAGGCAGGGCAAGTGGACTTTGTAAAACAAATATGCCAGGATGCCTAGTTCCTAGTGGTAGTCTAAGGCTATCTCCTTCCAAATGAATGATTAAATTCCAAATGAATAATTAAATTTAAATAGGTATTTTAAAATTTCATTTTTTTAATTTTATATTAAAAAGTTAATAATTTGGATTTGATAGGTTAGTTGTTACTTAGTAATTAGGAATAATGATTAAACTTAGCTTAGCTTGGGTTAGTTATTAATTTGTGAAATATAGAATAGGTTATTAACACACTCATAGTATAGAATGCCTAACCTAGTCACTAAGTCTAAGTCTATCTCCTTCTAAATGAGTGATTAAACAGGTAATTTAAAATTTTATTTTTTAATTTTATTTTATATTAAAAAGTTAATACTTTGGATTTGATAGGTTAATTGTTACTTAGTAATTAGGAATAATGATTAAACTTAGCTTGGATTAGTTATTAGTTTGTGGAATATAGGATAGGTTATTAACACACTCATAGCATAGAATACCTAACCAAAGTCACTAAGCTACATAACCAACTCCCCCACCTAATAAGATAAACCAACTAAACAACCTAACCTAACCTACTAAGTCTAGTAACTTACATTACCCATTAGCCTACTCAACACACTCAACTAACTTCCATATCTTATTTTAACCCACCTATAACCTAACCCATAAATGTAACCTAGTACCTAACCCACTCCACTTACCTAACATATCTATAACAACTAAACTACCCACCCCTAAAAAAATGCTAACCCGCCTAACCTACCAATCCTCATATAAACTACATTAACTATCCCACAAGAAAACCTAACCAACTCCACTAACACATTATCTTAGGATAACTTAGAGCATTATATCAACCTAATATATGGCACTAACTCAACTAAACTTTCTAACTCATATAATGCACTAACCTACCTAATCATCTAAATTCTAATACATGAATCTCCTAATAATTTAGGAATAGAAATTCACTTCATGGACATTGATCTTGTAATGAAATAATTTTAATGATGTGAAGATTTTGACAACTCTTATTGATATGGTCTTTTTTCAATAAATTGTTACCATAATGTTTATTTTAAGAAAATGGAAGATAAAATTAATAAATTGGTGTAGAATTAATAGAAAAAATCTTCCAATTATACTAAATACATGCTAATAAAACTTACATTCCACTGATATTAAATATGAAAAAATAGATAAAAAATTCCTCCAGAACCAAATTTGGGAGTAGTTTAAACTGTGATCACATGTATGGGATAGATTTGAATGCATCACATCTATGGAGAAATATATCCCATGTCAAACTTGGCTAACATACTATGCTTGAGAAACAACCCTATGCGTGACAAATTCCAATATTTAAATTTCAAAACCTTTAGAAAAATCAATTGTAAAAGTTATCTAAGATAAAGTACATTTTCATGTATTCATTGTAATAGAATGGTGTAGTTGAGAGGAAGAATAGAAGCTTGGTTTAACATGTAAGGTATATGCTTATGAGTGTAATAGAATTAGACTCCTTTTGGATGGAGGAAATTGCAAATGTAACATATTTTCACAATAAACCTTCCGTTATTGTAATAGAGAAGAAGTCTACCCCTTTGAAGGATGGTGCGGGAAAAAAATATGCATTCATGTTTTGAATATTGTTAGTTGTTCCACATATGCACAAGAACCACAAAATAAGAGAGAAGCTACACCATGAGATTCTCAAGAGAATATTGACATGCCCTGATTTGAAATTTTTATTGATTTTATTTCCTATTAAGTAGGAACTCATGTTAAAATAAGACTTTATTTTCAAAAAATATCATTTGACTAGTGGATCGATACATTAATCAAAAAGAGCTTAAAATGTTGGAATTTAATAAAAATGATATGCTATAGAGAGGCATTTTGGGGTCATCTCAGATAGGGTTGACATTTTTAGGATCTTGAATTTCCAATGCATTTTTAAGGTCTTCTCATGCATTTTTCAAAATTTTGATGTCATAAAATGAAAATTTGGTCCCAATGAGATAAAGGAGACTTAAAAAGGGAAAAACAAGAAAAAATTTATGGTCTTAATAAGGCTCCCATTTTTTCACACAACACAACATCAAACTCAACCTTAACTTCATACTAGAGTTAGGGTTATTGCATATTAGGGTTTTTTCCTCTTAAGGTTTCGGAGCTACTATAAAATGTATCTCTAACATCTTGTTATGGTCTATATAGGAAAGAATCTAGCCATCACATATCTTGCAATAGATATGATTCCACCATTCTAGACACTAGGTATTGCTTTGTACTTGTTCATTGTTTTTCACTATTGTTTTAGTAACAGATATTGGTTTTTGTTGTAGCTCTATGTTTCCATTTCTATGTGAATGATATATTTCGTTTTCTTATCAACATAATCCATATCAAATTGAGTTTAAATAATCCTTAGGATTCCAATAAAGTGATGAAGGATGATGAATATTTCATTGATAACATGTTCGGAGGTTCACTAAGATGGACTCAAATGTTCCTAAGAATATTTTGGAAGGTACCATAGGTAAAAAAAAGTTGTGGAATTAGAGATGTCACTACTACAAGTTACGTTATTGGTGATAGTATAGTCTATAATAGTCTAGAAACCACTATCACTAAAGATACTTTTGGTGATGGTCATAGATATAGAATTACCAAAAACATATAGTAGAGATATCCCTTTTTAAACATCACTAAATCTACTTTATTGTCATTTTTAAGGTTTAAACTATTTAAAAAACAACATTTCTATCCATTGCGTAGTTTTTTCATTGATCATATATATTTTGAATAACATGTTTATCAAAACAACTTGATGTGAAAGAAATACTTATTTAAAGGTAAATATTTTATTGAGTAGTTTTTAAGATTAACCTAATTGTGAGTTAGTTACAAAAGTTGTAAATATAAGTTTAAGTCAAAATCTTAAGAATTATGTATGAAATAAATAATGTGTAAAGGATTGAAGTTGAAATTTGAAAATATTTTATTATGAGGTAGGTTTTATGAACTTGAAAATATTTATTAGGTTTTATGTTGGGTGGAGGTGGTGGTCTCATACACCAATTTGGTGTCAATGTAATGACATTTATACTGTATTTCATGATAGTTATAATTTTACAATGAGATACATAAAATTTATTGTATTATAATTTAAATATATTTTTAAAATTTTATGATGATATAAATAATAAAATGTACGAAATAGAATTTTGCAAGTAAAATTGACATAATGAATAACTTATAATTTCAAACTTTTGTGTATATGGTATAATATATAGTGTAATCATTTTGTATATTAATTTTACAAGAATTATTTAAAGTTTTGTTATAGTTGTAATCATGTTGTATATTAATTTTACAAGAATTATTTAACTATTTTAGTTTTTGACTTATTTTAATAATATATTATTTTTTTATTTAGTTTAAATTTTTTCTAGAATATTTGTCTAAAATTTATTCACAAATTGTTGTATCTATAGATTTGAGTGGTTAATTTTCTGTATCTTAGTATTATAAGGTTTTTCAACATATTGAATCCGTTTTTACATTCAAAAATACAATTTAAACAACATAAAATTATAATTAGATACAAATATATATCTCTGAATTCAAGTGAAAAAGACAAAAACATAAAACAGCTATACAATATCTTTTTTTAATCTGATTAATTTTAAATATATATATAAGTTAAAAAATAAAATAATTAACCTACTCCATCAATTATTGGAGATTGAGAAGACGAATAACCGTTAGATTCACTCGTGTCTCACTACAAATAAAATAAGATAAAGTAATAATTGTATAGTATTGTTTTCTTTAATAAGTCAACCATATATTAAAGCTCTAAAATCAACCAAAACAGTAAGACAGAATCCCTGCTGCGAGGTAGCGGAAGCTACGAAACAGTGCATAGATTCTTCAGAAGCAGAAACAAACAAACAACAACGGTTGGTCAAACATAATACAATGGCAGAATAAGAACATCGGATCCACTTCCACCCTTACTTTCATTCATTCTATTGAAATCGGGGTGGCGTGGCCTGTATCGGTTCGCAGCCATTAATGGATGACGTCAGTCAACTGCAGGCATGTTCTTAAAACACTTTATATTACTATTATGATGTCTCACACTTTGGGTTCCATTCATGGAGTTTAATAATTGATATATATTTATATCTATATATATGGCTCTTCCAGAGTGACAGATGTTCACTGTGAATTATGAATTTAAAAAAAAAAGACACATTAGCCACTTAACTGAATCGGTGGAGTCATTGTCTACTGTATATTCTTAAATGTAAAAGCTGAATCGCAGCAAATTTTAATACAATTATTGCTGACCGGAAACATGGATCCATTAATACATTATGAAGTAGACGACGTTGTATATATGTTGTATATAAGTCGTAATAAACTCTGAAAATGTTGATAACTTAATCTGTGATGACAGAGATATAAAGATATTCAACAAAACCATCACAGAAAATCTTCAAATCAGATTAATGCAGATTGTCTGGAAATACATTAGCTTTAGTCCGGTATAAAATGCAGATTCAATGACAATAATGTCAACTTCCAATGATAAATGTTAGTCTACCTATACTTGTATTAAGAATTAATCTATTTAAATAATTTCGTGGAGGTTGAAACATTTTACCCAATCCTAAGGCCTACCGTAGTGGTAGGGGATTCTATGTTTCTATAGAACATATAATACCCAACCACTCTGAATTGCCAGAACGATATAATATGATATGACCAGTTGAAAATATATAAATTATGTTGACGTTACTTACTAATAAACTTTACATGTTGATGCATTCATTCATTGATTGTCTCTAGAAACATCATCTTATTGTTTTATCTATTCTCAATGTATGAGTTTTTTTTTTTTTTTTTTTTTCCCGGAAAACACTATGTTAAAAGTTTTGAAATTTAGTGAACACTCCCTTTATCATTCATGACAATTGAAGCTTTAAGATATTAGAAAGAGTTTCAACTATTTCTGATGATAGATGAAGTGTCTACTAGAAATTTTGAACAATACAAAATTATTTGTTAAATACAATCCACATATTCATTACCCTTTCTCCCAACCCATCTTTAACACAGGACACACTCCTTAAATTCTCAAACTCATCCTTAACACAGTACGCATCTTTAACACAGTACACACTCCTTAAATTCTCAAACTCATCCTTAACACAGTACGCAGGCCTTAAATTCTGAAACTCATTAGATTGGTGAGATTTCGAAGTCACAGAATGCATTATAACACGGTACACACTCCTTAAATTATCAAACTCTTTTAGATTCCTGACATTTCCATAACACGGTACACACTCCTTAAATTCTCAAACTCTTTAGATTGCTTGCATTTCCAACACAAAAAATGCATCAAAGAGTATGATGCGGGGAGTCATTTACGCCGTGACTTGCAACACCTACCTCGCTTCACATTGACCAATAAGTAAGAAACCAATTGATTGGTTGGCAGAACTTTCGAAAGTAACCTCACTTCCACTCGAATGTTACACATAAAGGCAGGGCATGTGGACTTTGTAAAACAAATATGCCATGACGCCTAGTTCCTAGTGGTAGTCTAAGGCTTTCTCCTTCCAAATGAATACTTAAATAGTTAGGTATTTTAAAATTTATTTATTTTATTTTATTTTATATTAAAATGTTAATGATTTGGATTTGATAGGTTAATTATTATTTAATAATTAAGAATAATGATTAATCTTAGCTTAAGTTAGTTATTAGTTTGTGGAATATAGGATAGGTTATTAACACACTCATAGCATAGAATACCTAACCCACATCACTAAGCTACATAATCAATTCACCCACCTAATAAAATAAATCAACTAAACTACCTAACCCACTAAGTCTAGTAACTTACATTACCCATTAGCTTACTGAACACACTCGCCTAACTTCCATATCTTATTTTAATCCACCTATAACCTAACCCATAAATGTAACCTACTACATAACTCACTTGACTTACCTAACATATCTATCACAACTAAACTGCCTACCCCTAGAAAAATGCTAACGTGCCTAACCTACCAATCCTCATATAAACTACATTAACTATCCCACAAGAAAAGCTAACCAACTCCACTAACACATTATCTTAGGATAACTTAGCCCATTATATGAACCTAATATATGACACTATATATATATATATATATATACACACTAACTCAATTAAACTTTCTAACACATATTCATTACCCTTTCTCCCAACCCATCTTTAACACATGACACATTCCTTAAATTCTCAAACTCATCCTTAACATAGTACA
Organism: Picea engelmannii; assembly: GCA_009831015.1. Lineage (NCBI taxonomy): Eukaryota > Viridiplantae > Streptophyta > Pinopsida > Pinales > Pinaceae > Picea > Picea engelmannii. Next base: position 36,689 of record ML783233.1, on the reverse strand, counting down.
CATGCCTTAAATTTTCACATTCATTAGATTGGTGAGATTTCGAAGTCATAGAATGCATTATAACACGGTACACACTCAAATTATCAAACTCTTTTAAATTCCTGACATTTCCATAACACGATACACACTCCTTAAATTCTCAAACTCTTTAGATTGCTTGCATTTCCAACACAAAAAATGCATCAAAGAGTATGATTTGGGGAGTCATTTATGTCATGACTTGCAACACCTACCTCGCTCTACATTGACCAATAAGTAAGAAACCAATTGATTAGTTGGCAGAACTTTCGAAAGTAACCTCACTTCCTCTAATAGCCCGTTTTTTTTTTACTCCACTCCAATGTTACACATACAGCCAGGGCGGGTGTGATAAAATGGGAGACTAGAGTGATATGAAAAAATATTATATTACTTACAATATCAATACAATGGACTCTATTATATAGAGTGTATAGGTTGTTATCAGATCTAACTTATTCTAAAGATAACTGGAGAGGTTGAGAGAATATCTCAACCACACACCAAACTAGGATCTCACCAATCCAACTCTCTAACAAACTCTTAAGAATAGGATCACACAACTCAGGTAGAGATTATCTCTACCTCTCAATACATTATCAAGCATATTATATAAGTAGGAATTATATATTCCAACACTCTCCCTTAATGTCTACTTATCTAAATATCTATGTGGTCATATCGTCATATCCTTTGTCTTGTACCTGCATGTAATTATTGACGTCCACATAAAAATAAATCCATCTACCAGAATACATGGGTCATCAACCGTTGTAACCGCCAGTTCTCTAGGAATCCTTTTCAGCTACATGGTTCATTCAACCATTCTTCATACCTGCCCCTTCATCACATCATCATTAACCTGGGTTTTTGTCGGCTTACCCATAACCATGATCTGGGTTTTTTCAAATTACCCTCAACCATGCACCAGGTTTTTCTCGGATTAGTTGTAACCATGCTCTCGGTTTTCTCGGATTACCCTCAACCATGTATCAGGTTTTATCGAATTACCTGTAACCATGATTTACATGGTGATTTTTAGATCACCACGAACTTTTAACATTAGGGGGTATACAATGGGTTAGGTACATAGTCTTCTCTAGGGCCACTACATCAACATAAACTTTCTTTCAATTACATGTCTCACAAATGACATAACTATGCACACCTTCAAACCAAAAAATTTCAATAACAATACTTGTAAAATCATAACTCAATCACACTTCTCACAATCAACGTTGTGTGTGAGTCTAACAGAATGGGCACGTACACCTCACTTCATTATAACACAATCGGTGCAAAAATCAACGCTCCAATACCCTCCATTACAAACACACAAAGACTCTCTTCCTCTTTGGTTGGTGACTCCTCAAAACATTGTTTCCTAATTTCAATATGTTGCACATAGATCCTTATTACATTGCCATATGCTCCAATCAACGATTGTCTAGCAAACAACAACAATCGCAACCTAAACAGTATTTACTCACAAGTGCAATAGTTCCAACAATTTACACAACAATTTTTGTGCAGCGATTCGGTGGCTCTACGACAAATTCGAGACTGCCATACACAGTCCAATGAGAATACAAAAAACAGTAGAATTTGCCCAATAAGTTCAACATGACATTCCTTTCTATCCATAGCTAATATGATTTCTTTCTGGACAGATTCAGGATAATACTCCGGCCATTTCAACTCCAGAACACACAACTTTAACATGTGGACAATACAACAACACCTGAGGCAAAGGCAGGAAAAGGCGTATGAAAAGATTAATCCGATTATAGGAGTCATCCTCAATTGGATGCGGAAGAACATAAAATTGACTAAGGCGCAGCATAGAGACCATTATCAAAAGTGCTTCAGCAACTTTGTGAATCGATCTCGCGACATATCTCAAAGACACTCGGCTGCACAACTCTCGGAAATTTTCAACGCAACAATTGGATAGCTTAATCAGCTTCTCTTGTACACCGCAGAGCCTACGATCAATGGAATGTTAGAAGGAGAAATCTCTTCTCTGATTGGTGTCAAGTACAAGGACACCTTCCACCAGCTCTCTTCTCAGCCGCCTCTAATTCATGTCCCTTCGTCAGTGGACACAACTCCTCTAAGCAACAACTCCACAATATTCTATGAAAAAATGATCGTCCCTTCAGACTCGTGGCGACTCCTTTCAATTGGAAACATGTGACTTCTCTTCTACCCAAGAAACAATATGCAATACCTAACAATGACTTCCTCTACACATAGCCATATTTCATACAGTGGCCACACAAAAATTTCTTCACGAAGGCGCCTCTTCTCTGCGCTCAGGGTAGCAGACCCTCTCTTCAAATGACACACTCTTCTAAAGGTGGCAATTCACAACGTCGAGGGATAGAATCAATATATGCACAGCCTTCTCAATAACAACAACACTACTTCCTGGCAGCAGCTCAACAAACAATAACAATGATTTGATGTTGCAATCTGTCCCTTGATCAACAAATCAATACACACAATAGCTCAAAAAATCTTCAATCAGAAATCAAATTATTCCTCTACTCTTCACATGATCTTGGGCACTACCGTGAGGGAGTCACGCTCAGTCGTAAGGCTCTGATACCATGATAAAATGGGATAGTAGAGTGATATGAACAAATATTTTATTACTTACAATATCAATACAATGGACTCTATTATATAGAGTGTATAGGTTGTTATCATATGTAACTTATTCTAAAGTTAACTCGAGAAGTTGAGAGAATATCTCAACCACACACCAAACTAGGATCTCACCAATCCAACTCTCTAACAACCTCTTAAGAATATGATCACACAACTCATGTATAGATTAGCTCTACCTCTCAATACATTATCAAGCATATTAGATAAGTAGGAATTATATATTCCAACAAGGTGGACTTTGTAAAACAAATATGCCATGATGCCTATTTCCTAGTGGTATTCTAAGGCTATCTCCTTCCAAATTAATGATTAAATAGGTATTTAAATTTTTTTTTTTTTTTTTTTTTATATTAAAAAGTTAATAATTTGGATTTGATATGTTAGTTGTTACTTAGTAATTAAGAATAATTATTAAACTTAGCTTGGGTTAGTTATTAGTTTGTGCAAGATAGGATAGGTTATTAACACACTCATAGCATAGAATACCTAACCTAGGTCACTAGGTCTAAGGCTATCTCCTTCCAAATGAATGATTAAATAGCTATTTTAAAATTTCATTTATTTTATTTTATTTTATATTAAAAAGTTGATAATTTGGATTTGATAGGCTAGTTGTTACTTAGTAATTAGGAATAATGATTAAGCTTAGCTTAGGTTAGTTATTAGTTTGTGGAATATAGGATAGGTTATTAACACACTCATAGCATAGAATACCTAACCAAGGTCACTAAGCTACATAACCAATTCGCCCACCTAATAAGATAAACCAACTAAACTACTTAACCTAACCTGCTAAGTCTAGTAACTTACATTACCCATTAGCCTACTCAACACACTCAGCTAACTTCCATATCTTATTTTAACCCACCTATAACCTAACCCATAAATGTAACCTACTACCTAACCCACTCCACTTACCTAACATATCCATCACAACTAAACTACCCACCCCCTAGAAAAATGCTAACCCGCCTAACCTACCAATCCTCAT
>ML783232.1:557476-569543 GCA_009831015.1 Picea engelmannii | reverse complement strand
TTAATCATATATAACTTAATAATTTCGTACTTATGAATTTTGTGATTCTATTTTTTCTTTTTACTAATTCAATTATGATTGTCTACTTATAAATTTTGTGGTTTCAGTGGTAGAGCTGCACGACATACATCGATATCCTCTAACAAAAGAGGAGCACAGGGCAGGCAAATTATTACATTCCAGTCGTATTTTTTTTCTTATTAATGAACTAAATCAATCGTATTCAATAACTTGCCCTATAAATTTAATATTTTTTGTCACTATAGGCGATGACCCGCATCTGGTGCCTCAACGTCGTGAGTACGTGACAAGGAATGCAATGCGTGCAATAATGCAAGGACAATCAACAATAGAAGAGCACACAGTAAAAGAAGATGACACAGATATAGATGAAATACTTAGGAAATTAGCAGCAAGTCGTGCAAAGAAAAAAAAAAAAAACTAGTACTGATGTATAATATTATAATACCGATCATTTATAATAAAAAAAAATTCACATATGCCTGTCAATATTAAGGTCTTGCATACCTTTTTTTTTGCTTTTCCTTTCAATGAGTTCTTGATAAATTTACTTTTCCGTGACATTTTTTGAATATTTTTAATGCATATTATCTAGTAGATAGTGTTATTTTGATTTGCCTTTGACCATTTGACCCTTGGATTAGACTAGAAGGTATAAATCCCACATCAAAGTGTGGAAACCCCCTTTGTACGAGGATGACACCCCCACATTATGATTCGACCTTTTGACAGAGAGATGACCCTTTATGTTGTTATCTTGTGATTGGTTAAGCCCCTCTTATTGATTTGTATATTTTGGTCACCCTTATTGTGGCTAAGTTCCCCTTCTTATGTGTTGGTCGTAGCCTATCCTTGGCACTGTCAGCCTGTATCTTCCCCTCGACAGCCTTGTCGTGGTTTCCTTGACCATGTCGCAGCCTATCCTTGGTGCTGTCAGCCTATAGCTGCCCCTCTACAGCCTTTTCATGGCTGCCTTGACCCTATCACAGCCTATCCTTTGCACTGTCAGCCTATAGTTTCCCCTCGGCAGCCTTGTCTTGGATTCCTTGACCCCGTTTACAGTCTATCCTTAGCGTTGTCAACCTGTAGCTTCCCCTCGGTAGCCTTGACCCTGCCGCAACCTATCCTTGGCACTATTAGCCTGTAGCTTCCCCTCGACAGCCTTGCCGTGGCTACCTTAACCTTGCCACAGCCTATCCTTGGCATTGTTAGCTTGTAGTTTCCCCTCTGCAGCCTTGTCGTGGCTTCCTTGACCCTGTCGCAGCCTATCCTTGGTGTTGTCAGCCTGTAGCTACCCCTTGAAAGCCTTGACCCTGTCGCAGCCTATCCTTGGCGTTGTCAGCCTGTCCCTGCCCCTCGACAACCTTTCCCCTCAACAGCCTTTATGTGGCTGCCTTGACCCTGCCACAGCCTAACCTTGGCACTGTCAACTTGCCGCTACCTCTTGTGACCTCTTTTGTACCTCTGTGTTGTGTGGTGTGCCTCAAGGAAGGCTGTCGTGACCCTCCATAGTTTTCTTAATGTGTTAAGAGCAACGTGACCCAAAGTGGATGGTTACAAGGCAACATTGGTCTCTGAGGGTTCTTTGATTTATTGAGGTCATCTTATTTTTGGGGTCTGCTGTGATTTGTTTTTCCTGCTGGTCATCTCTCTCTCACTTGGTAAGGTTTTCCCTCAGGTAAGTGCTTGACACTTCTCCCTTTACTGAGTACATCTATGGGGGTTTCCACCCTCAGGTAAGTTTCTAACCCTATCTCTTTTACTACTGTTATTTATTATGTTCACTGTTCAGTTTCATATTGAATATCATTGAATTATTTTACAGCAGTACCTATCTTCATAGTATGTTCAGATTATGAATTGATATTCAATTGCTATCAATGGTTATCTTCTTGATGTGATCTAAAACTTTTTGTTATATTTCTATTATCTATTTTTTACCCTTATGTTTAGATCCGATCTGTAGTAAGCACCTTGTGAGAAAAAATATTAAATTTCTGTCTACTTCAGTTTTTACCCTAAATATATCAATTAGATTGGGTATTGGGGAATTGAGAGAGATGTGAGGGGGGGGAGGGGCCATAAGAGTTTCCACCTTCACATGGTTGGCCCTGTTTAGTAGAGAATAAATTAGGAATTGCCTAATCTTGGACCAAACCTCTCTCGATCCATCGAAGCAACAACAAAGCCAATGTTGACTTTGTTGCTGCTTCGTCAGATCAAGGGAGGTTTGCTGCAAGATTAGACGGCTCCAATAAATTATTCTTGAAACCAAGAGGAGCCCATTTAGAAGTTATTTCTAGTTCTATAACTATCACGTTTTTAGTTTGTTCTCAGTGAGTAAGTTGATGTTTGAATCTAAGATGATGAGGGGCTACTCCAAAAAAAGGCTGATAAGGTGCTTGTAAGCATTGTCAAGGTATGTTCTGACATTCTCAATTTAGTGCATCTTAACATATAGTAAATAATTGCAGTTGAATAATTTTTTTAAAATACATATTTTATTTAATATTCTAGATTGTCCAATGTAGCGATCTATTATCTTGAATAGGAATATCCTGGAGGTTAAATATGTCCATTGAATAATCTTGGATTTTGTTGTCTTGTCCAGGTTTGTCCTGATGGAAAAACTATTGAGCATGAAGCAACTCATGGCACTGTAACTCGGAGGTGAAACTAGCACAAATAAGGGGTTTGGTCTAGAAGTTTTAATTATATATATGATGCATCATTGTTTTGAAGGGTGTATTTTTATTTTATAATCTCCAAAGTAATGTTTCATAAATCGCATAGTTATATAATTTCTTATTTAGCTATTGAGGGTTAGACAATATTTAGTGATTATCTGGTTTTCAATTGTATATGTTGGCCATATGTTGAAATTGCAAAGCTTATTCTATTATATGGTCTAGTTATAGAATTTTCCTTGTTTCTCCTTTCTTCTTTTAAAACACTTTTTTTTTTTTAATAGCGGCCCTGTCCAATGTGCTCAAAGGCTATCAAGTTGTAGCACGTCGATTTCTATTTTCTACACTGAAGTTGATCTATAAGTGGCGTTTGGATTTTGTAAATGATTTTGTGATTTAATTTTGTGTTGATAAAAATCAATGATTGTTACAATGGTTTATTCTCAAGATTGATTTGATTTGCCTCGGGGTAAATATATACTTCAGAGTTGGTAGCTATTGCAATTTTTGTTTCTGTAGCTAGAGTATGGTTATGGCCCTTATTTTTTATTTATCTTTTAAATCCTCTTATGTTTGTCATTGGCGCCCCTGTCCAAGAGTTTTAATATCGAATCACAGAAAAATGGATTTGGGATCAAAAGGCTATCAAGTTGCAGTGCGTCTATTTCTATTTTGTACTAAACATTGTTTTGATTCTCCTGGGGCTAAATATGTAATTCCGACAAAATCTGAACTGGCCTCCATTGCAATTTTTCGTACAATTTCTAGGATGTGATATTGTTCCCCATACCCATAAGGATTGATATGTATTTGTTTAAATATTTATAAGTTGTTTAATTAGCTATTGAAGGTTAGACAATATTTAGCTATTGAAGTTGCTTAGTGACAATTGAAGTAATTTGGTCATTGTTGTATGCAGGTTTTGAAGCACTTTAACCCTGAGAGTCCATGGATAAGACCTATACAAGACAAGTGAATTCTGCCAAAAAGATCCTCTTCTAATTTCTCATGCGTAAAATCAGAGTGTCCATGGATGAGACCTATACAAGACAAGGGAATTCTCCAACCAAAACCAACTGATTTTTCACCTGAGAAATTAGAAGAGGATCTTTCTGAAGAATGTTGCTTGGTATAACAGATTGTTCTTGGCAAAATCTGAATGGTAAGGCATTGACAAGAAGGTTAAGGCATTGACGAGAGTTTGTAGAGTTTAGAGTGATAAAATCTAGTTTTATTTTTATTAGATTTGTAAGGCATTGACAAGAAGTGTTTTGGCTCTGAAAGCTACATTGTGAAAAAAAGAAGCAGTTCCAATAGATTTCTATGATTTGAGAGTTGATTTTTTATAGGATTTGCATTGGAAGGTTGAGAAAATGAGACTGGTCAACAAAAACTTCATTGATGATTACTTGTTCCTAGACATGAAGCCTATCTTGATTACATTCCATTTGAGTCTAGTGACATTGTCATAGTTTGGAAGCCTATGTTTGAACCTCTTTGTAAATAAAATTTTGTGGTGTTGCATGACTTGTTGGTCTTTGGAATTACATATGGATTGAATGGGAATACCCTATACATGTGCAGGATGTACACATTTTAACAAGGTTGTCTATGGAGGGGGAATATGTCTCCCATGCATTTCAAGTTATGAGGAAGCATGGTTGCAATAAGGATGAACCTAGCCTATATCACAAGTATGGTACATATAGGGGAGGTTGTGGTGCCATCATCTCATTGATTATTAACGCTGAGGGCCATTTTGATTGCTAGTTGATTGCAATCCATCTCATGTGTAAATACACCAAGGAATAATTCAACCGGGATGCCCACTTTGTCACTAAATTGAAATGGTTTAAGTTATTAATAGATGAAGTCTTTCAGGCATGTGCTAATCCCCACACATAATCCACCTAATTCATCTTTGGCTATCCATTGGTTGATTTTGGGATGTGGAAATGGAATCCCCTGTAGGGAAGATAACTTCATCCCATGCCCAATCAACAAATTCTTTCATTGCAATTTGATGCTTGGAAGAGTTGGAAGGACACTAAGAATTTTGCATTCAATGAGGCCACTTTCAAAAAATGGTATGACTAGATGATTAGAGTTACTAAACCCATTTTGTGAATCCCATAGGTGCTACAAGTGAATAAATTTTGGTTTGGTATGAACATGGACAATACATTTATGCGGCCATGAGGGACTAATGTTGATAAATTCCCATGCCATTTATTTTCCCTATTACTTGATAGAATCATGTTTTGATAAATTCCATGCCATTTCTTTGCCCCATTTCCAATTGCAACAACTAATCCATCTCTGCCTTTGCTGAAGCTTGAGCCAACCGATGATTTTCTCCGGGATCTTGTAGAATTTGGCAACCGGAATGGGCTGGTCAGTGTTGAAGAAACCTTCTGTGCCTTTTATGAACTTGAGAAAAATAATGCCTCACCTCTTTTCAACAATTTTGTTTTTTAAAAAATATTTAAGTCCGTCGGTCTTCCGACTACTACAGGTCGGACTTTTGATGGGAAACGCTTCTAGAAAAGCGTCAGAACTACAACATGATCATCGGTCACGTCAGCGGGATAGTGTCGTAATATTCGTTGGTAGATCGACGCTCGTCGTCAGTAATTTTATGGTTGTCCTTTGATATTAAATTTTTAAAGTTCGTCGGTCGTCAGAGGTTAGGGGAGTCGGAGTACCGATGATAGTCCAACGTCGAAAAAACCATGGGAGATTTTCCGACGCCTATTGAGCCCTCATAAGCGGTAGTTAAGTGACGTTAAACGTCGGGGGTATGAAAATAGGGCGTCGTAAATTTTGTCCATTTATAGTAGTGATCGGTTTACATTCTTGCATATTAAACCTCTGCAATATTGTTTCGAAATATTTTCTCTAATTTAACCAGAGTTTCCTTTGTTTTCGATCTCTTTTAATTTCCATGCCCAAAATGAAATTTGAAGAACTGAGATCCTTCATGTCAAATTTAGAGGACAATTGAGTTTTCCCATCTTGGATAATCTCCTTGTTGTTTCCTATCAACAACATGTCATCCACATACAAGACCAAATAAATCAAATGATCACTAATTAATTTAAAATACACACAATTTAAGGATCAAATCCTGTCACTGAGAGGGGGGGGATGAATTAGTGACACAATTATTATATCAAAATTTTCTTTTGTTAATGCAAACATAATTTTAACACACTATTTATTGTGGAACCCAAATGGGAAAACCACAAACTCTTTTCTATTAACTGCAAAATTTGTTTTACATGTTACATAGAAGGAAGATATTCTTCCTTTTCGATCAACACCAACTGATCAGGATGCACCCACACCCTTTTTTCACCAACACCAACTGGTAGGAGGATTCGACCCCCTGTTTAGTCAGCTACAACTGACAAGGAATCACCAACTCCCTCTGCAGGCACCAACCTGCCCTTGCACCACCCAACCACCCTTATTTTCTGAATATGGGAAAACTTCTGTAACAAGTATTTACTACTCTCTGCTTCTGTGATTTAATATATCTTCTGATTCACACTGCAAAGACATTATCTTCTCAACACTGTTCCTCGTTTATATAATCTTCAAAACGGTGTGAGTGTAATACACTATGTCCCTTTGTTTGGACCATCACACCTCTTCATTTAACTTGACCATAATCATTGTTTTATCATTTTTACCATGAAGGCTTTTCTTAAATTGATCATAGTTATGGATCAATTTCATCCTTTTAACTCGATTCCAAATCTCTGCAATTTATTTATAGAAACTGAGTTATGTAGAGGCACTTCCTTCAAACCATTTCTATGTTATCACATGCATAGAACCATGGTCTTATCAAATTTAGTGACGTATTATCATTTGCCTCTATATATCTTATTCCATATGACCAACAACGGTGACCAGACGATAGGCCAAACAAGCGCTTGAGCGTTTATCAGAATCAACGGTCATGTTTTAATATCCTGATGAGATGGACGTCTATCAACACTTCGGGACTTTGACTATTCTACTTATGCTATCCTTCCACTGTACTTTATCAACAATTGAGAATGCTCTCGAAGTGTTCTTTAGATCTGATGAATCATGTCAACTTTGGGACTACGTCCTTCACGATTTCAACTTTCGATGATTTTTCTTTTACAAACATCTAACCTTCTGGAGTTTTCAATTTCCCAAAATGGTTACCTCTCACATGGGTTGATATGATGGCTGACATGATTCCCATAACCAAATCAATGGACAAATTTGATCCTTACACTTATCCTTTCACCTCTTAATCCGACGGTTGGGACTTAATCAAGCATTGAGATGAATGGCCACAATTTACTTCGAGACTTCGTGCTTCTCATATTTCAGTCTCTGTAAATATATTATATGACCTCCAACTGTGATCAGGTGCCTATCCAAAGGGAGCTTCTGAGTTGCGGGCTTCGGGTGTTTTCACTATATGTTGCGACCAATGTTTCGATCTCTGAATTGACGAATTCCAAGAAATGGGTGCTAGCTCCTCTTCCTAGGCCCGTCTCACATGTGACCGTGGGCTATGACTCGGGGCTCAACTCATGATTTCTTAGAAACTTCACGCTTCACGAAGTTTGAACTTAGCTCCTCACAATTTATCTGAATAACAAATCCACGAATTCGTTTATCTGTTGCCACATCCCCGCCTTCCAACCAACAACTAGGATCTCTTCATAGCTTTGGACTTTGTAAAGTCAATGCTCTCCTGTGTTCTACTTTGCTTATCCTATCCTTCCACTTTAAAGTGATTCAACGGCTGACAGGTATTCGGATAATCAAATTCTCAATTGTTTTTCCCCACTTATCCTATCCTTCCACTTAAAGTGATCCAACGGTCGTGAAGACTCTTGAAGTGGATTAACGATAAAGGATGATTACGGAATGAAAACGTGTGAGTGATTTAACTCGTAACCCAAACTTCACAATTTTAAGTTGTGCATTGTTGGTGAGTCAAACACAATCATCGATCTTTGAAACTATAAGATTTGACGGTCCTGACTAATTGCGGGATTGGAAATAGCATGATGTTTAATACTACATTCGATCTCTGCAATTCATCCCTACCGTTGATCTAGATCATGCGTATCAACAGTCTTAAATTGATCTAATCATGTTTCTACAATGCGCTTTCCTTTCTAAGTTTCATCGCGCCATCTCTTTTGAGCTTTGATATTCATTCGCTAACCCTCCTGAAATTTTAATCTATGCATACTCTCCTACTGTAACTTTGATTTTCATTCGCTAACCCTCCTGAGCTTTAATTTCTGCATATAGTCCTACTATAACTTTGATTTTCATCCGCTAACCCTCCCGATCTTTAATCTTTTCATATCGTCCAATTGTTTGACATCAATAATTATATGATAACTGTTATACTATTGATATCAATGACAATTTGTCATACCAACTTATCATCAAATCAATGGCATCGACTGTTGTCATTAATGACAATTCATCAATTACACTATGTCCAACAATCTCCCCCTTTGTCATTGATGTCAACATACCAACTTCATTCACAATATCCCCTTGTGATGATGCTTCTCTCCTATGAAGTTATTCTGCCCCTTTGACATCAATGGAAAATGGATTCTTCCCCTATGGTAAATCTTTGTTTGTCTATATACTTCTAATCAAATCTGAACATGGGTAACTTATCCTACAATCATACGTTTCCTGTCATAACTGAATGACTCTTTCTGACTTTGATTGTTCTCTCCCCTTGATTTTGTGCCAATCGATGCATTATTTTCTTGAGAGATTTAGGTTGGAAGAGGGATTACTCCCAATTTTTGCCTAATATATTCAAATACATCTTTTCTTAAAGGTTTTGTGAAAATATTTGCCACCCATTCTTGTGTTGGGACATATTCCAATTTGATGTTCTTATTTTCATCCTGATCTCTTAGATAGTGGTATTTTATGGGAATGTGTTTTGATTTGGAGTGTTGGACAGGATTCTTGGAGAGACTTATAACGCTTGTATTATCATAGAGGATAATAGTAGGTTCTCCAAATACTATTTTTATGTCTTGTAAGGTTTGTTTCATCCATTCCACTTGTGTGCAACATTCTACTGCTGCAATATACTCAACTCTAGTGCTAGACAGAGAAATTGAGGACTGTTTCTTACTTGTCCAAGCTACCAATGATTCTCCCAAAACGAATGCTCCTCCACTTGTACTTTTTCTGTCATCTACACTACCTTCCCAATCAACATCTGAATAGGCTTTTAAAGTGAATGAATCCTTGCTAGGGTACCACAAGCCAAGATCTATGGTTCCTTTCAAATACCTAAAGATTCTTTTTACATCTTGAACATGGCTCTCCTTTGGTGCTGTTTGGAATCTAGCCACCATCCCAACAACTTGCTTGACATCAGGTCTAGAAGTTGTTACATAGAGAAAACTCCCAATCATTGATCTGTAGTGTTTTGGATCTACAACTTTGGACTCATCTTCCTTGCTTAGTTTTCATCCAACTGTCATAGGTGTACTAACAGGTTTGCAATCCTGTAGCTGGAATCTCTTAAGGATATATTTAACATACTTAGACTGATGGATAAAGACTCCTCTTTTGGACTGTATTATTTGTAATCAAAGAAATAAATTAAGTTCACCAAGCAAAGACATTTCAAATTCTTGCTGCATCATCCTAGCAAAGTCCTTATTCATTTTTTCATTATCACTGCCAAATATAATATCATCAACATATACTTCCAAAATAATCATGTTATTACCATCAATTTTACAATAAATATTGTTGTTTGTTGATCCCCTTTTGAGGCCTTGTTTTTGTAAGTAAGAATCTAGCCTTGCATACCATGCTCTAGGTGCTTATTTTAGCCCATAGAGTGCTTTCTTTAGTTTACAGGCATAGTCTCATTTGTTAGTTAATTGAAATCCTTTTGTTTGCTTAATATAGACTTCTTCTTATAAGTTTCCATTAAGAAATGTTGACTTGACATCTATTTGGTATACTTTAAATTTTCTGTAGCTGGAGAAAGCTATGAACATCCTAATTGCCTCTAATCTGGCCACAGGTGCAAAGGTTTCTTCATAGTCTACTCCTTCAACTTGAGCATATACTTTACATACCAATCTGGCTTTGTTCCTGATTACTTGCCCATTCTCATTCATTTTGTTTTTATACATCCATTTAGTTCCAATGACATTTTTGTTTTTTGGTCTTGGAACTAGTTCCCAGGTTTGATTTTTTTCAATCTGGTCCAATTCTTCATTCATAGCATTGACCCAATTCTCATCTTTACATGCCTCTTTGATTGAGTTGGGCTCAATACGTGACAAAAGTGTTATTTTTGTTTGATACAACAATTGTCTTCTTGTGTGCACTCCATCACTCTTATTTCCAATAATCAGTTCTTCAAGATGATTCTTTTGAGTCATTCTTGAGGGTGTCTTTATGTCTCTTCTTGGGGATTCTTCTCTTATCTCTTCTTCTTGAATATCCTCTTCATCTTCACTAGTATCCATATCATCCTCTTCCCTTTCTTCTTTATCCTCTTCTGCTTCTTCTACTTGTGTACCAACTGACTCATCATCATCTTCATCTTCACTGTCAAGTATAGTCTCTTGATTTTTGATCCTTATTGTCTTAAGATCATCCACCTTGACATATGCACTCTCAAAAATCTTATGTATAATAATATTGTAGCATCTGTATGATGTTTTGGTAGAGGCAGATCCAAGAAAGATACCTTCATCAGATCTAGCATAAAATTTTCTAAGATTCTCATCAAGCCTTTTCATGTAGCACTTACTTCCAAATACCTTGAAATATTTTACCGATGGAGCTCTTCCAAACCATAGTTCATAAGGGGTCTTATTACTATTAATCCTGAGCTGACCTTTATTAAATTTTGGACACACCTACCACACTTAGAGGGGGGGGGGGTGAGTGAGTGTGGGGATCTTTTTCCCAAAACTTCCCTCTTACACAAAACTCCTTAGTTAACATTCAACATTTAATCATTACTCATTGTTGTCATTTATAATCAGTTATATTTGAATACATATCAACAATATATCATCAACAAATCATATCCACAAGGAACACAAACAACACAAGATCCATGTACAATTTTTATTTTTATTATGGACTTCAATCCGGGGGTTTTTCAGCAACAACTGAATAGAGTACAACTCTACAAGAGTACCAGATCTATATGCAACACTCATATTACATTCTCAGCACCAACTGATATGAGGCAACAATCCTCAACAAATATCAATCTGTACTATAGACAAGTGCATCAACCATGCACCAGCCTGTGCCAAACAACCTGTAATAAACCTGTACCATAAACAAGTGCATCCAATCATGTACCAAGTACATACCAATCATGTGTCAAATAATCATCAATATGTACCAAAATCATCAACTATACACCTCATGTATGTGCCAACTCATCAACTGCTTGTCTCAACCATGACTAGTTTTGGATTAGTCAACAACCCTAACTTGAAATAATCATAACTTTGTACCTGTAATGAATAAAGATCTGAAACTGATACACAATGTTATTCATTGTGTTTTATGCAAATCCTCCAGGTTTCACTACTTGGAACCTCTCATAAAAGTATTTATAGCAAAAATGGCATACCTTGCTGAATTTTGTCTTATTCTAGAGAGAGACCTTGTAGAGAGTTCCCCACACGGAATATTTGTTGAATAGATATAAAATTGTTACACAACATACTAAAGATTGTAATATAACCAACACAATTTGTCTCACTAAATTTGGACCTGTTCTGAAGAAGTTATGACGTTTTTACCCGAAACACCTGTTTTAGACTAGTTTCAGGACTAGCCACAAACCCTATTTTCCATGGAGTGTATCTCCAAAACTACAACGACCCACAAGCTGAATTTTTAACCGCAGATACTTGGATATGTTTTCTCAATTTATTATCAATCTCACAGTCTGAATCATTATATAAAAAAAGTTATTACGAAAATGGTGAGATGACCTGTAAATAACATACCTTAGAAAGCATCATGAAAATAATTTATCCTCCCTTGAATTCCAGCTCTCTTTTCTTCACCTTCCCTATGAAATTTGGTTTAGAAATCCTTTGGTTACCTCAATAACCTATATATATTCAATATTCTCAAGTGTTCCACACCAAAAATGCTCAAGAAGCTCTCCACCAATATTCCAAAAGATATTCTCACAAGAAGCTCTCCATTGATCCACAAAAAGGATGATCTACAAGAGACCATTGCTATATTATTTATACTTTCATCCTCTAGGTCACTTAACCCATTTTTAGTTCACTTAACCCATTTCTAGGTCACTT
>ML783232.1:539106-549471 GCA_009831015.1 Picea engelmannii | reverse complement strand
TTATTTAAATAATCCACCTTGACTTTGTCACTTTACTTTATCATTTAAATAATGATTTTTTCTTTTAGGTCACTTTGACTTCTTTGACCTTGGGGGCTTCAAGCCTTCATGTGGGGGTCCTTCATCTTCGTAAGGCCATAACTTTCAAACCATGAGGAGTTATGTTACATTCCACATACCACCAGAAACGGCATGACAAGAATTATCCATCTAGGATAGTTTCACCAACAATTTCCTTGATCTTCATCTCATTATTCCACATACTGTTGGCATGATTTCAGATAGAAGGCAGAGTATTTGTTTGTCATTGATGGCAAGCTCAGCCCGATGATGATGAACAAAAGAAAGTGGCAAGACTAGCAGCGCAATGATGATTGCATGGCAGAAAATCCCAAAATGCAAAAGGTCAGAGCATGTCAAATAACTCCATTTCAAAGTTTCGCAGATCGGGAAATCAGAGTTTCGGATACCGGGTGTTGGAAGTGTAGAAACACTTCACCACAGGAGTCCCGAAGTCGCGAAATGTGAATCGCCGAAATCCCGAATGATGCACAAAAAAGACTTGTGAATTCATGATATATTCCTAACCGTCAGATCAAGGATTGATTTGGACCGTTGATCAGACACGATGAAGGCTCGTGAAGTTTCAATAAGATTTGGACCGTTGGGTCCATAGGACACATGGTGAAAGATCGCATTTCACTGACTGGAAAGTCAAAGGAACGGGGTTCCCTAACCTCTCGAATTCACGACATGCGAAATGCCAAAATGTGAAACACACATTTTGGTGTAGGTTTCGATTACCGGGAGATTGATAAGTCAAGAGTCGAGACTCTCCAACACAGGAGTCCCGAAGTCGCGAAATGCGAAACCCCGAAATTCCGAGCCAGACACATCTACTAGAATTTTGGATACCTGGAGTTGGAGGAGTCAAGAGTCAAGACTCTTCAACACAGGAGTCCTGAATTCGCGAAATGCGAAACCCCGAAATCCCAAAACAGACACATCTACCAGAATTTCGGATACCGGGAGTTGGAGGAGTCAAGAGTCAAGACTCTACATCATAGGAGTCTCGAAGTCGCGAAACCCGAAGTCACAAAATGTGAAATTGCAAAATGTAAAAGACTCCATACCAGAGGTTCGGAGACCGCTAGGTGGAGTTGTCAAGAACTCTCACATCAAGAGTGTTGAAATAGCGAAATGCCGAAATGCAAAATTGCGAAAGGCGCTAACAGCTAAGCTCTTTTTTTGGAGTTTCGGGGATCGCGACATGGAGTGTCAAGTTATCTCATCACAAGGAATGTCGAAATGCCAAAATGCCAAATTGCGAAATGGAAAAATAAGCGCGAGATCCATTATTTAATCCAACAGGTGCAGGTGAACTTGAATATGATCGGAGGTCTACTACTCCATCTCACAGTTAATTGAACAGTTACGAATTAGTTAGAAAAATTGATTCATGATTCTTGATCGGTTGGCATTTCAGTTTCTGAGACATTTTCTTTGCCTAAGAAGATTCGAAGTGTAACTGCCATCATTGTGGTGCATAAAAGAAGAATATAGAGACTATGCGCAGTTGGTTGTTTTGGACTGAAAAAATGAGTTGAACTGTAGAATTGAAAAACTACAGTATGTGCAGTGTGAAGAAATCTCAGAGAGAAGGAACAAAAGCTGGAAAAAAGAGAAAAGGTGAAGAGAGAAGAATGTGCACATATCAAAGAGGATGAGAAGGACAAAGAAAGAACAGATAGACAAAGACAACAAGTCAAGCCAAAATATGAATAGAGTAGAAGAATAGTGTAGTAGAGAAGAATTGTAGAACAATGTAGAATTGGTAAGAATTGATTTATCTGTGTGTTGGTTATTCAATCATTTATTTGTAAAGAGGGAGGTAGGGTGGTGCTAGGGAGGATTATTTTCCTCAGAGGTTCAAGTGGGTTCTTGAACACAGGGAGTTGTAGCTTCTAACTGGTTGCAGCCAGAAAAACCAGGGTGGCAGGGTGGTGCAAGGGAGAACAAGTGTTCTCTGTTATACAAGTTGGAGCCTGTGTAACTGGAAGTAGGTGATTCCATCCAGTTAGTGTTGGAACACTCAAGGAGTTGGTGATTCCTTCTAGTGGGTGCTAGAGAAACCAGAGAGTTGGTGCTCTCAAACAAGTTGGAGCTTGTAAAACAAAGGTAGTAGCCTCACATTGAATTGGTGCTCAATTATAGATGATGTACAGAACTTAAAAGACTACCTATCATTTCGAAGAAGAAGAGGTTTTCTCCCTTTATGGGTTTCCTCATGAAAATCTGTCTCTGTGTATATCTTATGTGTGACTGATGCTCATTAGTTATGTTGTCCTTATGTTGTTTAATATTGATGATCACTTGAGGAAAGTTTTAGAATTGTTTAATTGAATTAAATTGTTTAAGCATAGTAACAACTGATTCACCCCCCCCCCTCTCAGTTGTCTTAGTAATTTCAACAATTGGTATAAGAGTGGGTTCCTTTTATTTAAAGGTAGATCTGTAATCTTAAACATGAAAAGTCATGAAGGGACTTCAACCAGTAAGCCTCCTCTGTTTGATGGAACAAATTTTGCCTTTTGGAAGGTTAGAATGAAAACATACCTAATGGCCTTAGGTGTTGATGTTTGGGATGTAGTAGAGACTGGATACATAAAGCCTGTTGTGATAGCCTCCAAGGATGATAAGTTATAATTTATCTTTAATGCTAAGGGAATGAATGCTATCTTGAATGGACTTGCAGAAGCCGAGGTTGTAAAGGTGATACTTCTTCAAACTGCCAAAGAAATGTGGGACAAACTTATTAGAAGCTATGAAGGAAATGAGAAAGTAAAAGATGCTAAACTTCAAACATTTAGGTTGAAGTTTGAACAACTAAAGATGAATGAATATGAAACAGTTAGCAAGTATTTTTTAAGAGTTGAAGAACTTGTGAATGCCATGAAGGGTCTTGGTGAGAAGTTTGAAGAATCACTCTTAGTTCAGAAGATTTTAAGATCTCTGCCTGATAAATTTAATCCAAAAGTATCTGCAATAGAAGAACTAAATGATCTTAAAACTCTATCCATTGATCAACTTCTAGGAACTTTAACTACATATGAAATGAGAATTAGCAAAGATAAATTGATTACTACAGAAGCATCGTTTAAAGCAGACAAGAATACTGATTCAGAATTAGATGATATTGAGGCAAAATTTGTGAGAAGGTTAAAGAAAGGATCAGGAAAATATCAAGGCAATTTGCCTTTCAAATGATTTAATTGTGGTAAGATAGGTCATTTTGCATCTAAGTGTCCCCATCAGAAAAAGGACCAGAACTATGATGATGAAAAGAAGTACAAATACAAGAAATATAGTAAGAACAAAAGTTTGGTTGCAAATAATGACAATTCCTCAGAAGACACCGATAGTGACTCTTCCGATGAAGATAAGGTAAATGACTTCATGCTTATGGCCAAAGAATATTATGATAATAAAAGCACAGGTAGTGATGATAATGATGAAGAAGTTGTAGTTGATATGGAAGGAGAATTGATCAGTGCACTGGAAGAAATTGACAAACTAAAAATCAAGAATAGAAAGAAAAAACATTTGCTGATACAATTCGAGAAAGACAATAAACAGCCTGATGAAGACTTTGCCCTGCTGAAAGTGTAATTAGAAGAGGCAAAGAGAATATAAGACATACTGAAACAACAGTTGTCAGAGAATAAATTTAGGTGTGAAGCCTTAGAAGAAGAGATAGTAAAAACCAGAAAAGAAATGGAGAAATTTAAGGGATTGTGTCACCAAAATCTGCCAAGTATTAAAGCCTCGGAAGGATTAACCTCCATTCTAAATCAGCAAAGAAACCCAAAGTTGAAATCTGGATTGGGGTATGAAGAAGGATCAAGTAGTGATCATCCAAGTAATACAGAACCTATCAAGTTTGTCAAATCCTCAAACATTGACAACAGTCACTCTAGAGAAACAAAGAAAGAAAATCAGCCACCAAAAAGGAATGAAAGAAAAATTACCAGAACCGAATCCATAGATCAAAGAGATTATTGGCATGAAAGAAATCGACCTCCTCAAAGAAGACAAATTTTTTCAAGGCACAAAGGTTTTTTCTATGGTTATTGTTTTTTCTGCTCTAATTTTGGTCACAAAGCTATAAACTGTTCTTTAAGATTTAGATATGAGCAATCAAGTTTTTCAAGGAATAATTATCTGCCACTACAAAGATTGAGACAACCAAGAAACAAACAATCACAGACTATAAATCATGTGATGACTGGGAGAAGGACACAGATGAAACACAACAACAGTTATGAGCATAACAACTGTTATGATCTGTTATTCTGTGAACCAGAATGTTACAACTGCCATAATTATGGACATAAAGTTGCAGACTGTCACTTAAAGAATTACAAGTCAGATTTGATCCCCACTGCTGAAAATGTCAAGGTTTGGAAGAAGAAAGCAGATGACAAGTGTGGACTAGTATTATTAGCCCAAAGACAAAAGAATCCCTGGTATATTGACAGTGGATGTTCCAAACATATGACTGAAGACAAAAGTAAGTTTCTAACTCTAAGTGATAGCAAATCAGGGAATGTAACTTTTGGAAATGATGCACCAGGAAAAATAAAAGGTAAAGGAATTGTAAGTTTGAGTAATGGCAAAGGCAAAGCTCAAGATGTGCTATTTGTAGAAGGTTTGAAACATAATCTTCTTAGTGCCAGTCAATTCTGTGACCGAGGATGTGAAGTCATTTTTACCTCTGAAGACTGTAGAATAAAATATGTGAATTCAGGACAGCCAGTTGCAAACGGGATAAGAACAAAAAACAATGTCTATGTGTTAAAAGAAGAAAAAGAAGAATGTCACTTAAGCAAATATGATGAAAGTTGGCTGTGGCATAGGAGACTTGGACACCTAAATTTTGATCATATAATCAAGATCAGAAACAATAGGGCAGTAAAATATCTTCCAAAGATATCTAAACCATACGACTTTGTTTGTAAACCTTTCCAGATTGGAAAACTTAGTCGCACTCAGTTCAAATCTAAAAACTTTCCTTCAACAGAAAAACCTCTCCAGTTAGTACATATGGATTTATGTGGACCATCAAGGAAAGAAGGTACAAGAAAAGAAAATTATTTTGTGTTGATAATTGATGATTATTCTAGACTAACATGGGTTTCCTTTTTGAAGGCAAAATCTGAAGCATTTGAAAAATTCAAAGTGTTTAAGGCTATGACTGAGAATCAAACAGGAAAAAGATTAAAGGCAGTAAGGTCTAATAGAGGAGGGGATTTTAGTTCATGGAACTTCAAAGAGTTCTGTGATAAACATGGGATCAAAAGAGAGCACACAATTCCAAGGACTCCACAACAAAATGGAGTTGTTGAGAGGAAGAATAGATCAGTACAACAAATGGCAAGATCAATGATGAATGAAAGGAACATACCTCAGACATATTGGGTAGAAGAAATTCATACAACTGTTCATATCCTTAACAAATCTCATCTCAGGCCACACAGTGACAAGCCTCCTTATGAACTATGGTTTGGAAGACCTGCTTCAATCAAGCATTTTAAAGTCTTTGGGAGTAAATGTTATATCAAGAACAATGATGAAAATATTGGCAAATATGATGACAGGGTTGATGAAGGTATCTTCTTGGGTTATTCTACAAACAGTAAAGGGTACAGATGTTACAATAAGAGGCTGCATAAACTAGTTGATTGTATAGACATAAAAGTTGATGAAGAAATCCCGGTTAGAAATGTAAGCAGTGTTGAATCAAGAACATAAGATATAGTTGAAGATGAAGATGAACAAGTACAAGGATCAAAAAGAGAAGAATTTGAATCAGATGAAGATACGAATACTCCAAATGACACAAATCAACAGAAAGAAGCAAAATCACCTCTCAGAATTGTTAGAAAGAATCATTCTGAAAATCGGATAATTGGAGATATAAATAAAGGAGTTCAGACAAGAAGGAAATTGATTAAAGACTCAGAACACTCTCATGTTGTTTTTTTATCTATGACTGAACCTAAAAATTTTGATGAAGGCAGCCAACATGATGATTGGATTAGAGCAATGAATGAAGAGCTTGATCAGATTGAGAAGACCAATACTTGGGAGCTTGTCTCTAGACCTGAAGATAAAAATGTGATAGGTTCCAAATGGGTGTTCAAGAATAAAATGAATGAAAAATGACAAGTTGTTAGAAATAAATCCAGATTGGTCTGTAAAGGGTATGCACAAGTTGAAGGTTAGGACTTTGATGAAACTTTTGCACCAGTGGGAAGATTGGAAGAAATCCGAATGTTTCTTGCTTATTCATGTCATAAGAACTTTAAAGTTTATTCGATGGATGTTAAGTCAAAATTTCTTAATGGAGATCTAGAGGAATAAGTTTATATGGAGCAACCTGAAGGATTCTCATTGACAGATAATCCTAATTATGTTTGTAAGCTGAGGAAGGCCTTATATGGACTAAAACAAGCACCACGAGCTTGGTATTATAGACTGGACAAATTTTTACAAGACAAAGGGTTCAAGAAAGGTATTGTTGACATCAACCTTTACATTAAGTCTGAAGGTGATAATTTACTAGTTATTATGGTTTATGTAGATGATATTATTTTTGGTTGTACTAATGAATCATCTGTCCAGTGGTTTGCTAACTCTATGCAAACAGAGTTTGAGATGTCCATGATAGGAGAAATGTCATATTTTCTTGGCTTACAAGTAAATCAGAGTTCTGCAGGAATATTTATCACTCAAGAAAAATATTTGAAAGAGATGTTGAAGAAATTTCAGATGGAGGATTCCTCTCCTGTTAGCACACCTATGGTGGTTGGTTGCAAGCTCAGTAAAGATGATATCTCACCTGATGTTGATCAAAGGACATATCAATCTATGATAGGAAGTCTTCCGTACATCACAACATCCCGTCCTGATATAATGCAAGTTGTTGGAATGGTAGGTCATTATCAGTCAGCTCCTAAACAAATTCACATGGTAGTTGTCACAAGGATATTTAAATACCTGAAGGGAACAATAACTTATGGTCTGTGGTATCCCAGAAATTAGAATTTTCATTTAATTGCTTATTCAGATGCAGATTGGGCAAACTGTGTTGATGAGAGAAAAAACACCAGTGGAGGAGCATTCTTTTTGGGTGACTCATTAGTAGCATGGCTTAGTAAAAAGAAAGGATCCATTTCATTATCAACTACAGAGGTAGAATACATTGTTGTTGCTACTTGCTGCACACAAATTTTATGGATGAAATAAACTCTTGCAGATTTGAAGGTAACATACACCGATCCCATTCCAATTCACCATGATAACACCAGTGCCATTAATGTCTCCAAGAATCTTGTTCTTCATTCCAAGACTAAGCATATCCCAATAAAATACCATTTTCTCAGAGAACAAGTTACAAACAGAATTGTTCAACTGAATTATATTCCTTCTAGAGAACAGATTGTTGATATCTTTACTAAACCATTAGTAGCAACCCCTTTTGGATATCTTCGTCAAAAGTTGGGGGTTATAATTTCTTGTGTCTAATCTGTTCACCTGGTCAGGGGGAGTACTTATTGAATATTTGGTGTATTTCTAAGATGCTCATAGTTGACAGGGGGAGTATGTATTGCAACAACTCAGGGGGAGCATGTTTCTTCTTTGACATTGATGTCAGAGGGGGAGAAAGTGTGGTAATTTCAAGGAGGCTATAGTTGTTACAGTGGTATGGATTTCAAGAATGTTACAGGTATGGATTTCAAGGATGCTACAGTGGCATAGTTATAATTTCATGTTTTTCAAGGGGTTGCCATCAATGCCAAAGGGGGAGATTGTTGGCATGTTTTCAGATAGAAGGCAGAGTATTTGTTTGTCATTGATGACAAGCTCAGCCCAATGATGATGAACAAAAGAAAGTGGCAAGACTAGCAGCGCAAAAATGATTGCATGGCAGAAAATCCCGAAATGCGAAAGGTCAGAGCATGTCAAATAACTCCATTTTGGAGTTTCACAGACCGGGAAATCAGAGTTTCAGATACCGAGTGTTGGAAGTGTAGAAACACTTCACCACAGGAGTCCCGAAGTCACGAAATGCAAATAGCCAAAATCCCAAATCAGGCACAATGAAGACTTGTGAATTCGCGATATATTCCTAACCGTCAGATCAAGGATTGATCTGGACCATTGATTGGACACGACGAAGGCCCACGAAGTTTTGATAAGATCTTGACCATTGGGGCCATAGGACACATGGTGAAACATCGTCATTTCGCTGACTGGAAAGTCAAAGGAACAGGGTTCCCTAACCTCTCGAATTCACGACATGCGAAATGACGAAGTGCCAAAATGTGAAAGACACCTTTTGGTGTAGGTTTCAGTTACCAGGAGATTGAGAAGTCAAGATTCGAGACTCTCCAACATAGGAGTCCCGAAGTTGCGAAATGCGAAACCCTGAAATTCTGAAACAGGCACATCTACCATAATTTTGGATACCAGGAGTTGGAGGAGTCAAGAGTCAAGACTCTTCAACATAGGAGTCCCGAAGTCGCAAAATGTGAAACCCCGAAATCCTGAAACAAGCACATCTACCAGAATTTCGGATACCAGGAGTTGGAGGAGTCAAGAGTCAAGACTCTACATCACAGGAGTCCCAAAGTCGCGAAATTCGAAATTGAAAAATGTCAAAGACTCCATACTGAAGGTTCAGAGACTGGGAGGTGGAGTTTTCAAGAACTCTCACATCAAGAGTGCCGAAATCGCGAAATGCCAAAATGCGAAATTGCGAAAGGCGCTAACAACTAAGCTCTTTTTTCGGAGTTTCAGGGATCGCGACATGGAGTGTCAAGTTATCTCATCACAAGGAATGATGAAACTGAAATGCCAAAATGTTGAATTGCGAAATGGTGAAATAAGTGTGAGATCCATTATTTAATCCAACGATGCAGGTGAACTTGAATATGATCGGAGGGCTACTGCTCCATCTCACAGTTAATTGAACAGTTACGAATCAGTCAACAAAACTAATTCATGATTCTTGATCGGTTGGCATTTCAGTTGTTGAGACATTTTCTTTGCCTAAGAATATTTGAAGTGTAACTGTCGTCGTTGTGGTGCATAAAAGAAGAATATAGAGACTTTGCATAGTTGGCTGTTTTGGACTAAAAAAATGAGTTGAACTGTAGAATTGAAAAACTACAGTATGTGCAGTGTGAAGAAAGCTTAGAGAGAAGGAACAGAAGCTGAACAGAAGAGAAAAGGTGAAGAGAGCAGAATGTGCACATATCAAAGAGGATGAGAACGATAGAGAAAGAACAGATAGACAGAGACAGCAAGTCAAGCCAAATATGAACAGAGCAGAAGAATAGTGTAGTAGAGAAGAATTGCAGAACAATGTAGAATTGGTAAGAATTGATTTATCTGTGTGTTGGTTATTCAATCATTTATTTGTTAACAGGGAGGTAGGGTGGTGCTAGGGAGGACTGTTTTCCTCAAACGTTCAAGTGGGTGCTTGAACACAGGGAGTTGTAGCTTCCATCTGGTTGCATCCAGAAAAACCAGGGTCGCAGGGTGGTGCAAGGGAGAACAAGTGTTCTCTGTTATACAGGTTGGAGCCTGTGTAACTGGAAGTAGGTGCTTCCATCCAGTTGGTGTTGGAATACTCAGGGAGTTGGTTCTTCCTTCTAGTGGGTGCTAGAGAAACCAGAGAGTTGGTGCTCTCAAACAAGTTGGAGCTTGTAAAACAGAGGTAGTAGCCTCACATTGAGTTGGTGCTCAATTATAGATTATGTACAGAACTTAAAAGACTGCCTATCATTTCGAAGAAGAAGAGGTTTTCTCCCTTTATGGGTTTCCTCATGAAAATCTGTCTATGTGTATATCTTATGTGTGACTGATGCTCATTAGTTATGTTGTCCATATGTTGTATAATATTGATGATCACTTGAGGAAATTTTTAGAATTGTTTAATTGAATAAAATTGTTTAAGCACAGTAAAAACTGATTCACCCCCCCCCCGCTCAATTTTCTTAGTAATTTCAACACATATAAGCATGGTTCCTCCAACCATTCTTCTAGGATAACTCAATCTGCAAAGCGTCTTCCCATGAGGGATTTCACCATAAGGGGATCACTTTGGAGTTCATCCATTTTTGCACCTTATCAATCATGATAAGACAATAATGAGAGCATGGGTTCTCCAACCATTCTTCTAGGATAAATCAATCCACAAAGCGTCTTCCCGTGAGGGATTTCACCATAAGGGGACCACTTTGGAGTTCATCCATTTGTGCACCTTATCAATCATGATAAGACAATAATGAGTCATCT
>ML783232.1:510725-532923 GCA_009831015.1 Picea engelmannii | reverse complement strand
TTTATCATTTAAATAATGATTTCTTCTTTTAGGTCACTTTGACTTCTTTGACCTTGGGGGCTTCAAGCCTTCATGTGGGGGTCCTTCATCTTCGTAAGGCCATAAATCTCAAACCATGAGGATTTATGTGGCATTCCACATACCACCAGAAATGGCATGACAAACACTATCCATCTAGGATAGTTTCACCAACAATTTCCTTGATATTCATCTCATTATTCCACATACAAGCATGGGTCCTCCAACCATTCTTCTGGGATAAATCAATCTGCAAAGTGTCTTCCCATGAGGGATTTCACCATAAGGGGACCGCTTTGGAGTTCATCCATTTTTTCACCTTATCAATCGTGATAAGACAATAATGAGAGCATGGGTTCTCCAACCATTCTTCTAGTATAACTCAATCCACAAAGCGTCTTCCCATGAGGGCTTTCACCATGAAGGGACTACTTTGGGGTTCATCCATTTGTGCACCTTATCAATCATTATAATACAATAATGAGTCATCTATACATTTTTCTAACAATGCATCATATACCAATGAAACCACATCGATCCATCTTCATCGTGTATCAATGAAAACTCATTGATCCATCTTCATCTATGCATTCTCATCAAGGACAATACATATTACATTACATCAATTATCAATCAATCAATCCTTTGGCATCAATCAATCATTTGACATCAATCAATCAAACCATTGGCGTCAATGACAACATGATCCATCATTAAATATGTATATTGTTGTGCTCACAGCTTCCCTCCAATATCCATCAGATAATTTTACTTCATTGAGCATAGTCCTTGCAGCCTCTTGAACTGTTCTATTTCTTCTCTCAACAATCCCATTTTACTGAGGTGTTATGGCAACAGAGAATTGTCTTTTTATTCCATGGGTTTCACAGAAGAGATCAAACTCTTTTAAGGTGAACTTACCACCATTATCTGATCTAATACATTTGATTTTTGTCTCCTTTTCATTTTCAACAAGGGTTTTAAAGGCTTTGAATTTGTTAAGTGCTTCTGATTTTTCTTTGAGAAAACATATCCAACCCATTCTAGTAAAATCATCAATGAACAACATAAAGTAGGACTCTCCTTGCAAACTCTTGGTCCTTGTAGGTCCACATAGGTCAGTGTGAACAAGCTCTAAAGGTTATGAGGTTGAGTATTCTTTTTCTTTGAACCTTATTCTAGTTTGCTTCCCTAGTTGACAGTGTCTACACATAGTATTTGAGGGCTTTATGATATTTGTCAAGTTTCTTACTGGACCAAGATTGTTGACTTTCACTAGATTGTCAAAGTTAATATACCCCAACCTTCTATGCCATAGCCAACTTTTCAATTCAATTTTTCATATGACATTCCTCATTCAATTTTTCATCTAGTATATATACATTTTAAGGATTTATAGGAGTAGTACCAACCAGTTTTCCTATTTCTTCTCTCCTAATCTCACATTTCTTGGAATCAAAGATGCAAAAGTGCCCTTGATCATAGGTTTGGCTGACACTCAATAGGCTAGGCTTCAGTTTTTCAACAAGCAACACATTCTTGGCTTTGTCTTTTCCCAAACTCATAGTGCCTTTCCCAAGTATGTTACCTGAAGCATTGTCACCAAATGTAACTTTACCTTTTTGTTTCTTTAAGATTAGAAACTTGTCCTTATTTCCTGTCATATGTTTTGAGCACCCACTGTCAACATACCATAGATCTTCTTTATCTTGGGCCTTTAAGGCAATAAGGCATTCCTTCTTTGATGTTTTTTCTTTCCAAAGCTTCTTTTGTTCTCTAATGAATCTTGGTTGTTCAGAGACTTCCATTAATCTGCAATTACTGGCCTTATGTCCATAGTTATGACATTTGAAGCATTCTAGATCCCCTTATTGTAGAGGTGCAAAGGAGTTATAGTTTCTACTTTTAACTTGATTTACTACTTGGTTATATTTACGGTTATAGTTCTTAACCCTCAAATTTTTCCTTCTATATGTTCTACAATTCATATCTTTGTGTCTGAAATTAGAGCATGCAAAGAAATAACCAAAGAAAATGTGAGGATACTTGTTTTGATAAAACTTCTTTGGTATTGTCTTATCTTCCTTCTTGATAGCTAGAAGTGGTCCTTTGGAGTTCTGATCATTATTTGCCTTCTCTTCATTTTTCTTCTTGAATGTACCGAGGAGAGTATCTGCATAATATTTTGAGTTAACTCGGATTTCTTCTTTAAAATATCCTACATTTTTATTACCTGAATCCTTTTGTGTGGTAACAATATTATCTAATATTTTATAGCTATTTTCATATTTTGTTTGAATGAGTTTTGCATCAAGTTATTTTCTCAGGTGAACTATTTCTACCTCCATTCTTTCACAGATTATGTGTTTTTCTTTAAAAGACTTTTCCAGACTTTCTTCAATCCTATTTGCTTCTAGGATTTGGTTTCTCAGGTTGCTCATGAGTTTTTCCATCTCCTTTTCTTTATGTTCATGTTTTTTCTTTTGTTCAACTACAAAACGTTTCAGTTGTCTATATCTGGTTTTGTATTTTCTTAATTCATCCAAGGCTCTGAGAAGTTCTTCTTCCATATTAACTTCTGCTTCATCTTCTGACTCTTTCTCATGTTTAATTTATTCTATCTCATTAGATTCTTCAATACCTAGAAAAAGGAATTCATCATCATCAGATTCATCACTATCACTGGACTCTAATGAAATTTTGTTTTCTTCTTTTGAGTAGAAATTCCTTTTCCCCTTGTAAATTTTTTTCTTGTAGTAGGGTTTTTCCTTTTTCTTGTATTGTTTAGTTTTGTTTTCTTCATCTTCAGGGTCCTCCTTGGGATAGGGACACTTGGCTGCAAAATGTCCAACCTTGCCACAATTAAAACATTTGAAAGGAAGCTTGCCTTTGTACTTCCCTGCTCCTTTATGAAGTTTTCTAATAAAATTGGCTTCTTTGACATCAGATTCTTCATGATGGTTGGATTGAGGTTTTTTCTTCTAAATTTTTGTTTTCTTGAGCACCTTGAAGGCTGCCTCTCCTTGTGGGAGGTTCTCATGACCTAGTCTTAACTCATAGGCTGTGAGGATTCCATACAATTCATCCATGGTGAGTTTATCTTGGTTTTCTCGATATTCAAGAGCGAACACTTTAGGATTGTATAGAATAGGTAGTGTTCTTAGTACTTTTTCAACTAGCTCATTGTCTGACACTTCTACTCCCAATCCTCTGATTGCATTAACAATATTATCAACTCTTTCGAAGTACTCTGAAATATTTTCTTCATCCTTCATTTTTAGACCTTCGTATTGTACTCTAAGAGTCTGGAGTTTGGCCCTCTTTACTTTGGAATCTCCTTCATACATGGTTTCCAATTTATCCCAGAGTTGTTTTTCATTATTACAGTTTAGTACCTTAGCAAGGATTTTCTTACTCAATCCAACTTGTAGTGTGTTTAAAGCCTTTGCATGTTCCCAAATTTTTTTCTTGTCTCCTGCTTCTATGGGAGTGGATTTTGGAACATCATATCCCTTTTCCACTAATTTCCATACTTCCATTCCAATGGACATCAGATAGATTTTCATTCTAACACTCCAAAAGACATAGTCGTCACCATTAAATAGGGGGATTTTTTATGACATCTTCAACTGCTGATCCATTCTAATGTATATTCCTCTTCAAGTGAATTAAACCTTTTGTGAAGAAACCTCGCTCGGATACCAATTGAAGGATCATATCCTGTCACTGAGAGGGGGGGGGTGAATTAGTGACACAATTATTATATCAAAATTTTCTTTTGTTAATGCAAATAAAATTTTAACACAATATTTATCGTGGAACCCAAATGGGAAAACCACAAACTCTTTTCTATTAACTGAAAAATTTGTTTTACATGTTACATAGAAGGAAGATATTCTTCCTTTTCGATAAACACCAACTGATCAGGATGCACCCACACCCTTTGTTCACCAGTACCAACTGGTAGGAGGCTTCAACCCCCTGTTTAGTCAGCTACAATTGACAAGGAAGCACCAACTCCCTCTGTAGGCACCAACCTGCCCTTGCACCACCCAACCACCCTTATTTTATGAATCTGGGAAAACTTGTGTAACAAGTTTTTACTACTTCTCTCTCTGCTTCTGTGATTTAATATATCTTCTGATTCAGACTGCAAAGACACTATCTTCTCAACACTCTTCCTCGTTTATATAATCTTCAAAATGGTGTGAGTGTGATACACCGTGTCCCTTTGTTTGGACCATCGCACCTCTTCGTTTAACTTGACCATAATCATTGTTTTATCATTTTTACCATGAAGGATTTTAATAAATTGATCACAGTTATGGATCAATTATATCCTTTTAACTCGATCCCGAATCTCTACAATTTATTTATAGAAATCGAGTTCTGCAAAGGCACTTCCTTCAAACCATTTCTATGTGATCACATGCGTAGAACCATGAGCTTATCAACTTTGATGTATTATCATTTGCCTCTATATATCTTATTCCATATGACCAACGACGGTGACCAGATGATAGGCCAAACGAGCGCTTGAGCGTTTATCAGAATCAACGGTCACGTTTTAATCTCCCGATGAGATGGATGACTGTCGACACTTCGAGACTTTGGCTATTATACTTATGCTATCCTTCCACTATACTTTATCAATAGTTGAGAACACTCCTGAAGTGTTCTTTAGATTGGATGACTCATGTCCACTTCGGGACTTCGTCCTTCATGATTTTGACTTTTGACGATTTTTCTTTGACAAACATCTAACCTTATGGAGTTTTCAATTTCCCGAAATGGTTACCTCTCACATGGGTTGATCTGATGGATGGCATGATTCCCATAACAAAATAAATGGACAAATTTGATCCTTACACTTATCCTTTCATTGCTTAATCCGATGGCTGGGACTTAATCAAGCATTGAGATGAATGGCCACAATTTACTTCGCAACTTCGTTCTTCTCATATTTTAGTCTCTATAAATATTCATATGACCTCTGATTGTGTTCAGGCGCCTATCCAAAGGGAGCTTCAGAGATGCAAACTTCAGGTGTTTTCACTATATGTTGCGGCCAATCTTTCGATCTTTGAATTGACGAATTCTAGGCAATGGGCGCTAGCTCCTCTTCCTAGTCCCATCTCACATGTGAACTAGGGCTATGACTCAGGGCTCAACTTCTAAGTGCTTCGCAACTTCACGCTTCGCGAAGTTTGAACTTAGCTCCTTGCAATTTCTCTAAATCATGAATCCGCGAATTCATTTATCTGTTGCCATGTCCCTGCCTTCCAACCAACAGCTAGGATCTCTTCACAGCTTCAGACTTCATAAAGTCAATGCTCTACTGTGTTCTTCTTTGCTTATCCTATCCTTCCACTTTAAAGTGATTCAACAGATAGAAGGTATTCGGATAATCGAATTCTCAATCGTTTTTCCCCGCTTATCCTATCCTTCCAATTAAAGTGATCCAACGGTCATGAAGAATATTGAAGCAGATTAATGATCAAGGATGATTGCGGAACCACAACTTGCGAGTGATTTAAATTGTCACCCAAACTCCGCAATTTGAAGTTGTGTGTTTTTGGTGAGT
Source organism: Picea engelmannii (assembly GCA_009831015.1). NCBI lineage: Eukaryota > Viridiplantae > Streptophyta > Pinopsida > Pinales > Pinaceae > Picea > Picea engelmannii. The sequence continues at coordinate 527,321 of ML783232.1, read as the reverse complement.
CAAACACAATCATCGATCTTTGAAACTATAAGATCTGACGGTCCTGACTAATTGCGAGATTGGAAATAGCACAATGTTTAATACTCCATTTGATCTTTGAAATTCATCCTTGTCGTTGATATAGAGCATGTGTATCAACGGTCTTGAATTGATCTAATATTGTTTCTACAATGGGATTTCCTTTCTGAGTTTCATCACGCCATCTCTTCTGAGATTTGATCTTCGTTCAATAACCCTCCTGAGATTTTAATCTCTGCATATCGTCCTACTGTAATTTTGATTTTCATTCGCTAACCCTCCCAAGATTTAATCTCTGCATACCGTCCTACTATAACTTTGATTTTCATTCGCTAACCCTCCTGAGCTTTAATCTCTGCATATCGTCCAACTGTTTGACATCAATCATTATATGCTAACTGTTATACTGTTGATATCAATGACAATTCATCATATCGACTTATCATCACATCAATGAAATCGACTGTTGTCGTCAATGACAATTCATCAATTACACTATGTCCAACACTGGATAATCTCCTTGTTGTTTCCTATCAACAACATGTCATCCACATACAAGACCAAATAAATCAAATGATCACCAATTAATTTAAAATACACACAATGATCCTCTTTTCTTCTTGTGAAACCAAGTCCCAACATATAAGTATCAAATTTTTGATACCACATCCTTGGTGATTGTTTTAAACCATACAGGGACTTGTTCATCTTGCATATCAGCTCCTTCTTTCCCTTCACAACAAATCCTTCTAGTTGTTTCATATAGATTTCTTCTCCCAGATCCCCATGTAGGAATGTTGTCTTCACATCCATCTGTTCTACTTCAAAATCAAATGCAGCAATAATGAATAACATAAATATTATAGAGGTTAACTTGGAAACACAAGAAAAAATATTAGCAAAATCAATTCCCTCAACCTGGGAATCACCCTTTGCTACTAACCGGGCACTGTATTTCTCCACTTTTCCTTCTGCATTCAACTTCTTTTTAAATACCCATTTGCTTCCAATGATATTTCTTCCAGTCGACAACTCTACTAGATCCCAAGCCTCATTCTTATCCAAGGCTGCCATTTCTTCGTGCATTGCCTTTTTCCAGAGATTTCCATCCTCTGAATCCATTGCCTCCCTAGCAGTTCTAGGATCATCATCAATAATAGACAAAGCAAAATTTGAATGGAATTCAGATGGAGTACACCTTTCCGATAACCTTCTTTTTCGAACCGATCTCCTCAATACTGGAGTATGGGGATCTTCTTCTTCTTATTCCTGTTCTTTTGTAGATTATGATTCATCATCCTTTAAATCAAACTCTGGTTCTTCCTTGGTAGGACTTCTTGTTTAAAAACATCCTTCATTTCTCTAAATACTACATCTCAGTTATACACTACCTTCTTAGTTTCTGGGTTCCAAAGCTTATAACCTTTGAGACCACCTTTATATCCAATAAAGATACACTTTTCAGCCTTCTTATCTAGCTTACTATTGTTTTCCTTTGGAACATGAACATATGCATCACAGCCAAATACCTTGAGATGTGTGAGAGAAGGTTTCTTACCAGCCCATATCTCTTGTGGAGTCTTGTCATCCAACGCTGATGAGGGTGATATGTTGACCAGGTAACATGCAGTACCCATTTCCTTGTTGACGGGTGTTTATGACACACCATCAACGGGAAGGGAAGATCCGGTCTGAGGTTGTCTAATTAAACCAAGCCGTTTAAAATAACCTACCTTGACGGGTTTTGTGGCTCTGTCAGCCGATGAAAACACTAAAGTAAAATAAGAAAGGTACAAACTATCTATCGATACAATCTCACTACGTACATTAACTGATAATCCTATCTATTAATATATACCTAGCATGCAGTCTTATTATATACAATATGTATGTACAGATACAAGGTTTGTGTAAAGCCTTGTGAAAATGAAAGTTTTACTACTGAAACAAAGTTTGAGTAAGATATACCACTAAGGAAATTATTCTATAACTATATAGTCACAAACAATAAAATGAATGAATAAGATCTATAATGATATAACTATAATGAACAAAGCATTTAAAGTTGAATTTTTTAATCATTATTCATTTATAAAATAAATAAATCAATTAAAAAGAAAAGTAACTAACCTGATGTTAATCAACGATAAAAGAAAGCACTAAGCTATTTGTCTTTCTGCATAATGCAAGCTCCAATAACCTATTTTCCAAGAAGAAAACTATGGCAAGAGGCAAAGAATGACATTTCCTGAAGTAACTCAATGAATTTTATATTTCGAAAGCAATCTATAAGAAACATAAAGACATTTTTTTACTCACGTGACTTTATATGATACAATATCTAGAGATGGAATCAACTCCAATCTCCTACAAATGATTATAACAAATTCTAACATCCGACATAAACTTAGAATGTACATATACTTGTTTTATGTTTAATTAGCCATAGGGATTATAATAACCATAAATGATGGACCATACAAGATATAAGAACAACATGAAAACATAAAGTATTGAACAGACTAAATCTAATTCACAACCTATATGTTTTCATGCTCAGAAAGATATGAAAGTAATATGACAATAATCACATCATACAGTTTACATAAGGACTAAAGCCAAAAGTACATTGTATTTCATATCATTCCAAAAAAATAAGTCCATCTTCAGGTCCCAAAAATAATATCCTTGTCTCTGGGCAAGTACCATCATTTAAAATATGTTCATGATTTGTTTCTCATATCTTCTAAGATGGAGACAAATCTTCCTTAATCATTCTTTTCCAAAAAATAAGCAAAATATAGGTTTGTTGTAACAGCCATTCAAAAATAGGTACATAATTAAAATATTATTGAAACCATTTTAAAAGAAAAACTTGCAAATTTGGAGTACCTCCAACGATTCACTTGATCAATCAACCATTGCAATTCGTTCCTCTTCAAACCTTAGAAGAAAAATGAATTTTAATTTAGAAAAAGAATCTGATAGACTAATTATAAACAAGCTACAAAATCTATGATTTTGTAGCTAGTCTAACAAAACAAATTATGTTACAATAAAACAATCAAAACGTTAATTCTAAGAAATTTGTTTACCCATTAAACATTGGAAAAAGAGGCATCAAATAATTTCTAGTTCATAACAACATTGAAGTTGGATGATTTTTTGATAGTGATATCCCCTTATTTTCTGAATCTTTTTCTAGCTCTGGGGGAAGTTTGTTGCACACTGGCTCTTAGATCCATGTTTTCTCTTTCCAATACCATGTTTCGAGCCATTACCTAATTAATATGAGCTTGCAAAAAGGGATATCTTGATAGTACCTCTAGATCCAAGTGAAACATTCTTCACAATATACCTGTTCCAATCTTAATAGAGGGCGCGTATTATCTGAGTTCAACGACTTATCTTGCACCATTGCCTTTTTTAAATCATATTGTATTCCTCAAAACCCCTCTTTTTCCCTTAAAAATGGAGGCAGGTCTGAAACAAAATCATATTAGGGAGAATTCACTCTAGTGGAATCAGATCCTGCACCCTTGACATAGATCGTATCTTCAATAACAACTGTAGGAATGGGTTTATCATGATTCTGATATCGGTTCCTTGTCATCCTCGACAGAAGTTTACCACTCCTCTTATTTATAAAATATAGGCCATTAACATCCTGTGTGACTTGCTTACCCTGTATTTTGATTTTATTTTTATCCTTACTAACTGTGGTCTATACAAGATCAGGGGCGACCAATGACCTATCTCTTAAAAGACTCACAATTTCTTCCAAGTATTTCTTTGGAACGAAATCATGTTTTTTGGAGGTGACTTCAGCTATCGGAAGAAACTCAATCGGGGTATCAGAAGTTAAGACATAGTCTTTCGAGACTTGTATCTCAACTCGAAAACTTTGCAGAGAACATGACAATACACTTGGACCGACAGGTTCATCAACACTCTAAGGTAAACCAGGAACATGTTCAAATGGAAAAGGAACAAAGCTATTCCTAACAAGAAAACTATGCCAATTATCTCCTAACTTTAACAATTGGGCATTAACCAGAACCCGAATTAGGCCATGGTGGAATAAACTGGACTCAAATTTAGGGTTTTGTCTTTGGTAAAACCTAGACATTTTCTGAAGACTCTTAAGTAAATAAAAATGAAATTCCAAATATCAAAATTTCTACGCCCATATGTTTGAACACATATATGAGAACATGATAGTAAGGTGACATGAGATTTGTAAGGTAAGTTTTCTATTCAAAATACACAAAGGCTTGAGGCATTGTTAATCCCAAATGTTGACAGGAAACGCCAAAGATTGCCCATCAAAAAGCACCCAGCAGACACCAAAATGTCAATGAGAATGCTAAGTTTCAAATGGTCGATCCTACAAGTTAACACTGGAGCCTGCGTAGTACCAAATGAAGCGACCACCTATGTGGAAAATTTTATGTTGCATGGTTGCGCACCTATTCAGAATATGAATAAACAATCCCTCATGCATACTCTATTCATTGGAAATCTTGATGATCTTGTATCAAAGGTGAACATGAATAATTTTTAGTCGGAAGATCAACAATTAATGGACAAATGGAGACAGAGTACCTAGCAACAAAGGAATTAGAGAAGGAAAATGTTGTTGATGAATCCATTAAAGATGCTTACGTGAAAGATAATCATCTATTTGGTTTCCCTACCTTTCATACATATGATCAAAATGGCCTATTCGTTCATCTGGAATCAGGATCACAAGAGCATTTGTCCTTCTCACAAAAACATTATATCCAAGAGTTTTGAAGGTGGATGCCATGCTTGAAACCATAGAATCAGTGCTAAAGGAGGTTGAGGTGGATCTTTCAGCCTTTCATTATGAGAAAAAATATCACAACTAAAGAATGAGAGGCATTTCAAGGAGTGTATACCAGCCATCAAATATGTTTGTGCAGCCCTCACAAATGTGTAGTCAAAACTGAGAAAAAATGCACTATTGTTTAGGCAAGTGAGAAACTTGAAGAAACAAAATTTTCATTAAGAAAATCAAATAGGTCTCTTAAGCAAAGGATGAAGGTGGATGATGAAGCTAGGGGGGAATTGGACCTACTTGCAGAGGTGGCTGAGATATAGATTTCATATTCTCAGAGTTTTGATTTTTTATGAACCACTAATAAATTTTGATTTTTTTCTAGAAAACTGCATTGTACAGAACTTGCGTAGCAATCTCACGCTATGCAAGTGCTGTAAGAACATAGAAGGATAATGGAAATTGAGAAGTGATTGGTGGATTATCTAGTAGTGATTGTCAACCTCCATCATTATTGCATCCACCTACTAAATGAAGTTTACTGAAGAAATACACCACATTGTGTAAGGCTCGCTAAGCAATTGTTGTAGGTTGCAGTTACACAGCGTGTTACAACAGCTTTCTACTCAAAGATGACATGCAGCCTTGTCAGCACTCAGATCACTCCAAGATTTGTCTCCATCTATCCAATATGACTCACATTAGCCTCAATTCGAAAATATGTTGGAGATCTCTTTTGTCAAAGGGTATTGTTATGCATTAATATGGTCAAGGTGAATTCTCTATTTTTAGCAAGTAGTTAGAGTTTTTTTCCTTTCTTGATGTAATCAGATCCAAATTTATAGGATAGAAGAGAATTTTGACTTCTCTAGCCTAAGAAATTAATTTGCTTATATATTTTAGCACTTTGAATGTGAAAAGGGTTGGCAGAAGCACAAAGGAAATTTTGTCTTGAACATTGTACAGATTTTCTGAATTTGAATGAAATAATAGTGCAAAAGTCCTAAGCTTTTTCATACCAAAGATTCTAGTGGTGGTGACCTGAAGTTTGTGTTCCCTTCATTTATGTACTTCTTTTTTTTCTTTATCTTTCATCTGTTGATACCTATATGTTTAAATTCGATATCAAATGGTATGAAATTCATCAGAAAAATTGTTCTTTAGATTCAAGAAATTTGAACACTATCATTTCCTTTTTAACTCATCAAAATTCATCTTTTATGGTGCTCTGAATGTTGTTATGTGTTTTTCTCCTTCTTCCATTATATAACAAAAAATTAAAAAATGAAAGATCATCACCTACCTAGTTGTTTATTCCTTGAGAGTTCTACCTACCAGTCACTGATTTCATTTGCTTTCAGACTTGACTCCATTTCCCAACAGATTCCTTCCCTTCTTGCCAGCAAACTTTAAAATCCCTTTCAAAGATCTAACCATTGATTCAATAGAAATCCTATCTTTTAGAGACCAAATTACAAGAGAGATCCCTCTTTGAACTGAAAGGGTTAGTTTCAGTTCTAAAGTGGTTATGTTACCTTTGTGAGTTGCTTCCTCATCCTAGGAAATTTACATAGTGCTATCATTTTTGGTATCGTTGTCGGGGAAGGAAAAGTGAAAATTTTCCCTGGGAAATAACATCTAAAGTTTCATATTTGATTCCTAAGGGTAACAGATAATCAAACATAATATTGGTTGAAACATTTACCCTAGCGAATCCATTATCAGTTGTTTCCAGATGACAGAATATCAAATGGTGACTCCATTGTTCAAAGAATCCAGAGTATAAAGAGTTTCTTTGAATGGATTGATATGTTTTCTAATGATCAATGTATGAAGATATTTGTTCAACTTTTTTTTCTTATTTAGACTCGTGCAACATCTTTATTCAAGAATATAAGTATGATTGTTTAAAGAAACTCGTTAAGGAACTTGAGATATAAAAATAAAAATTGTTGGTTCAAAGAAAGTCTCAATATTTTCTTTGTCAGAACATTTCTTTTGAATATCTTTATGACCAAAAACAGGAAGAGTATGAATAAAAAATAGATGAAGCATTATTGATGCATTCAGAGCAATATAAAAGAGGATATGAGGATGTAGTAGTTGATATCCACAAGCAATATGGTTTCATTTCAAAGGAACATAAGCAGGTTGTTGCATCTTCATTTGAAAATGATCATAAAGTTTATAATGAAAAGCTTGATGAAATAAAACAAGGAGTTGCATCTAAAGATGACAGCTACTCTGTTCTTTTTTCTCATCAACAAGAAGTAACAATTCATATTTTCGATGAACCTTTTGTAATTCTATTGGAATAATCGAGGAAAGAGAACTTTACAGTTTTCATGAACTATGGAGATGGATTCAGATGTTATGTTGAGTCATCACATTTCAAATTTTTGTTTTTATTTGGAGAAGTTAACTACAAGTTTCAATCACAGAGTCATTTGATTGATTGGCTATATTGGTTGTTTGATTTTACATAGTTAAACACATGCTCTCAACATTTTAGAGTAGTTTGTTTGAATAAGCTCAACACTCTGAGCATCTTTTTTCATCATTATTCTAGATTTCAGTTTGCAGTATTCTTCAGATTTTAGTTTGCAGTATTCTTCATATTTCAGTTTGCAGTGTATAGTTTGGGTTGCAATTTGGTTGAAGTTGGAGAAGGTCATGGGTCAGAGAAGGTTTCAGGTTACAGGGAATGGGACCAGCCCAATGGATCAAGCACTCAATCTACGTGTTATTTGGTGCCTCACAGGGAGGATGTCATCCCCAGTTGGAGCCAATGTTGGCACTCCATAAATTTCATGCCAATTTATGCACTTATTTCATAACTTCTTCTTTCTAGTTGATGGTGCTAGTTTCGTCAGCGACAAAATGTGGAATTTGTGGAAAAAAATTGTAAGTTTGGGTAAATAAAAAATTGTTTTTTAAATCCAAATCTAGTCTCGGGTTCATTGCAGGGGGGAAAACGTTTTTTTATAAAAATAGTGGGCCTTTAGGCCCAATTTCTCAATACACATTTTATACCACATGTTAATCTCCAAGTCCACTAACGATAATCCAACATAAGTTCTGAGAAAAATACCAAATCCCAACTCTCTAGACCAAGCACCAAGCCACTGAAGAGGAGAGTATAGTGCACAACGCGCCAAATACCAATGGAAACCTTGATGTATATAAATATTTAAAGTATTTTCTTCCTATTCATAAGGGATATATCCCATATCTCGAAAGTAGAAATAAGCGCCCATTTTTACGAGTCTGGTAAGACAATTTCTATCAGGGATCGTTTAAATATGTCAAGCATTTACGCAATGTTTCAAGGGATGGATTAGCTATCAAATTTTTTCGAAAAGAAATCAACATTGTTAAGGTGCTCAAGAAAATTTGAAGTTAAACCCTAATGAGTTAAATTTTTCCATGATGTATACAATGAGGGTTGTAGGTGTGAGCCAAAGGTCAAATGTTGAAAAGACCAAATTCATATATTGAAAGTGTATGCAAATTGTCAATGCCTAAAGAGAAGAACTCCAAGTGCCAAGTGCCAAGTATCTGAGAGTTAAGATTCCCAAAGCCAAATGTTAATGTACCAAGCAATCAGTTTTGGGTGTCAACATGATTGAGGCAAAGTATATTAGTGTTTATTTTTCATGCAAACACCAAAATATCACTTCCATGACAACCATCAAGTTATGTCCAAATATCAAAATGTCTATGCCCATATGTTCGAACACAGATACGAGAGCATGATAGTAGGGCGACATCATATTTGTAAGGTAAGGTTTATATACAAAATACACAAAGGCTTGAGGCAATGTTAATCCCAAATTTTGACATGAAATGCCAAATATTTCCCATTAAAAAACACCCAATAGACACCAAAATGTTAATGAGAATGCTAAGTTTCAAATGGTTGATTCTACAAGTTAACACTGGAGCATGCATAGTACCAAATGAAGTGACTAGCGATGTTGACAATGTTATGTTGCATGGTTGCGCACCTGTTCAGAATATGAATAAATAATCCCTCATGCATACTCTATTCATTAGAAATCTCGGTGATCTTGTATCAAAGGTGAACATGAATAATTTTTAGTCAGAAGATCAGAAATCAATGGAAAAATGGAGACAAAGTACTTCTTGTCTATGTTCCCGTCATGTATGTACTTCTTTTTTTTCTTTATCTTTCATTTATTGATACTTATATGTTTAAATTGGATATCAAATGGTCTGAAATTCATCTGAAAATGATGTTTTAGATTCAAGCAATTTGAACAATGTCATTTCCTTCTTAACTCATCAGAATTCATCTTTTATGGTACTCTGAATGTTGTTATGTGTTTTTCTCCTTCTTCCATTCTATAACAACAAATTAAAAATTGAAACATCATCACCTACCTAGACTTTGCTTCCTTGAGAGTTCTACCTACCATTCACTGATTTCATTTGCTTTCAGAGTTGAGTCCATTTCCCAACATATGTGTTCCCTTCTTTCCAACAAAATTTAAAATCCCTTTCAAAGATCTAGCCATTGATTCAAAAGAAAACCTATCTTTTAGAGAGCAAGTGACAAGAGAGATCCCTTTGTGAATTGAAAGGGCTATTTTCAATTCTAAAGTGGTTTTGTGGTTACCTTTTTTAGATTCTTCCTCATCCTAGGAAATTTACATAGTGCTAACACATCTTAGCAACTTTGTGCATGTATATCTCAGTAATACCAGTTGTCTTGTGTGTTGAATTCAATGGAATAAGATGGGAAGATTTAGTAATCTTTTCCACCACCACCATAATAGAATCATGTTGCTTAGAAGTCCTAGAAAACTTAGTTATGAATTCCATGGTCACAACTTCCCACTTCCACTCAGGAATGGGAAAAGGTTGTATCAAACCAACTAGATGTCATTGCTCAAGATTGACCTTCTGAAATTCAAAATATCTCGCAATAAAATCCGCATTTTCATTTTTCATACACGGCCAAAAGTATTGCTTCTTGACAGCAGAAAGGGTCTTCCAGAAACTTGGATGTCTAGAATAAAGAACCTTATGCATCTCTGACAATATTAGGCTCTTCAACTCCTGATAATTCGACACATAAATTCTGCGCTTATACATGAGGATCCCATCCTCTCTCAACTCATAGCCTTCAAAATTTTGTTGCAACATACCTTGTTGTAAAGTCCCACTTATGTCCATATAGTGCAGATCTGATTTTGAAATGTCCAAAAACATTTCGCACAAATCCAATTTATAAATGCTAATGGTTGTAACATGCATCTAATGCACCCTTCTGTTGAGTGCAATATCCACCTTGTTCCCTTTTCCTCTTATATGCTTTATGTCAAAGTCGTACTCACTGAGGAACTCTAACCACATTATTTTTATGGCATTCAAACTTGGTTGTCCAAACAAATACTTCAGACCAAAGTGGTTTGTTCTTAGCTCAAATTGTTTACCCATAAGATAATGTCACCACACTTCAAAGCATGCACTATGGCTACCAATTCCAAGTCATTCGTAGTGTATATCCTTTCATTCTCTTTCAAATTCCTTGATTCATAACATACCACATGTCCCTTCTAAGTCAATACTCCATCTAGTCCTTCCTTGCATGCATCTGTGCACACAACAAAGTCTTCATCACGATCAACAATCCTCAAAATTGGTTCACTTGTCAACGAATTATTTAAATGTTGAAACTGTCTTACACAATCTAGAGTCCATTCAAATCATGAACCTTTCTTTTGCAAAGATGTGATTGGATGTGCAATCTATGAAAATACTTCAATAATCCTTCTATAGTACCCTACTAGTCCCATAAAGGATCTCACTTCTGCAACATTTCTTGGTGTTGGCCATTCTTAAATGGATTTTATCTTCACTGGGTACACAACTATTTCTTCTTCTGAAATAATATGACCCAAGTAATGAATATGTCTCTGATAAAATGAACACTTTCTCATCTTTGCATAAAGTTAATGCTCCCTAAACACCTGCAACACCATCCTCAAGTGTTTCTCATTCTCTTATTTAGACTTTGAGTAAATAAGAATGTTGTCCAAAAATACGACGACAAAATTATCCAAGTACTCTCTAAAAACTCGATTCATTAAACACATGAAGATAGTTGGTACATTCAACAACCCAAATGACACCATTGTGAACTCAGAATGACCATACCTTGTTTTGAAGGAAATATTATTGATGTCTTCCTCTTTTATTCTCACTTGGTGATATCCAGATCTGAGATATATCTTGGAAAATATCCTTGCACCCCTTAGTTTATCAAACATATCATCTATCCTTGGAAAATGATACGTGTTCTTCATTGTTACCTTATTCAATTTCCTGAAGTCGATACACAATCTCAATGTACCATCCTTCTTCTTCACAAACAAAACTGGCGCATCCCAAGGTGACACACTTCAGAGTATATACCCCTTCTTCAGAAGCTCTTCAAGTTGCATACACAAATCCTTCAACTCTGGCGTACTCATCCTATAAGGAGCCTTGGATACAAGTGCCTCTCTTGGCATAATATTCATAGAGAAGTTGATATCTCTTTTCGGAGGAAATATTGGTATCTCTTTAAAGACATCCTCATACTCTTTTAGTATTGTGCATTATTTCACACTTGGCACCTTATCCTTAGGTACCTCTTCCATGTGTGTTGTGAATACTAACACCCTTTTCTGTAAATTTTCTTCAACTATAATGCTTAAACTTCTTTGATAGTCATAGCTCTTGGAATTCCTTGAACTGGTCTCAAATTTCCTTTCTCATCCAGGCAAGTAAATTTCTTATTGTAGAAATCAAGTACATCATGGTGTGCGTCCAACCAATACATACAAATTAGGCAATCATAGAAGCTCAAAGGTATAATATTAAAATCAACTCTAGTGTGTAGTCCATTCATTTCCACTAGACATGCCTTAACCATCTCATTAATTTTCCTCTTTTCTCTTGTAGCTAATTGCACCAACCAATATTTTCCAAGATTGATTCTCGACAAATGGAATCTTTCCACCATCTTAGGATCTAGATAACTATGACTAGCTCCTGAGTCTATTAAAATAGAAATAGGTTGGTCATTAATATTACCTTCCACCTCGATCAAGTGTGACTAAAAATCATCCTGCTTGTTATCCATCGCTGCATAAATCCTTGGCATGTTTCTACCCATGTACTCAATTGTCACCGCTTGATGAAAATTGTGCACAGTCCTTGCTTTATCACCTCTTTGAGGGAAATCTCTATGCATATGATTTCCACCAAAACCCCAACACTGTATAGGTTGTTACTATGAATTTTTCCCACTATTTTTGACATTCTAGGATCCTAGAGAGTCGTATGTCCTTGCACAGTATTTCTGAAACAAAATGGTGGCTTAACTCTCTTCTTCCTTTGTTCCACCTTTCTTTTCATCTTGTCTTCCCAAGACTTTTGGAAGGTCGGTCTTACCCTTTTTTTCTCATAAAGACACTTAGCACACCTTATGGTTTCTTCCAACATCTTAGCATCATCATACTATATCTTGTGACTGATAAATGAGGGTATCCCACTCAGATACCTCTGAATCTTCACTTGTTCGTCCTTGATAAAAGGCACATATTTCAACAGCTATAGGAATCTTCTTTCGTACTCATCTATCATCATGCTCCCAAGCTTGAGTTCAAAGAACTCCTTCATTTTATTATCATAGTACCAATTGGTTAAGTATTTATTTTGGAAATACCTCTTGAAATATCTTCAAGTCACTTTCTTCCCATTAATGTGCTTCACTTTCACATATTCATCCCACCGCGTTGATCCATTTCCTTTTAACAGATAGATAGAAATTCTCCCTTCTTCCTGCGCAAAATAATTGTGCGGGTGAAAGTACTTCCTCATACCCAGAAACTTTGCATCCTCATCCTTTTTGTGCTCACCGTCAAAGGTAGGAGGTTTGATCTTATTCATTTCCCCCTATAGCTTGTTGACCCCAGTCCTTTTCTTATGCTTTCTAACAAGAGATGGACATGAAATACTGTGCTATTTCATGAAAGAATTCTTACCAACACTTATTTCTTCTCTTCTCTTCTCTTCATAAGATCTGCGACCTCTCAACGTAATTGTCTCTATCTCCTTGTCCATCTTCTTTTCTATTTTTTCCATACTATGCATCAATTTGAAATTGAAGTCATATTGTTGCACCTTGGCTCTCATAAGCCTTTTGTTATCAACCTTGTAGTTCTATATATCTTTCTGAAGTAATTTTACAGTTTCTACCAAGTTTATGTGCTCCCCCTTAGATTATGTACCATCAATACCCAAACCAAAATACATATCTCCAAATCCATCATCAAGAATGTAATTCCTCTGCACATCATCCATGCTTTTAATCTTATACATTGACTATGTCTTGCTCTATTCTCTGAAAGTTGTGAAAAATATGCAGGCAATTAAGATTGTTAGATGAATTCATGAGACAACTTCATGAAAAATATGCACCATCTTGTCAGAATCATTTCTTCTGATTCTTCAGATGATTTTAACATTCCCACTCTAGTGAGCACACCCATGCATCACTACTTTTGCATGCATCATAAATCTATACTGAGCACCAATTATTGCACACACATATATTCATGCTAGTCTTTGGACCATACAAGTACAATGTTCAGCCAATATCTCTTATACCAGGATGTAATGTCCCCAACCACCTTCGACTGGGATCTGAAACAACCAAACTGTAACATTCCCAACATACCATTGACCAATGTTACTCTAGAAGTACACTATGCATAATCTACTTTAAACACAATATGTGCAGTATCCCTTGAAGTAACACACTCAACCCAAACTTGAGTCACACTACACAACTTATAATAGCGGAAGCAGTATTCTCTTTCTAATACAACCTTAAGCAAAGGAATTAACTCAAAACTGCACACACTATCATATTATTCACACAACAAAACCCTACGCACAACCATCTAAGCATCATGTGCCAACTCATATTTCATTTTGTGTGGAATCTAATTCTCTTTCCACACACACAAATCCCTAGCCTCTTGATACACACATGCTACAATCCTGTGCACCCGGCCACTCAATCCTCTTCTTGACAGCTCATTACCGAAATCACCAAGTTAACACAACAGGCAAAACTAACCTCATTGGTCATGTCCAAGAATAGCTACAATTACAGGTTATAAGAATCATACTTATAGGTGCAAGCAGCATTAAACAAAATAACAAAAAATACTTATATGCAACAACATACAAGAATTAACCCTTGTCAAACATAGACAAGCAAGCACACAATAAACAAGACAAGTACATAAAGAACACTTATATTTTATAAAGTAACCAACTGCGGTCTTGACTTAGACATTCCTCCTAGCCATAGATATTGTTGCTCATAATATTTCAACAACAGGTTACCCCCGAGCTAGGGCACAACTCCACCAGGGAAAAAGACTTCTATTGACAACTTAAGGTTTGAATCACAACAAAATTGCTTACTCCTAGAAAAATACTTATAATGAAAACTTAAGGTCTGAATCACAATAGAATTGCTTACTCCTAGATGCCAGTTGTTACAACTAGCCCACAATCCATCATTCCCTGCTCACCCGTCACACCCGAGGAAGTGTTCCCCTTCTATGTTCAACAGTCCTTCAGCTGCCCCATTTACCTTCCCAGGTTTACCAACAACAAGAAAAACAAGAAGTCTTTGAGCCCTGCAACTAATGCTCAGCGCACCAAGAAACAACTCTCATCAAAACTCTTTCTTAGAGAGTATGCCCACGGTTCTAAAAACCACTCCACAACAACCAATCTCTCACCAAGAGAGACTTCTCACGGTCTGTTAACCCGACTCTTCGACAGTGAAATTTTGGTTGTTTCCCCACAACTCCATGCAAGCTTCTCTAGGCATATAAGGTAACAATCATGTTTTATATACTGTCTGACCCTCTTTTTCTCATGAGATCCTGAAATATGAATAATCATCCAATAATGCAATCCTCGCCCTCTAAGAAGATGGATAATAATGCAATCCTCCCCCAAAATACACTAAAACTAGAAATATATATTGCATGCCTTCCACTTGACACTTGTCATCTTAAAAATTAGCTTTAAGCCACTTGGTGACACGTTTCCTACCCTCGGGAAATTAGGATAAAAACATATCCATAACATTACACTTTTCCTGGAAATATTATAAAATATTTCCTAAGACTTACAACTCACCCCCTTTTCCATTTTTCGATGAAGTAGGCCCCCCATCTCTTTTCGTCTAAGTCATTCAGCACATAATGTGTTGATACTGAGAGGGGGGTGAATCGGTATCAAGTACAATTTAAAACCTTTTTCAACTTATACTTAAACCATTCAATTATATGCAATGAGCAATGAACAATAGTATAAGATTTACACCAATACACCACAGTACGCCATGCACAATATATGAGAAATAATCAATAGTTATTGTTCAAGGGAAGTAATGACTTCCAAAGGTAGCTACAACTTCCAAATGTAAAGGGAGGGATAAACCTCCAAGAGGAAGATACAATCCTCCAATATCAAGAGAGGGTTTAACTCTCCATCCTTGCCCCTTCCTTCCACCCAAGAATATATGAGAGACAATAAAAATTTACATTAAATCATCACCATCAACCAACCATCACATAGAACCTGATAATGCTTCATGAGAATTCTTCAACTTCTGCAATTATTCAATTATTGGAATACTATGATCCTGTAGATAATATTACTCAATGTATTTTCTGAAACTTCTCCAAGTTTCACTCCTTGAATCCTCCCCAAAAGGAAGTTATAGAAAGAATGGTAGACCTTATTCAATTTTGGTTTATTCAGGAGACCGAACTTGTACAGAATGCCCCGCGCTCAATATTTAACATTAGATTCTGAAACTCCCAAACAAGAAACTACAGTCCATACTATTTCCAATGAAATTGGTCCCACATCGTTTGTATTCTCTATGAATAAGTTATGTTGTTTTACTGGGACACTTGTTTATTGACTAGCTTCAGGACTGGTCAAAACCCTATCTTCCACAGAGTGTATCTCCATAATTATATCGAATCAAGAGCTAAACATTTTACCATAGGTACCTTGATATGTCTTCTCAATACCATATAAATTTCACCATCTGAATCGTTCTAGAAAAATAGTTATAGCGAAAATGGTAAGATGACCTGAAAATAACATACCTTAGAACACATCACCAAAAGACTTCATCCTCCCTTGAAATCCGGCCTTCTTTACTTCTGATTTCTTCTTAAATTAGACTTGTGTATATAATGAATGTATAATGATATGTATTTATACCATTTATGACACTTGATTTTAACATTAGGGCCGATCTGACACTTTCTTATTTTGTAATATTTTTCTTTAATTATCTTCAGGGCCTACATGTACTTCCTTCTTAAATTCACTTTGTCATCTTCAAAAATTCATTTCTCCTCAACCATGAGGATCCACGTGACGTGCCACATACCATCAGAAACAACATGATCTTTACTATCCATCCATGGGTGTTGTATCATCATGTGCATTGTCCTTCATGTCCAAATACCTTCATCAATATTGCGGTCCAAAACCAATGACTAGGGTTGACATCAATGACAACAACCAATCTTCCAACATAATGATGCAATATTATATTAATATTCATGATTATATTTACATGGATAGGTGTGTTGGACAATCTGAGTCTAGGCTCACCAGCCTCATAGTCACATAGGCTCCCCAGGCTCAAACAT
>ML783232.1:486467-502461 GCA_009831015.1 Picea engelmannii | reverse complement strand
ACAGCTATTCAAGGTTTGACAACAAGATAACAGTGAAGAAGAAATATGAAAAACTGATACCAAAATGGAAAGGAACCTGTGATCTGTATTAGCAATGAAAATCTGAGTACAAAAGTGTATTACAGTATCCAGAATCGAACCCCATAGAGATCTAAATGTCTTTGGATTTATAGCCTCTTACAATCAGTTTCAAATCCTAAAACAATGGATCTGATATTCTAAAAATAGAAAGTCAAAACTGATTTACAAAAGATAAGGAGAGATCCTCAAGATGAGGTCAGCCTCTATCTTTTGGTCTTCAAACATTGGTTGAAAGTTGATGAAGTGTAGCCTAGCCTTCCAAGGCTCTTTGATCTGTCCCTTTGAAATTGGAATTCGAATTTGATGATGTGTGCCAAAAATCCCTATCATTTTGCCCTTGAAAATCATCAAATTTAGTCAAAAAATTCCCTTTTGACTTTCATCTCCAATAATGGCCTTTAGATTTTGATTTGATAATTCATAACCAGCTTATTGAAGAAGAATTCAAACCATTCAAACCCAAAAATTCTTGATCTAGGCGAAAATTTGACTATTATGGCCATGACAGGCTTTCAACAGCGCACTTTCCTGAAAATTTGCTCCTGCGCTGTTGAAAGTCGCCACTTTCCACAGCTAACTAGTCAAAATTCTGCCTTCTGCGCTGGTGAAAGTGCAGAGTTTTTCAAAATCAATTTTCTTGGTCATGGAGAGTCCGTTTTGCATGTTTAAATAGTCGATCGACATCTACAAATCCTGAACTTTCCAATGTTGCTTTCAGATCTGCATTTGGAGCTCGGGAAGCTAGTCAAATGTTCCCTATAATATTAGGCATATTTCTTTCAAAAATGCCGGTGCGTTTTTGAGTGCTAACACCTAGGTGCATGCAACACACAAAATGTGCACACCTTGTCTTTATAGCAATTCTCTGTGCACTTGCTTAGATGAGTGGAACACCAAAATCCAAGTGTCAATGGCTCACCGGCCTATATAAAAATTATATATATATATATATATATATATATATATATATATATAACTCAGCATTGTGCACTTCTAGGTCATTACCGCACACTTACCTAGGTGCACACAACACACAAAATGTGCACACATTGTCTTTATAGCAATTCTCCGTGCACTTTCTTAAATGCGCACAAAACCAAAATCTAGGTGTCGATGGATTAACATCATATATAAACATTACATAAAATATTAGCATCAATGGATCACCAGACTATATGTACAATTACCAAGGGTCCCAGATCAGGGACATTACAACTTGTGAGTTGTTCTTGAAAAAGGGTGGCTTAAAACCCTTCTACCTTTGATCCTTTTTACCCTTCATTTTGTCATTCCAATCCTTTTGGAAAATTTCCCTTCCTTTACTATGCTCATAAAGATGTTTTTCTCTCCTTATGGCTTCCTCCAAAGTCTTGGGGTTATCATATTGAATATGGTCACTATAGAAAGAAGGTAACCCACTTAGAAACCTTTGTGTTTTGACTTTCTCATCCTTTATGAAGTCCACATACTTTAGAAATTCAAAGAACCTCTTCTCATATTCCTCTATTTTCATCCTTCCCAACTTGAGTTCAAATAACTATTTCATATTCCTTTCATAATAATGCTCAGAAAAATATTTCTCTTGGAAATATCCTTTAAACTCTCTCCATGAGATCCTTTTCTCATCATGGTGCTTGGATTTCTTAAGTTGATCCCACCACATGGTTGTCTTTCATTGCAAGTGGTATATTACAATTCTAGCTTCTACCCTTGAGCGGTGATCATGCAATTAGAAATATTTCTTCGTATCTAATAGCCAAGTCTCTGCCTATTCTCTTTTCTTGTGCTCACAATTGAAATTTGGTGGATTAATTTTCTGGAGTTCACCTTGCAAGATGTCTACCTCAGGCCTTCCCCTTTACCCTTGGACATGAGACACACTTGGGTTGCTTCCTGGCCCTGAACTTGCATGAGTTCTTCTAGTGGATTTTCTTGGACAATGATGGTGTCTTCTTATGCTTCTTGATTTGCTATCATTCCCATGATCATCCCTTTTGATATGGGATCTAGATGTTGTCACTTGTCTAACATTAGCTTCTTCCTTGGTTCCATAGTCCTTGTTAATTTTCTTATGAAACATATTAAACCTCTGAAGTATCTCTTCATGAGCCTTCATAATCCTTTCATTATCATCTCTATAGATATGCACTTCTCTATGCAGGATTCTCATAGTTACAGGCCCATGCATGTCTTTTCTTCCATTTGACTTTGTCTCAACATTCCCCATGCTGACATGCATACCTCTGACCTATTCTTCATGGATGTAAGATCCCTAAGCATATTCTATAACTCCAATCCTCATATAATAACCAAATTTTTTTTCATGAACCTCTAATTCCAAGAAATGTGTATGTAATGATTATTGTTCGAACATGCATAACATAAAACATTTCATTAATTATAACAGAGGTTATTCCTCATATCAATTTATGAATAACATAGTGCACAAAAATAAAAATATGATTCCTTAGATGCATTCCTCTCTAGATGGCTTTCCAATTGTTATACGCATTCCTCAATCTGAGTTATGAGTGAAAAGTTACCACATTAACATGCTACAATTTCCCACTCATTCACTACTATAGAAATATATTTATTACTTTATGAGAAATTTTAGTGCCAAATTCAAAATTTTGGGTGGATATATATCTTCTATTCCTCAATACCTTTCTAGCAACTACTTTTGTTTCTCAAATTGGATCTCTGAGCTGAAAGTTATGGTCCAGAGAAGTTTTAACTATTTTTCTCAATTTATCCATGTATTCTACATGTGTCTTCTTTCTCTTCCTGCACATTTTCAAGTACCCATATCCCAAATCTAGCTCCATGGTTGTATTCTATGGTTCATAAGATTTCCATAGATTTCTCCTAAACCCCAAACAAACTTTTGAGCATGGATTATACCCTCTAGAAGTAATCTAATGCTGAAATTTTACCCTTATTGTTTTAGTTGTAACTTTCTCATATGGGATCTGTTTTGTGCTTGGGATTGTTCATTGGATAGCTCTCTTCGAGTTCTTTTATTTGAGCTACAGAGACAAAGTGTACCTTGGTATATGATGAACCTTCATTTTGACATGTTTTTTACATGATTTTGCTTATCTTTTTGTCCAAGAATGCTTATATCTCTATCCAACCCTTATCATATCACTATCTATATACATCAAACCTGAAGTCCTACGCATGATAAGGTAAAATGTTAATTAATTTATATATTTCCTTTGATTTCAACATTTTAATAAGGTTTAAATGATATTTTTCTAATGTTGGTAAATGTTGAGAATAGTTCATGTGCCAGATGAAGCGTTCCTGCTTACAGATTTCAGTTCATGCTAGAAAAGTTCAGTTCTGGATCTGATTTTGAAGTTTGTAATACTTCTAGGTGTTTTAAAGGAAAATGGGCATATGAGTATTGTAGATTGGAGGCCTAGGATGGTTTCATGTTTCTTCAATCACACCCAGGTTTTTGAGGAGAAGCGTGGTTCCTTTTTAAAAAATCTCGCCAATTCCCTCCTTTAATGCAGGAAGTTGGGCAACTCATCAACAGATCAAGATTTTTGATCTCATTCCTATGAATGAGATTGAATAGATATGCTTTAAAAAACTCTTTATAATCTATTTCAGCCAATACGAGATGGGAGATCTTGTCATGATTGTAATGAATCAACAAAATCTATTATTTTCTTTGTAATTATGTTTCTGAGACTAAGATAGGATGAATATTGTTTGGATGCTTCTATCCATTGAATAAGAGATATATTTATGTTGGAAAAAGGGGATATATTTGTATGTAGGGGGGAGTTAAAAAAAATTGTCTCTATAATATGAAACTCGAAGTTAATAATAAAGATCCATTACTATTACTTTGTGTTGTTGGTGTTAGTTTGTTACTGAGTGATTCAAAGTAGCTTGTTCCCAAGGAAGGCAAGGTCCCCTTCCAGGAAGAAGTGCTACATATGTAAATATTAGATTTGCAGAGTGGTGTCATTTCATCTGTAGCCGGTTTGTTTCATATTTTTGTATTTCCTTTCTCAGTAAGCTTAGTGTGACTTTGGTTATATCTTCCAGTAAATGATTAATTGAAGGTTCATTGAGTTCATTTGTCAAACCATCTTTCCTTTTGAGAAGAAGTAGTTGCTTCTTTGGAGCATCATGCAAGTGTGATTCCTCACTATTTTCAAGTTCTTATTCTTTAAAGATATCCTAGCTTTAGTCTTGCACATATTTTTCTTGTGCCTCGAAGCTTACGAGCCTCGGTTGATAATTTAATGTTGGAATTAATATGCAAATATTTTTCCCAACATTTTTGGAGCCGTTGTTTTGGAGGTGTTAAAGGTATTAGAGCATAGGTAGGATTCTTTTAAATTACACAGCTTGGGGGAGTAGAAACTGTAATACGGGAGGAAATAACCTACGTGACTACTATAGTGAGTTTCCCCAAAACCCTGATTGTTCCTTTCATGCAAGTGTTCTTTCCTTTCAGCAGTGTAAGGTTATTGTTATAGCAATATTTGCCTCACCCCATGAAACTTGCTCAAAAGGCCTTTTCCATTTCCCTATGCATACTTGAAGTCCCTTTTTGCAGTTCCCGGAGATAAAAATTGTATTTTTCCACATATATGCGCCCTAACATATATACAACATGTGTATACACAAGTTTCACCATTATGTCCCACATACATAGGGTTTTGTGCCCAAAATTAAAAAAATGGTGTAAAGTTTCCATGTCACGTCATGGGATCCATGATCCTTGACCTTCCATAAACTAGAAATGCTTTGAATTGGCCCTTTAGTTCCATTTGAAGGCTATAAATGGGCCATATCCAAGTTGTGGAGAGAGTAGAATAATTCAACTTTGAGAGAAAAGTTACTCTAGAGAAATTATTCACTTCACATTGAGTCAACATCCCTTTGTCCTTTTAAATATGAACACATTGTTCAGCCCCCAAGCTCTTCCCTATTTGATAGAGAACCTCGTTGTCTCTCTTATATGAGATTTCCTTTGGTGGAGGATTGAAGTGGTGGAGGCCCAACTGAAAGGGACTTAGTTTCTTAGTTTCGAACGTGCTGACACAGAATTTTGTCATTCATACACTTTTGTTGATTACATTTTAATAGAAATACTCTTTTCTCGTCCAATTAATGTCTTGCAAATATTTGAATTTTTATTCCATGGGAGTATTTGTTATGAATATTGATGGATTATTCTATTATATGTGTTAACTTTATATACTATCACCATATGCTTGCATATCTTGGTTGTTGAGGACAAGTTGCAAGTGTATTTCTTTGAGTCAAGTGCTCAACGGTGGACTTCATCAAACGTCTGGACGAGGTAGGATCTTTATCTTGTCTTGTTAGCATATTTGTTTATATAGCATACTTGGGATTAGAGTTGTTTTTTGCATTCATTTCTGTCTGTTGTGCTTTACCCCATGCCATACAGTGATTGTCCTCGTAACAGAATTGGTGACCATACTGGGGACGTTATTCATGCCGATTCATGTCCCTCGATTAGATGAGGACATTATTCATGTCGATTAATTTGCGTATGAACACATTTTCCTTATCTCGTCATCAAACCTCTGGTATGGAGACATTTTGATCTATCTTCAAACCTTGAAGTTCCCTCAGCATCTTTCAAGTGATGATCGATGGCGTATACGATATCAAGATAAGAAATACCTTTTTTTCAGCGACAGTTTGTATCACCAAGGTGTAGATAATATCTTGTGTCATTTCTTGACTCACAGAGAGGCTAATTCTATTATTAATGACTACCATAGTGGGGCTTGTGGTGGTCATCTATCTAGGCTTGCAACATCCCAGAAGATATTGTGAGCCAGTTATTTTTGGTCATCTATTTTTAAAGACTGTGTCAAAGCAGTCAAGAAGTGTCACCCTTGCCAAGTGTTCACTCGAAATATGTGCTCGCATCCAGTCCCTCTTCACCCGATCATCACCATCGGTCCCTTCACCAAGTGGGGGTGGATTTTATGGATTGCAACCCAACCTTGGCTGGGGGGAATCAGTACATTATTGTGGTCGTAGAATACTTTAATAAGTGGGTTGAGGCCATGCCAAGAATTAAATTTGATGGTAAGACTTTTGCATTTTTCATGTTCAATCAAATTATAGTCAGGTTCAGAATCCCAAGTGAGATTGTCATTGATCATGGCAGTCACTTTCAGAACGAAATGATGAAATAATTAGCATTGAAACTGGGGTTTAAACATGGTCATTCTTCCCCTTACTACCCCTAGGAAAATGGAAAAGTAGAGGTCGTGAACAAGTCTCTCAAGACCATTTTGTATAAAATTGTCAGCCAGAGAAAATCTTACTGGCATATCATGCTTTACCCTACACTTTGGGCATACCAAACCTCTGTTAAGACTTCCACCAATTATTCTCTGTTTCAGTTAGTACATGGTGTGGATTTGATTCTTCCTATTGAATGTGAAATCCCTTCTCTTCTGCTGACATTTAAGCTCCTACATGACACTTATGAGCTTGAAGAACGCCTCATACGCCTAGAGAGCCTAGATGAGAAGTGTCAAGATGCCTCTATGGCTATCGAAGAAAATAAACAATGTGTCAAGGTCCAGTATGATAGGTATGTCTATCCTCAACAATATGTTGAGGGTGAATTGGTACTC
Organism: Picea engelmannii; assembly: GCA_009831015.1. NCBI lineage: Eukaryota > Viridiplantae > Streptophyta > Pinopsida > Pinales > Pinaceae > Picea > Picea engelmannii. Next base: position 495,724 of record ML783232.1, on the reverse strand, counting down.
TTGTATGACCAAGCCAAAGAACCACTGGGGGTAGGAAATTTCAAGCCCATGTGGCATGGTCCTTATATCGTGCGACATGTCTTAGAAAAATGAGACTACAAATTAGAATATTATGAATTGAATATGTTGGTTGAGCCCAAGAATGTGCTCTACTTGAAAAGATATTATGCTTGAGCCCCAAGCTTGGGCATAACTCTTTGTATTCTAATGTATTTTCGTGTATATATATATTTTCCTTTGTGTCATCGACCTGCTTATCGATTTTTCCCTTGGATGGAAGATGTCAACGGAGTCATCTGTTTACTTAGCATTTGCATACAATGCCAGTCTTCATACACGAAACTTGGCTTCCACCGCTTGGGTTGTTTACTCACCCGAGGGTCAACTGGTGTCTTCAGGTGGCATTTGTCTAAGGCCATCAATGAATAATGTGGCCAAATATAGTGTCGTTATAGAGCTTTTGTGCAATGTCGTTTCACATGGTATTCATTCTTTAGAAGTTCACTTGGACTCCCAATTAGTAGTATGTTAGTTGAACGACAGTTACCGTGTGTGATACCCTACTCTACTCCGACAATTCCTATGGGTACGAATTTTGGAACGACATTTTGATTTTATTACTTATCATCACATACCTAGAAGTTATAATTATGTATCTAATGCATACGCTAATTATGTTTTAGATTGGCATTTGTCACATAACTAAAGCAAAGAAAACACATTCACCAATGTACACATTTTAATATAAGTGAAGACAAAGACCAATGTTTTTTATATTTAATTTTTCCAAAAATATGGTGTTATAGTACAAAATTGGGGCTTACACCCTCAAAATACATATACGGCTGATCAATATAATAAACATGACATATACACCTATGGCGCCGGATGTGTTTCATGATAACATAGTACGAAGTTTATGAGATGCTAGAAGAGTCACACCCAAGAACGAGGCACACCTACCACCTGTCACTGCATCACCTCCGATGGGTCCTCTACCTTAACCATGGGAATTCTTTGTGTCAAACAAGAACGGTTGCCCTGCACATTTTGAAGCACTCTCCTAGCATCTCCTCCCACTGGCTCATCCCCCTGGTGCCTCTAACGATGTCGTGGGAGTCCATCTGGTTGTCGTGGACCCACATTTGCATAACAATACATGTTGTAGTTAGTACTTGACATCATCCAAAAATATTTTTGTTTTCTCTTTTACAAAAATACAAAAAAATGAAATATTCAAAACACTTTGTCATACCTATGTCTCCGTAGGTGGAACCTAGTGGTAATGGCATGTCTGGATCTCCTCTGAAGTCGATCCTTGCATATGGGTAGTCGTCTAGAGCTATCACCTACCAACACCACCAGAAGAAAAACTCATCATTGTAGGGTGTTGGTACCCAACCACCCCCCAACCGCCTCATCACCTCGATCCACCGTGCCATGGCTGGATCACGAGGTCCATGCGGAACAATATCAACTCTAGGGCCCAAACATGGAACCCTCTTAAAGAAAAAACTACATAGGATAGACATGAACCCAAAGTTCCTCTTTCTACCATGTTTGCAGTCTGTTAGCTGGCTCTTTATGTTGGCTAGCAGTGAGGTGCACCAATTGTAAACTATGGGTTGCAATCACTCCACCAAGTAGAACATAAGTGGCCTTGATGCTTGATGCAACGAGGTCAACCTTGTGATCCATGTCAATACTAGGATAATGATCTTCAAACTTATATTGTTGATCGCTCTGATCGAGAGTTGGCTCCCTACCTTCTCGGTCCCTGCAACGAAATGAGTGGCTATGTAGTCCTCTATATTCATGTCACTCCCAACTCCCCTAGCTTTGAGGCTCACCACCTCACCCTCGATGTTACAATCCTGTAAGATGTTGGATCATGTTGTCATTGATGCCAATGGTTTGATTGATTGATGTCATTGATTGATGTCAAGTGATTGATTGATTTCAAATGATTGATTGATTTATGATTGATGTAATATAATATGTATTGTCCTTGATGAGAATGCATAGATGAAGATGGATCAATGAGTTGTCATTGATACATGATGAAGATGGATCGATGTGGTTTCATTGGTATATGATGCATTGTTCGAAAAATGTATAGATGAATTATTATTGTCTTATCATGATTGATAAGGTACACAAATGGATGAACTCCAAAGTGGTCCCCTTATGGTGAAATCCCTCATGGGAAGACGCTTTGCAGATTGAGTTATCCTAGAAGAATGATTGGAGGACCCATGCTTGTATGTGGAATAACGAGATGAAGACCAAGAAAATTGTTGGTGAAACTATCCTAGATGGATAGTTCTTGTCATGTCATTTCTGGTGGTATGTGAAATTTCACATAACTCCTCATGGTTTGAGAGTTATGGCCTTATGAAGATGAAGGACCCCCACATGAAGGCTTGAAGCCCCCAAGGTCAAAGAAGTCAAAGTGACCTAAAAGAAGAAATCATTATTTAAATGATAAATTAAAGTGACAAAGTCAAGGTGGATTATTTAAATAATAAAGAGAAGTGACAAAATCAAGAAATGATAAAGTAAGGTGACAAAATCAAGAAGGAATATTTATGGAAAGTGGTTAACCCTAAAAATAAGGAAAATAGGGTAAGTGACCTAAAAATGGGTTAATATTATTTAAATGATAAATTAATGATCCAGGTGGATATCGATGGCCACCCACCTTTTCCAAATGGCTCAAAATGGCTTTTTGGCAATTTACTATTTTTAGCAGGTTTTACCTTCCGGGGCCATTTTGAGGGTCCAAATGAAGGGTTTTAAATATAAAGGCTCTCAATGATAGAAAAAGGCATTATTGAGCCCCCAAAATGAATCTCCTCGATGATACCTTTCCAACGATCTATCACACGCCTAAAACGAAGATCGTATGGAAAAGTTACGACCCAGGGAAGTTGATGTACTCACTTACCCAAACGGGGCCCACATGACTTTTGGCGCTTCATCTCCTAGGGTTAGTTTTTTGGATGTCTAGGAATTTTGGCATTCCCGTTTATTGTAAAAAGGCCTCTAGAGCCTCATTGTAATCATCTTCTTGCGAATGCGAGTAGCCATCATATCTCTTCTCAGAGATAAGCTGCCACCATTCTAGCGAGTCTTTCACTCTGTATTTTTACAGTATTTGTACATTTATTTCATTAATAGAAATCATGTATTATTGTATCTCTGTGTTTATGGTTGCATATATGATATATTTCTATTATATTACTAGATATACGTGATATCTCTGTGCATTTCTTTATTATATCTCCGCTCTCATTTCGTGCCAAAAATAATACGGATCAATGGTATCAGAGCAGGCTGCTCTTGATCATTTTTTTCAGTCCATGTCCCCGACGAGGTCCAAGTATAGCAAGTTGGGTCTCGAGCTTGTCTCTCTTAAAGACAATCGCTCTCACACACCCAAGAAACCCTCAATGGCGGAAGAAAAGAAAAACGACGGAGCAGACGATCCTATCAATCTGTTGCTTGAGCAAGCTCTCACGCGACAGAGGGACGAAATGATGGAGAATTTTTCCCACATCCTTCAACGCCTGTCGATAGAATTAGGTGCATCTTCATCAAGCGACCACTTTGGAGGCACCTCGCCTTTCAAGGTACAGGTTAATTTTGATATTCCAGTATTTGAAGGTCAAATAGATGCAGATGCCCTAGATAAATGGTTAAATCTGCTACAAGGTTATTTCTCTGTTCATAATTTTTCAGACAAGGAAAAGATCACCTTCTCACTCCTTAAGGCTCTCCCCCATGTCAAACATTGGTGGGAAAATTACCAGGAGCAGAGTTCCACAGAGGATTCTGGAATATATGGGGCCAATCCCACTTGGGAATTTTTTGTGGATGCGGTAAAGGAACAGTACTACCCTGTTGGCAACTATGAGGAACAATACATGAGATGGACCACACTGCGGCAAGAGAGGGGCCAAGCAGTTCCGGAGTTCACCAATACCTTCCATACCTTGCGCAACAAGCTGGGTATCAAAGACTCTGAGCGACATTTGGTTCTGAAATACCGTGGGGCTCTACACAGATACACCCAGACTGAAATGGATTTTCTGGACATCTCATCACTCGGTGTTGCTTATCGATATGTTGTTAAAATTGAGCAGAAATTTAAGCACCAGAACAAACAAGAATTTGGGTCTGCAAATCCACAACAAACAAAGTATGACAAAGACAACCCTAACAAACAGTCTCTTGAAAACCAGTCCAAGACACAGGAAAAGAAGGGTCACGGGAAGACAAAAAAGGAAACTGGAAAATGGTGCGATTTCCACAAAAGCCCCTGGCACAACACTGATGAATGTCGCTCAAAACAGTCATTGGTAGCCGAGATCAAAGACAAAGAGTCGAACCCTGATTCAGAATATGATTCTGAAAATAATGGTAAAGGATTCAACCAGAAGAACCAACAGATCCTGAAGAGGGGGAGCGCCTTTTTCATTCACAGATGTGGGTGAAGGGGACCCCGCTACATTTTATTGTTGATAGCGGAAGCCAGAAGAACCTCATCTCAGTAGAGGTCGTCAAATAGTTGGGATTGTCAACAACACCACACCCGCAGCCATACAACATCAGGTGGCTTCAGCAAGGAAGAGATCTTCGTGTCAACCAACAGTGTCTATTGTCATGTGGCATCCAACCCTTCAAGGATGAGGTATTATGTGATGTTGCTCCACTAGATGTCTGTGATGTTCTCTTGGGCCAACCATATATGTGGAGACGCCATGTTATTTATGAGTCTCGACCCCGTAGTGTCATTGTTACTTTGGGGGGTCATCTCTACAGAATACCAGAGGTAGTTTCGACTACTGTTCTATCTAAAAAGTGTTGCAAGGTAGTATCTCATACTGCAAAATTCAGCTTCTTAACAATCTATTCAAAAGGAGAACAAAAGGACACTGCAACTACTACAGCCTTGCCCCAAGCACCTTCTATCCAACAGAAGCAGGTCGACAAGGCTGCAACAAACTGCAAAGATTCCTTATGCACATCGTCCTCTCATGTATCTCAACTTGTTGAGCAGCCTCAACCCCAATGGGTTCATGACAGATTTCCACAAACTAAGCAACGCGACGTCTCCAGCAAGACAAGCAGCTCACCAAGATGCAGACTCAACAAATATTTTTCCCTCTCCCCCGGGAACTCAACGCAATGGATACCATTTCTTCCTAAGGAGGGAGGATTGATCCAGGTGGATATCGATGGCCACCCACCTTTTCCAAATGGCTCAAAACGACTTTCTGGCAATTTTGGCAATTTACTATTTTTAGCAGGTTTTAACTTCTGGGGCCATTTTGAGGGTCCAAATGAAGGTTTTTCAAGATCGAGGTTCTCAATGATAGCCAAAGGCATGATTGAGCACCCAAAATTAATCTCCTCAATGATACCTTTCCAACAAGCTATCACATGCCTAAAACGGAGATAGTATGCAAAAGTTACGACCCTGGGAAGTTGATGTACTCACTTACCCAAACGGGGCCCCCATGACTTTTGGTGCTTCATCTCCTAGGGTTAGGTTTTTGGATGTCTAGAACTTTTGGAATTCCCGTTTATTGTAAAAAGGCCTCTGGAGCCTCATTGTAATCATCTTCTTGTGAATGCGAGTAGTCGTCACATCTCTTCTCAGAGATAAGCTGCCACCATTCTAGCGAATCTTTCACTCTGTATTTTTACAGTATCTGTACATTTCTTTCATTAATAGAAATCGTGTATTACTGTATCTCTGTGTTTATGGTTGCATCTCTGATATATTTCTATTATATTACTGGATATATGTGATATCTTTGTGCATTTCTTTATTATATCTCCGCTCACATTTCGTGCCAAAAATAATCCGGATCAGTGGTATCAGAGCAAGCTGCTCTTGATCATTTTTTTCAGTGCATGTCCCCGACGAGGTCTGAGTATAGCAAGTTGGGTCTCGAGCTTGTCTCTTTTGAAGACAATCGCTCTCGCACACCCAAGAAACCCTCAATGGTGGAGGAAAAGAAAAACGACGGAGCAAACGATCCTATCAATCTGTTGCTTGAGCAAGCTCTCATGCGACAGAGGGACGAAATGATGGAGAATTTTGCCCACATCCTTCAACGGCTGCCGATAGCATCAGGTGCATCTTCGTCAAGTGACCACTTTGGAGGCACCTAGCCTTTCAAGGTACAGGTTATTTTTGATATTCCCGTATTTGAAGGTTAAATAGATGCAGATGCCCTAGATAAATGGTTAAATCTGCTAGAAGGTTATTTCTCTGTTCATAATTTTTCAGACAAGGAAAAGATCACCTTCGCACTCCTTAAGGGTCTCCCCCATGCCAAACATTTGTGGGAAACTTATCGGGAGCAGAGTTCCACAGAGGATTCTAGAATATATGGGGCCGAGCCCACATGGAAATTTTTTGTGGATGCGGTAAAGGAACAGTACTACCCTGTTGGCAACTATGAGGAACAATACATGAGATGGACCACACTATGGCAAGAGAGGGGCCAAGAAGTTCCAGAGTTCACCAATACCTTCCATACCTTGTGCACCAAGATGGGTATCAAAGACTCTAAGCAACATTTGGTTCTGAAATACCATGGGGCTCTACACAGATACATCCAGACTGAAATGGATTTTCTGGAAATCTCATCACTCGATGTTTCTTATCGATATGCTGTTAAAATTGAGCAGAAATTTAAGCACCAGAACAAACGGGAATTTGGGTCTGCAAATCCGCAAAAACCAAAGTATGACAAAGACAACCCTATCAAACAGTCTCTTGAAAACCAGTCCAAGACACAGGAAAAGAAGGGTCACGGGAAGACAAAGAAGGAAACCAGAAAATGGTGTGATTTCCACAAAATCCCCTGGCACAACACTGATGAATGTTGCTCAAAACAGTCATTGGTAGCCGAGATCAAAGACAAAGAGCCGAACCCTGATTCAGAATATGATTCTGAAAATAATGGTAAAGGACAGATCATTGACGCAGACCCCACTGTTATTGTCGCAACTGCAGCAATTCAACTAGAAGAACCAACAAATCCTGAAGAGGGGGAGCACCTTTTTCATTCACAGATGTGGATGAAGGGGACCCTGCTGCATTTTATTGGTGATAGCGGAAGCCAGAAGAACCTCATCTCAGTAGAGGTCGTCAAATAGTTGGGATTGTCAACAACACCACACCCACAGCCATACAACATCGGGTGGCTTCAGCAAGGAAGAGATCTCTGTGTCAACCAGCAGTGTCGATTGTCATACGGCATCCAACCCTTCAAGGATGAGGTATTATGTGATGTTTCCCCATTGGATGTCTGTGATGTTTTCTTGGGCCAACCATATATGTGGAGACGCCATGTTATTTATGAGTCTCAACCCCGTAGTGTCACTGTTACTTTGGGGGGTCATATTTACAGAATACCAGAGGTAGTTTCGACTACTGTTCCATCTAAAAAATGCTGCAAGGTAGTATCTCATACTGCAAAATTCATCTTCTTCACAATCTGTTCAAAAGGAGAACAAAAGGAAACTACAACTACTACAACCTTGCCCCAAGCACCTTCTATCCAACAGAAGAAGATCGACAAGGCTACAACAAACTACAAAGATTCCTTCTGCACATCGTCCTCTCATGTATCTCAACTTGTTGAGCAGCCTCAACCACAACAGGTTCATGACAGATTTCCACAAACTAAGCAGCGTGAAGTCTCCAGCAAGACAAGCAGCTCACCAAGATGCAGACTCAAAAAATATTTTTCTCTCTCCCCCGGGAACTCAACGCAATGGATACCATTTCTTCCTAAGGAGGGAGGATTGATCCAGGTGGATATCGATGGCCACCCACCTTTTTCAAATGTCTCAAAACGACTTTCTGGCAATTTTGGCAATTTACTATTTTTAGCAGGTTTTAACTTCTCGGGCCATTTTGAGGGTCCAAATGAAGGTTTTTTTAGATAGAGGTTCTCAATGATATCCAAAGGCATTATTGAACCCCCAAAATGAATCTCCTCTACGATACCTTTCCAATGAGCTATCACACGCCTAAAACAAAGATCGTATACAAAAGTTATGACCCCGGGAAGTTGATGTACTCACTTACCCAAACGGGGCCCACATGACTTTTGGCACTTCATCTCCTAGGGTTAAGTTTTTGGATGTCTAGGACTTTTGGAATTCCCGTTTATTGTAAAAAGGCCTCTAGAGCCTCATTGTAATCATCTTCTTGCGAATGCGAGTAGCCTTCACATCGCTTCTCAGAGATAAGCTGCCACCATTCTAGCGAGTCTTTCACTCTGTATTTTTACAGTATCTGTACATTTCTTTCATTAATAGAAATCGTGTATTACTGTATCTCTGTGTTTATGGTTGCATCTCTGATATATTTCTATTATATTACTGGATATACGTGATATCTCTGTGCATTTCTTTATTATATCTCCGCTCTCATTTCGTGCCAAAAATAATCCGGATTAGTGGTATCAGAGCAGGCTGCTCTTGATCATTTTTTTCAGTGCATGTCCCCGATGAGGTCTGAGTATAGCAAGTTGGGTCTCGAGCTTGTCTCTTTTGAAGACAATCTCTCTCACACACCCAAGAAACCCTCAATGGCGGAGGAAAAGAAAAATGATAGAGCAGACGATCCTATCAATCTGTTGCTTGAGAAAGCTCTCACGCGACAGAGGGACGAAATGATGGAGAATTTTTCCCACATCCTTCAACGCCTGTCGATAGCATCAGGCACATCTTCATCAAGCGACCACTTTTGAGGCACCTCTCCTTTCAAGGTACAGGTTAATTTTGATATTCCCATATTTGAAGGTCAAATAGATGCAGGTGCCCTAGATAAATGGTTAAATTTGCTAGAAGGTTATTTCTCTGTTCATAATTTTTCAGACAAGAAAAAGATCACCTTCGCACTCCTTAAGGCTCTCCCCCATGTCAAACATTGGTGGGAAACTTACCGGGAGAAGAGTTACATAGAGGATTCTGGAATATATGGGGCCGAGTCCACTTGGGAATTTTTTGTGGATGTAGTAAAGGAACAGTACTACCCTGTTGGCAACTATGAGGAACAATACATGAGATGGACCACACTGCGGCAAGAGAGGGGCCAAGCATTTCCGGAGTTCACCAATACCTTCCATACCTTGCGCACCAAGCTGGGTATCAAAGACTCCGAGCGACATTTGGTTCTGAAATACCGTGGGGCTCTACACAGATACATCCAGACTGAAATGGATTTT
>ML783232.1:461054-474716 GCA_009831015.1 Picea engelmannii | reverse complement strand
TGGATGCACTTGTTTATGGTACAGGTTGATTACAGGTTGTTTGGCACAGGTTGGTGCATGGTTGATGCTCTTGTTTATGGTACAGATTGATATCTATTGAGGATTGTTGCCTCATATTAGTTGGTGCTGAGAATGTAAGCTGATTCTTGCATATAGATTTGGTGCTCTTGTAGAGTTGTACTCTATTCAGTTGTTGCTGAAAAACCCCCGGATTGAATTCCATAATAAAAAGAAAAATTGTACATACATCTTGTGTTCCTTGTGGAGATGATTTGTTGATGATATATTGCTGATATATGTTGTTGATATGTATTCACATCTAACTAATTATTAATGACAGCAATGAGTAATGAGTAAATGTTGAATGCTAACTTATGATTTTTGTGTAAGAGGGAAGTTTTGGGAAAAAGATCCCCACACTCATTCACCCCCCCCCTCTAAGTGTGGTAGGTGTGTCCAACATAAGAAAGTATATGTCCTCAACTTCAATCCTCAATGATTTCCCATCGAGGTTGAAGGCCTTTGTCTATGGATCCCAGTAGTTCACCAGCATCCGGAGCAGTCTCACTTGAGCCCTCATGCCTTTGAGAACCCAAAATTTATATATCCCACATATTCTTAATTCCATTTGGACCCCTGGATCTCGTTCTACTGCAGCATCGACCTCTTCATGCTCTCTTTCTCTCCAGTCTAGCACCATCTTTCTAGTTTAAAATCAATTTTTGAGTCAATATCATTTTAAAAATTCCACTCACGGACTTGTACACGAGCTGTAGTTTACAAAGTCGTGTATAGGGTTGCATATACTTTGTCTGTTTTGATAACATTCGTGTATAGGTATGTGTATACATGACCCGATGAATTACAGCCCGCATACACCCTAGTTTCTAATTTACACCTTAAATTACTCAAGAATTGAAGCCTAAATTAAAATTTTAAACCAATAGAAATGAAGAGAAGGGCAAGAAGACTTACTTGGTCCAGATGGTTGTCATTTACGTCACTTGTATCTCCCACAATCAACACTTGAAGATCATGGGCAATTTGGTCCAAAATGCACTATTTGGGTAAAAAATACAAATGATATGGTAAATTGGTTATTTTTTTACTATTTATAGAAAAAGTTTACCCACTTTACATAGTTTTTGCTAATATTTTGGCCTAGTGGACTCGTAATTGAGTGGATGGAAATGGTTTTGGTGTTTTTATCCAGGGATTCTTGTGGTTTCTAGCATCATGTTGCCCATTCATGACTTAGGCAGGTATTTTTGTTGAGCAACATATAGGATAGGTCATCATGCCATTCTTGCATCTTACATTATCCTATAACTGCAATTCATATGCCTTAGGTATGGACCCATTTATTAGTGACACATAACCTTCTTTTTGTGACTAGAAGTGTTGTTATTGAATGGTAGAGACTTATCAAACATGGGTGCCCTATTTAGAACCTTTGTGCCATTTGGTGCCCATGCAAAGATTTTTTTTCGTAGGATCAGGACTCCCTTATAGCTAATATATGACTTTGCATTCGAACCTCGTTTATTACTCATAAGCATGCTAACCTATACCTATGGGACTCCCAATGAGTTTGGTTTAAGATCTTTTCTGAATCTCTCAAAAAGCGAAAAGATTTCCGAGTGAACTTGTCTCTTTCACACTTGTAAATTGGATTTGAAAGGATGTCTATCTGGTGTAAGTTTAACCCTTTTTCAAACCAAGTAGACTAAATTTATGAAAAAGGAAATTCTTTGGAGTTAAGTTGTAATTGCATCTCATTATCTTGCTTGCAGTGTTCATCCGATTGTTGGTTCTCGCTTTCGCATTATAATCATATCACCTAAGCAGTTTACATCATCATCCAAGTAGAGCCTTGTTTATATCCTTTGCATCTTGACACCCTATACCCTAAGAGGAAACATTTCCCCGAGTTTCCATATCTTGCATGCATCTCTTTGCATTGAGCATAGGTATGTTCCACTATTGGAACTAATTTCTTAATCATGACACTCATTTCCTCCTCTGTATCATAGCATTCATTTGACTATGAAAAAAAAAAAAAAAACGGGCGGGAAAAGAATATTATCTCATGTTGGCAGCAGTCGTGTCTCCTTTGAACAGAGAAAAAAAATTGAAGTCCACTTGTCATCAAAATTTTGGGTTTAGCATGACCTGAGGAAGTTGAAATCGTTACTTAGAGTTTACTCCCCCGACTGGTTACTCTTCCAGTCCCTATAGAGAGTTTGATTGGTGCCTCCTGCATCACAGAGTTTCATCATTAATTCTATGTTGCCAGAGTCATCCATATGTCTCATATTCTTTTTCAAAGGATGTCTATCAACCTATGTCGGCCATTTCTCATAACTCTTGACTTTGCATGTTAGGCATACCCTCAGTGTGTCTCAGAATTACATGAAGTCGTATTCCTACCATGCACCTTGGTCCTACTTTCCTTATGGGTAGGTAACCTTGAACCCAACAGTTGACATTTCCTAATTGGTCGCTGACTGGGGGGTTTATCTTGTTTTCGACAGACATAAATCTATTCACACATTGGGATTCATGTAGTTTCTTTGATGTCATTAGCCTTATTAGTGGTTTCCTCTCCTTTGTCGGCAGTTTTCCTTATTGGTTGTTATTCAGAGGGTCCTTTTCGTGCACTACTTGTATCTAGTGCATGCAAAATATGCACAGGTTCGTTGGTTTGTGAACATGTTCTTTGTCCGAGCTCCTCCAAATTATCAAGATATTGCTTTGTACCTCATGTTGATTGATGAGATATGTCTTAATTCTCTCCTTTCAGTGGGTCTCCTTCCATCAACTTCAACCCATCTATTCTGGAAACGAGGCCTAGAGTCCTATGAGTACCTAGAGTCTCGCAGTTATGAGTGGCAGGTTCTCTCGCCATCGACAGTTGGGAATACATCAATGTCTCCTGATCACTGGATTCTTCAAGTGTTCGACCTCAACACCTTTATTCACACTTGTAAGAATGTACTTGATGCCTTTATGCCTTGATACCTACTTTCATTCTTGGTAGGTTGTCTCGCGTTTGTTAACGATATACCTTAATGATCGGTAATCAAACGAAGTCTCATTGTGTTTGACCTCAAATCCTTTATTCACATGATGTAGACTTGCACCTTTGGCAGATCGTGTATAAGACTTGAAGACATCAGTTCATAGTCCCATCTTTCTTGAGTTGTTTCTAGCATTCATTGGACCAGTACCTATATGAATTTAGTGTTCATGGGAGATCAAATTGTACTCCATTGTATACAGATATCCTCAGATTGATTTTGCGACTCGTTTTCACTGGGCCTTGTTCATGACTATGACAAGATTTGGCATGTATCTACTTTTGTATTGCCTTTTCATGGCCATGAACAATTGTTTGGTATATTTCCACATGGATCTGTAGTGTAATTCAAATTGGCAGCCATATGCACAAATTCATTATGAATTGTAATATTCTTATGAGCAACTAGTTCATCAAGCTGGATCTCCATTAATCCACTTCTAGGAATTATAATTTATTTCGGCCATCACAGATACTCCTATGACCTCACACATTAGGGGGCATCTGTTATAGCAAGATTTTTCTCATCCCATGCAACTTGCTCAGAAGTCCTTTTCTATTTCCTGATGCATACTTGAAGTCCCTTTTTACAGTTCCTAGAGATAAAAATTGTATTTTTCCACATATACGTGCCCTAACAGCTATACATCATGTGTATACACAAGTTTCACCATTACATCTCGCATACATCGATTTTTGTGCCCAAAATTAAAAAATGGTGTCAGGTTTCCATGTCACATTACAGGATCTATGATCCTTGAACTTCCATATACTGGAAATGCTCTGACTTGGCCCTTCAGTTCCATTTGAAGGCTATAAATGGGCCATATCTAAGTTGTGGAGAGAAACAAAGAATTCAACTTTGAGAGCAAAGTTACTCTGGAGAAATTATTCACTTCATATTGAGTTTGCATCCCTTTGTCCTTTTAAGTATGAACACATTGTTCAGACCCCAAGCTCTTCCCTATTTGATGGAGAACCTCATTGTCTCTCCTATATGAGCTTGCCTTTGGTGGAGTATTGAAGTGGTGGTGGCACAGCTAGAAGGAACTTATGTTACATGTCAATATTACTCAACTGGATAAGTGTCGCTTGTTCCTCTCGACTGTCGTAAGTGTTGCATGTTCCTTACAACTTTCACAAGTGTCGCAAGTTGTTCACAAGTGTCGCAAATGTTGTTCAAGCATACTGCCATAATAACGAAACTAAGGAGGCACTTAAAATATCTCATACACTTGATTTGGAGGAGGGGAAATGGTTAACTGAAGTCAAGGAACTCTTATCACCTGAAAGGAGCCCTTAAAACAGGGTTTTGAGGGAGAGCGCTCCCCTATGGAATCCTTAGGAGTGTTGGTGATCCCCCACAAGCTACTGGGGAGCGTTATAACAACAAACCACTTCTCTGAGAGATCCCTACCCATCCTTAAAGCGTTGGCACTCCCCTTGAGCCTCCTAGGGAGCGTTATAGCACCCTGATACCCCTTTTGAGGGAGCGCTATCTAATTTGAGGCAGTGGTTGGCCCGTTGAGGAGAATAAGGGGAGGATCTCTCAATTTTAGAAGGCAGTTGCATTTGAATTCTTGGTTCCATCAGGAGATCCCTGATCTAAGGAGGGGATTCCTCAACTTATTCTAAAGATAACTCAAGAGGTTAAGCTTTTCTTAACCTATATAAGCAGGCTCTATGGTGGTGAAAAGGGAAAAGAATTGCTAGCATGAAACCTATGATCTCATAGGAAACACACAGTCAGTCAAAGGAGAGTGATCAGTGAAGTTGCTATCATCCAGGTTGTGGATCTTTCGAGCAAGGGTTAGACAAAGGGGACTTGACGAAGCTGTCACATTCGCATCTACGATGGTAAGTACCGCTGTCGTTATTCTCATTAATATGACACGCTTGGCCTATTTCTTTCTAGTTTGTGTCTGATCTTACATGAACGTATCATTTATAGATAGATCTGTTTTCAAGCTAATATCAATAGAGTAGGAAGCGGTCGTACTTTGTTTGTCTACAGGACTCATCGAGGAGCAAGAGTTAGGAGCTCGACTCGGAGCGTGCAGGGACAAACGTCGATAAAGAGGTACCTCTATTCTCCTTCCTTCTCATGTACTAGTTTGTATAGATTTGAAAGGAAGTCAGTGTCCATGTTAAGCACTTTCTGTCTTAGAGTTAGGGTCTAGCTCTTTGAGGTAATCTACCTGTCCACAGGGAGATTTTCCTATAACAACTTAGTTTCTCGATTCCAAACGTGCCGACACAAAAGTTTTTCATTCATACACTTTTGTTGATTACATTTTAATAGAAATACTCTTTTCTCGTCCAATTAATGTCTTGCAAATATTTGAATTGTTATTCCATGGTTGTATTTGTTATGAATATTTATGGATTATGCTATCATATGTGATAACTTTATATACTATCACCATATGCTTGCATATATTGGTTGTTTAGGACAAGTTGCATGTGTATTTATTTAAGTTAAGTGCTCAACGGAGGACTTCATCGAATGTTTGGACAAGGTAGGCTCTTTATCTTGTCTTAGCATATTTTTTTTATATGGAATACTTGGGATTAGAGTTGATTTCTGCAGTCATTTATGTCTGTTGTGGCTTACCCCATTCCATAGAGTGATTTTCCTCGTAATAATTACTTTTCATGCAAGTGTGCCTTTCATTCAGCAGTGCAAGGTTATTTTTCAAGCAAGTGTGCTTTCCTTTCAGTAGTGTGATATTCTTTTTCAAACAAGTGTGCTTTCCTTTCAACAGTGTGAGGTTACTTTTGGTGCAAGTGTTCATTTCATTTAGCAGTGTGAGGTTCCTTCTCTATAGCAGTGTGAATTGGTGTGCAAAATTTATTTGGAGTTACTAATTTTAGTTCAATAGCCCCTAGCTACTAGATACTAATCCATGTGCAATACAAGGATTAGAAAGACCAGAAGAAAATTTTCAAGGAAGCTAAAGATAAATTGAAGGGAGAATGTTACTCAAAGAAATCTCTCGGATCTTGGGAGCAACAAGAGATATTTTTGCAATTCAAGAAGAACATATTTTGATAGCCATCAGAAATATAGTAAAGAATAAATCCCATGACCATCATGAAGAGGAAGCTTTGGGATAAATCAAACAACTAGAAAATACATTGGATTCAGGAATTGAAGAACTTTCAATGAGTATATCACCAAATATTTTATATAGCCCAGAGACCAATTATCAAGTGAATGTGGAAGGGGAAGACATACAAGCAAGGAATGGAAAATAAGAAGATCAAGAGAGATATGATAACATTGATGAATGGTTGCAAACAGTCATCAAGTTGGAACAACACTTCATCCTTGAACAATTCTTGATACCATATCAAGAGGATCAACTAGTTCTTCATGTGTAGGTACATGTTAGATTTTATATTTCAAATCTGAACATGAATTCATTTGTGACCTTGTTGCATACATCGATTCACTGGAAATATAACTATAATTGAAGAGAAGTTTCACTTTTCAAGTAGGGTAGGTAGAGTAGAGAAGTGAAGAAGAGAATAAGCTCAGTTGTGCAAGACAGCCTAGCTAGGTCCTAAATAAGTTTGTCTCAAGACAAATTTCTGGTTTTGTAATCCTCGGTAATCATATCATTCCTGCCATGATTAAATCCAGACATTTTAATCACATGGGTAGGATGTAGTTGGCCCTTGACCAAGTTTTTGGGAATACTTGGTCAGATTTGACCATTTTGGCACTTCAACAACCTGTCAAAGATGGAGCGTGATGCGAAGCAAATATCATGGGATCTCGGCCCACTTTGGGTCATTTTTGGGTTTTTGGGTTAATGTAACGGGAAAGGTATGTCGGCCTGTGGGTTTACCCACGCTTAGGCCCACTTTTGTATGTATAAATAGATGCATAGGCGAAGTAAGAAGGGGGCGATAAGTTGGATCTATGTGATCAAAGAGTTGCATGTAAGCTACGTGTTGTTAATGACTGTAAATTCTCTGTGCATCTTGTAAGAGGCTAAGTGCAAGATATTGTAGAAGGCTCTGTGCTTTTAGCGCAAGGAAGAAGGATCTAGTGAGCTGCGCAGATCTTCTGTCCTGTGTGAAGTAAGGATTTTTGAAGCTCTATGTTGTAACTTCTTGACTGAGATAATAAAGAAGAAGACTTTGTGGACATATCCCCAGGGTGGGGGTGAAGCACGGTAATTCTGTGTGTTGTGCTATGTGCCTCGACCTGATGTGTTTTTCTCTCTCCTTGCTAAGTGCTTTGATGTGTTTAGATAGATCTATTGATGCTTTGTGCTTATGAGATATGAATGCATGTTAGATCTGATAAGATGCTTAGTGCTTCATCTATTGAAACTAATTTGTTGTGTGTTGCTAAGTGTTGAAACTATCTTATATCTAAGTATATACTGCGTTGCTCCGTGTTATCTACGAAGTGAGATAAGGGTTGATTCTAGGTGAAATATTAATGCTAAGTGTTGAGCGAAGTGTGTAGTCACAAATCTATGTCCCAGCTAAGGTTGCATACATCTGAGTCCTGCAACCACCCATGCCTCTACCTCAGGTCAGACTTCATCTGCTTCGCAGGTGTTGTCGAAAGGGTCGGTAGTTAGGGTTTTGTTGGTGCGCTCTTGAGCATTGAACCTTGGGTCTTCCCCTGTGCCAACAAATGGTTCTGTTGTCGGGACCTAAAACTATGATTGCTAGGAACTGAGAAGAAGAAGATTTGTGAAAAATAATCTTTGTGCGTAGATTTATGCCCTAGTGTGCAGAGTTCCACTTAACCTCTGAAGCTTTGTGCCAAGAAAGAAAGGTCAGATCTGAAAAAAAATAAAATAAATAAATAAATAAATAAAAGGTCAGATCTGTGAGAAAAGAGGTCAGATCTGCAAGAAAGAGGTAGGACCTGTAAGCTTTGTGCTCTGATAAAGGTAAGAATAGTTAAAAGTCTTAGATCTGAAAACTTTGTGCTCTATAGAAGTAAGATAAGTGGAAATTTTTGTTTCTAAAGCATGAATTTAGGTATGATTGATAGATTTTGTCTTAGCTTGAATACTAGGGCATTGTTAGATGAAAGAAAGTTTGATATGAATAGATCTAATAAGAATAATGATAGATATGTTATACCTATGCATAGAAATAATGTTTGGACTAACAAATGGATGCAGGATCCTAGAAAGAATTTCTTGCAGGCTAGCTACCATAATCCTAGTGCGCAATACAGAAGAAGTTGGGGATCATTTAAAAGAAAGAGAGGATTGACCCTATGTTACAGTTGTAGAAGACCGAGACATCTAGCTAAGGAGTTCCCTGGTGGAAGAATGAGTTGTCTCTATTGTAAGGCTTTGGACCATGAAGTATTAGATTTCCCTAAAATGATTGCTAAGTTTGAAAGAATGAATCTGAAAGAAGAAAACCATAAGACAGATCCAGAAATAGCAGAACCCTAGAAAGAGTTAGAAAAGATGTTACTGCAGATGAAAGACACCTTGAATGATCACCGACATGTCAAGTTATTAGAGATATTTAAAGAAAAAGAATGCATCGAAGTAAGGATAGGCGAATTCGACATTGACTGTGTTTTGGATGAGGAAACATAGGTGAATTTCATGACAGAAAGAACTTGAGAAGCTATAGGGAGACCTGCTATGACTCCATCCCTAAGTGGAATAGGGTTATTCAGAGGAAAACTGGTAAACCTATGTGGAAGGCTCACTCAGATATCTATGAATGCTAATGGAACTTCAACAGAGGAAGATTTTGAGATCATCAAGTTTATTGAGGACAACACCTCGTTTATTATGTTACTTGGAAATCCTTGGATTGAAAGAGATCAAGCCAGAAAGAAGGAAGAAGAAAATGTTTTAGAACAACAGAGACAAGAGTTAAAAGACTTCATGACTAGAAGTATCGCACAGTTGATTGAAGAACAGGAGGACAGATCAAATTTATATCACACTAGCAACACAGATGTTGAAGTTACCAGAACACTAGAGGACTCACAGAAGATTGAAGTCTCTATCATAGATAAAGAAGAGATGTTATCCATGAACCCTAAGAAAGAACCTCAACAATGCGAAGTGACTATATCCAAGGAAAATAGGAATCAGAATAGGAAAAGAACCACTGAGACGAAGCTCACTGGGAAGAAGGCTAGAAAGTTACGTAAGAAGAGGGTGAAGACTAAAAAGCTACAAGATATTCTAGGTGGAGCATCGCAGAAAGAAAAATTACAAAACTCGAGCTTCACCGGAATATCAGGAGAACGACCTATGGCACTTTACCATGTCAAAGCACTATATCCATTGGAGGCTAATATGTCCGTTCGACTGCCGCTCCGAACAGGTCGAAAAACATTTATGGGTCACTACTAGACCATTGGCTAGCATCAGAACGGATAGAAAGGAATTAATGGAGGCTCCATACCCGTTGCAAGAAGGTCGTTGCCAAATTTCTTATTTAACCCGTCGCGCCCTTCCTGAAGAACACTTTTGCCAAATTGAGAATTCGAAGCCCGCAGTACTAGTGACTGTATACCATGATCATTGCAAGCAGATTGTTCATCCTAGTGCAGTATCTGAGACCATTGAGACCTCGATTATCTTTTCCGAGCTTATATGTCGGACGAGCTCAGCGCTACTGAGAAAGTAGTTGAAGAAGTTTTTATTGACTAAATGATTGAGAAATTCATGTTGGAAAGAAGAAAGTCCATTGGTATTCAATTTTCATCCATGACAAGAGTACAGGCCTCCCCATCAACTTCTCGAGCAGGGACATCTCGAGCCTACGTAGAATGAATAACTAAGCACAAGGATGACATCACAAATGCCAAGATTATCCCATGAATTCTACCGATGTACTTACCTCTAAGTGGTGCCATCAACCGTGACAGCATGCCCTGTGAGTTTGAGTACGCTTTGATCACCGCGTACCTCCCAAAAGGAATGCACGCAATCCGTGCTGACCAAGATAAGCTTGCAGCACTTAAATTTAGTGATTTTAACCTCGGAGATCGTAAATCTTGCATCATGTTGGCTCCACATAAGTACTTAACCAAGACCAAAGGCAAGAAATCTAAGATTGTCCCACATTCATGGACCCATAATATTGCACAGTCCACACTCCTTAATGTAATGAAGATCCCACACTTCGACAAACACCAGGAAGTAAACACATGTGTCAAGTTGTTTTTCTCCTGCTACCATGGAGGATACTTATGGCTAGACTGTTGCGTCACTGTGGATCTGACCTTGATCAATCGGATCACGGGACTTAGTATGCAAGGTCCTGACCCACAAGAGTTTTACCCAGGAAAGACAACGGACTGCATTCTCGCACAGAATATTAAAGAGACTGGTGGGGATGTTGTGAAGGGCACGTGAGGCTGCAAGGTAGCCTCTATCGAAAATGGCGTAGTGCACCTTGCCTGTCAACTGATTGCGGGAAAGTTAGCTCGCAAGAATAGACCAACACAAATGAATGGATTCATAGTTTACCTCGTAGGGAAGTGCATCGAGGGACTACAGATGAATTGGGCATAATATCCTGTAAACCAGCGAGAGCTTGATTGTAGAGAAGTGCAAGACCAAGGGTATGAGTTCCACTTCAGTTGGTTACTCATACTAATCACCTTCATTGCTTGGGAGCTACCAGAGGGTGCCACTTTCTCGGAGATCAAACCCTTCGAACCACTGGTCATGAGGTTCTGTATGCTATGGTACTCCAATGACATGGACAAATAGTGGCAGTCCAATGCTGTCTTCCATGCCTATTACAACCAATTGAAGAATGCAATCCAGTCTACACCGCGCATCACCCTGAACACACTTCATAGGTTTAGACCCTTGATGAAGTTCAGCGTGGATTGCCACTTTATATGCCTGACTCCATGCGTTGATGAGAACCAAGAACAACTTCAGTCTTATTATAAGTTGACAGAAGAAGACTTGGAACAGATTACCAAAGAATGGTTGGCAGACCTCCTTGTTCAAGCAGACCCCACAGAAATGTCCGACAAGGAGAAATCTAAAGCTATGCTGAATACACCTGGACTAAGTAATACTAAGAAGAATGTTGAAGTTCAAGATATCCATAACACATCTACGAAGACCACTTCAATCTCACCTATGAAAGGAGGTGATGGTGAAGAACTAGGCGGGACAGAAGTCTAGAAAAATAAAGGCGAGGTTACTCCACCTAAAGAGGAGGAGGATCCCTCCAATAAAAGGAAGACTAGCCCACCAAAGTCCTCATCCTAAAAGAAAGATAAGGCTACCGGAACTACATTTAATACTACCCTCACACCAGATGAATTCGACTTCTTAACCATTACACTGAATGATGCTTCACAAGAGATCGTAGAAAGACAAGAAGCGAAGTAGGAGGAGCTATTTAGCCGAATCAAGGGCGAACTTCAAGGAATGCAGTAGGTACTCCAGTCCAACCAAGCATCTTCTACTGCACCCTTGGAATTTGCAACAGCAGGAACAGATGATGAGCCCACCCAATTACATCAGATCACCGATAAAGTCGAAGCTCGCCTTCGACGAGCTCAAGAAGACACAGCGCAAGCCACCCAGGCTTTAATGCAAGTACAGAATGCACTTCTAGAACAATAGAGTAAGGAAGATCAAGAAAATCTTACCCTAACAATGAAGTGTGGTGAGTAAAAAGCACAGTTGATAGAAAAGCATAGAAAAGCAACTTGAAGTACAAGAAAAGGTTCACAAATAACTTCTCTCTGTGACGGTCATAGAAATAAAGATTGAAGAATGTCTTCCACAGTAGGTGGCACAACTTGAAGAAGTCATCCAACAACTTCAGCAGCACATCGTAGACCTGGAACTTCATACCATGCCTGAGACTCCTCAAGAAATAAGAGATATGAGAGAGGCAACTTCTCTCAACACGGTCGACCGATTAAAAACCTTTGCCTTGGAATACAAAGAGTTGTGCACTAGAAGCATCCAAACTCTTGAAAACCTTATAGAGAATCCAAAGTTGCACACATTAGAGGTACAGCTCCAAGAAGAAACACAGCACACAGAGACACTACAAGCACAAATGAAGGCCTTGACCCCAGTCGAAAGAATGAAGAGGTTTACATAACAATGCACCGCCCAGCAACAGGTACACATGCTGCAAATTAAAGTGATGGAAGTCTCCCAATGACTTCAGCCAATCCAAGAAAAGGCATGCCAACTGTTCACCGACATTGAAAGCTAGGGAGACAAGCTTGAACAAATTATCATCACCGCAGAATAATGCCTGCAAGGGCCAGTAAACGACACATTAATCCAAGAATTCACTGAGCAAGAGGCTGTCACACTATAGCAGGTCGAAGAAGCTCGAGCCAAGCTTGAGGCATTTGAAGCAGAATTGCACAGACTTGAGTGACTCAGGACGAGTCACAGGTGAGTGTTGGGGGCATGTTGGCCCTTGACCAAGTTTTGGGGAATACTTGGTCAGATTTGACCATTTTGGGACTTCGACAGCCTGTCAAAGATGGATCACGGGATCTCAGCCCACTTTGGGTCCTTCTTTGGTTTTTGGGTTAATGTAACGGGAAAGGGATGTCGGCCCGTGGGTTTACCCACGCTTAGGACCACTTTTGTATGTATAAATAGATGCATAGGTGAAGTAAGTAGGGGGCGATAGGTTGGATCTATGTGATCAAAGAGTTGTAAGTAAGCTAAGTGTTGGTAATGACTGTAAATGCTATGTGCATCTTGTAAGAGGCTAAGTGCAAGATATTGTAGAAGGCTCTGTGCTTTTAGCGCAAGGAAGAAGGATTTAGTGAGGTGTGCAGATCTTTTGTCCTGTGCGAAGTAAGGATTGTTGAAGCTCTGTGTTGTAATTGCTTGACTGAGATAATAAAGAAGAAGACTTTGTGGACATAGCCCCAGGGTGGGGGTGAAGCATGGTAATTCTGTGTGTTGTGCTATGTGCCTCGACATGATGTGTTTTTCTCTCTCCTTGCTAAGTGATTTTATGTGTTTAGATAGATCTATTGATGCTTTGTGCTTATGAGATATTAATGCATGTTAGATCTAATATGTAAGATGCTTAGTACTTTATCTATTGAAACTAATTTGTTATATGTTGCTAAGTGCTAAAACTATCTTAGATCTAAGTATATACTACATTTCTCTGTGTTATCTACGAAGTGAGATAAGGGTTGATTCTAGGTGAACTATTAATGCTAAGTGTTGAGCAAAGTGTGTAGTCACAAATCTATGTCCCAGCTAAGGTTCCATACATCTAAGTCTTGCAACCACCCATGACTCTACCTCAGGTGAGACTTCATCTGCTTCGCAGGTGTTGCCGAAAGGGCCAATAGTTAGGGTTTTGTTGGTGCGCTCTTGAGCGTTGAACCCTGGGTCTACCCCTGTGCCAACAAATGGTTCTGTTGTCAGCACCTAAAACTATGATTGCTGGGAACTGAGAAGAAGATGTTACAGGTATGAACTAACTGAGAGGGGGGGGTGAATCAGTTAGTGTAGATTATTAATAATTTCTCTCCTTTTTAACTCTGAATCATTAATCTTAGTGGCAGTGAGTCTTTACTGTGAAATCCAGAGTTATAAACATAAAGC
>ML783232.1:441244-460954 GCA_009831015.1 Picea engelmannii | reverse complement strand
TGTGAGAAAAGAGGTCAGATCTGCAAGAAAGAGGTAGGACCTGTAATATTTGTGCTCTGATAAAGGTAAGAATAGTTAAAAGTCTTAGATCTGGAAACTTTGTGCTATATAGAAGTAAGATAAGTGGAAATTTTTGTTTCTAAAGCATGAATTTAGGTATGATTGATAGATTTTGTCCTAGCTTGAATACTAGGGCATTGTTAGATGAAAGAAAGTTTGATATGAATATATCTGATAAGAATAATGATAGATATGTTATACCTATGCATAGAAATAATGTTTGGACTAACAAATGGATGTAGGATCCTAGAAAGAATTTCTTGCAGGCTAGCTACCATAATCCTAGTGCGCAGTACAGAAGACATTGGGGATCATTTAAAAGAAAGAGAGGATTGACCTTATGTTACAGTTGTAGAAGACTGAGACATCTAGCTAAGGAGTTCCCTAGTGGAAGAACGAGTTGTCACTGTTGTAAGGCTTTGGACCATGAAGTATTAGATTTCCCTAAAATGATTTCTAAGCTTGAAAGAATGAATCTGAAATAAGAAAACCCTAAGACAGATCCAAAAATAGCAGAACCCCAGAAAGAGTCAGAAAAGATGTTACTGCAGATGAAAGACACCTTGAATGATCCCTGACATGTCAAGTTATCAGAGATATTTAAAGAAAAAGAATGCGTTGAAGTAAGGATAGGAGACTTCGACATTGACTGTGTTTTGGATGAGGAAACACAGGTGAATTTCATGACAGAAAGAACTTGGGAAGCTATAGGGAGACCTGTTATGACTCCATCCTTAAGTGGAATAGGATTATTCAGAGGAAAACGGGTAAACCTATGTGGAAGGCTCACTCAGATATCTATGAATGCTAATGGAACTTTGACAGAGGAAGATTTTGAGATCATCAAGTTTATTGAGGACAATGCCTCGTTTCCTATGTTACTTGGAAATCCTTGGATTGAAAGAGATCAATCCAAAAAGAAGGAAGAAGAAAATTTTTTAGAACAACAGAGACAAGAGTTAAAAGACTTCATGACTAGAAGTATCGCACAGTTAATTAAGAACAGGAGGACAGATCAAATTTATATCACACTAGGAACACAGATGTTGAAGTTACCAGAACACCAGAGGACTCATAGAAGATTGAAGTCTCTATCACAGATAAAGAAGAGATGTTACCCATGAACCCTAAGAAAGAACCTCAGCAACTCAAAGTGACTATATCCAAGGAAAATAGGAATCAGAACAGGAAAAGAACCACTGAGACGAAGCTCACTGGGAAGAAGGATAGAAAGTTAAGTAAGAAGAGGGTGAAGACTAAAAAACTACAGGATATTCTAGGTGGAGCATCGCAGAAAGAAAAATTACAGAATTCAAGCTTCACCGGAATATCAGGATAGCGACCTATGGCACTTCACCATGTCAAAGCAATATAGCCATTGGAGGCCAATATGTTCATTCGACTGCCGCTCTGAACAGGTCGAAAAACATTTATGGGTCACTACTAGACCATTGGCCATCATCAGAATGGATAGGACAGAATTAATGGAGGCTCCATACCCATTGCAAGAAGGTCATTGCCAAATTTCTTATTTAACCCGTCGCACCCTGCCCGAAGAACACTTTTTCCAAATTGAGAATTCGAAGCCCGCAGTACTAGTGACTGTATACCATGATCATTGCAAGCAAATTGTTCATCCTAGTGTAGTATCTGAGATCATCGTGACCCCAATTATCTTTTTCAAGATTATATGTCGGATGAGCTCAGCGCTGCTGAGAAAGTAGTTGAATAAGTTTTGATTGACTAAATGACTGAGAGAGTCATGTCGGAAAGAAGAACGTCCACTGGTATTCAATCTTCATCCACGATAGGAGTACAGGCCTCCCCATTGACTTTCTCGGAGCTCGAACTCTTCGAACCACTGGTCGTGAAGTTATTTACACTATGGTACTCCAACAACATGAAAAAATAGTGGCAGTCCAATGTCGTCTTCCATGCCTATTACAACCAATTGAAGAATGCAATCCAGTCTACACTGCGCATCACCCTGAACACACTTCATAGGTTTAGACCCTTGATGAAGTTCAGCGTGGATTTCCACTTTATATAACTGACTCCATGTGCTGATGAGCACCAAGAATAGATTCAGTCTTATTATAAGTTGACAGAAGAAGACTTGGAACAGATTAGCAAAGAATGGTCGGAAGACCTCCTTGTTCAAGCAGACCCTGCAGAAATGTCCGACGAGGAGAAATCTGAAGCTATGATGAATACACCTGGATTGAGTAAGACTAAGAAGAATGTTGAAGTTCAAGATATCCATAGAAAATCTACAAAGACCACTTCGATCTCACATACGCAAGGAGGCGATGGTGAAGAACTAGGTGGGACAGAAGTCGAGAAAAATAAAGGCGAGGTTACTCCGCCTAGAGAGGAGGAGGATCCCTCCAATAAAAGGAAGACTACCCCACCAAATCCCTCATCTTAAAAGAAATATAAGGCTACCCGAACTACATTTAATACTACCCTCACACCAGATGACTTCAACTTCTTAACCGTTACACTGAATGATGCTTCACAAGAGATAGTAGAAAGACAAGAAGCGAAGCAGGAGGAGCTATTCAGTCGAATCAAGGGAGAACTTCAAGGAATGCAACAGGTACTCCAGTCCATCCGAGAATCTTCTACTACACCCTTGGCATTTGCAATAGCAAGAACATATGGTGAGCCCACCCAATTACATCAAATCGTCGATAAAGTCAAAGCTCGCCTTCGACGAGCTCAAGAAGACATAGCACAAGCCACCCAGGCTTTAATGCAAGTACAGAATGCACTTCTAGAACAATAGAGTAAGGAAGATCAGGAAAAGCTTACCCTGACAGTGAAGTGAGATGAGGAAAAAGCACAGTTGCTAGCAGAGCAACTTGAAGTACATGAAAAGGTTCACAGAGCACTTCGCTCTGTGACGGTCATAGAAATAAAGATTGAAGAATGTGTTCCACAGCAGGTGGCACAACTTGAAGAAGTCATCCAGCAACTTCAGCATCACATCATAGACCTGGAACTTCATACCATGCCCGAGACTCCTCAATAAATAAGAGATATGAGAGAGGCAACTGCTCTCAACACGATCGACCAATTAAAAACCTTTGCCTTGGAATACAAACAATTGTGCACTAGAAGCATCCAAACTCTTGAAAACCTTGCAGAGAATCCATAGTTGCACGCATTAGAGGTACAGCTCCAAGAAGCAACACAACATGCAGAGACACTACAAGAACAAATGAAGGCCTTGACCCCAGTCGGAAGAATGAAGAGGTTTACAGAACAATGCACCGCCTAGCAACAGGTACACACATTGCAAATTAAAGTGATGGAAGTCTCCCAATGACTTCAGCCAATCCAAGAAAAGGCATGCCAACTGTTCACCGACATTGAAATCCAGGGAGCCAAGCTTGAACAAATTGCCATTACCACAAAACAACGCCTGGAAGGGCCAGTAAACGATGCATTAATCCAAGAATTCATTGAGCAAGAGGATGTCGCACTATAGCAGGTCGAAGAAGCTCGAGCCAAGCTCGAGGAATTTGAAGCAGAATTGCGCAGACTTGAGTGACTCGGGATGAGTCACAGGTGAGTGTTGGGTGCCTGTTGGCCCTTGACCAAGTTTTAGAGAATACTTGGTCAGATTTGACCATTTTGGGACTTCAACAGCCTGTTAAAGATGGATCACAGGATCTTGGCCCACTTTGGGTCCTTTTTTGGTTTTTGGGTTAATGTAACAGGAAAGGGATGTCGGCCCGTGGGTTTACCCACGCTTAGGCCCACTTTTGTATGTATAAATAGATGCATAGGCGAAGTAAGTAGGGGGCGATAAGTTGGATCTATGTGATCAAAGAGTTGCAAGTAATCTAAGTGTTGGTAATGACTGTAAATGTTGTGTGCATCTTGTAAGAGGCTAAGTGCAAGATATTGTAGAAGGCTCTGTGCTTTTAGCGCAAGGAAGAAGGATCTAGCGAGCTGCACAGATCTTCTATCCTATGCGAAGTAAGGATTGTTGAAGCTCTATGTTGTAACCACTTGACCGAGATAATAAAGAAGAATAATTTGTGGACGTAGCCCTAGGGTGGGGGTGAACCATGGTAACTCTGTGTGTTGTGCTCTGTGCCTCGACCTGATGTGTTTTTCTCTCTCCTTGCTAAGTGATTTGGTGTGTTTAGATAGATCTATTGATGCTTTGTGCTTATGAGATATGAATGCATGTTAGATCTGATATATAATATGCTTAGTGCTTGATCTATTGAAACTAATCTATTATATGTTTCTAAGTGATGAAACTATATTAGATCTAAGTATATACAGTGTTGCTCTGTGTTATCTGCGAAGTGAGATAAGGGTTGATTCTAGGTGAACTATTAATGCTAAGTGTTGCGCGAAGTGTGTAGTCACATATCTGTGTCCCAGCTAAGGTTGCAAACATCTGATTCATGCAACCACCCCTGCCTCTACCTCGGGTGAGACTTCATCGGCTTCCCAGGTGTTGCCAAAAGGGTTGGTAGTTAAGGTTTTTTTGGTGCACTCTTGAGCGTTGAACCCTAGGTCTGCCCCTGTGCCAACAAATGTGTAAAGGGATACTTGAGGAAGAAGATAATCGTGTAGTTACAAAAATTTTATGAAACTTGTAATGAAGTTTATTCTTTTCTAGCAGCAAAGATTTGTCTTAAATATTTCTTATAGAGACAGTGTAGTAGTATATTTCGGTTTTTCAGAATAATCACCATTCTTTATATTAGTATTTATAGCAAGCAAGATAGATAGTGCCTCATTGGGTGTCAGATTTGTTGGTCATAGGAAGTCTACAGGAGTAGCAGGAAAACCTGTAAGTAACAAATTTTGAAGAGTCGACTCCTACAACATAATGCATGCATGTTTGTAAGTATCCATGGTATATCAAAAGGTCAACTCGAGGTATGAATATTTTTCTTTCTTATTTTATTGAATGCAAAGGAAATTGATATTATAAAGATAAAATTTACCTACATGCTTGTGATTTTATCCTATGTTACCCATCCATTTTGTGTTATGATTTCATCTAGCCTTGTAATTCTCATCACCACCTATCTATTTCTCATACCCTTATACCAATATGGTACCACAATACCATATTCTTATCGCATTATGATTGTTCATTTTATCAAACCATTTTTTTGGCATAACTGAACCCATTGAATATCATTATTACCTTATGTATTTATTTGTAATAAAGGAACTAATTCGAATCACTGAAAGGATTTGAATGTGTTTTCTTTTGTCTCTTTATCCATTATGTGCCACTATTAAGCCTCCTATCTATCAAAATTGGTAAAACCAAGTACCTAGCCGCATTACCTCTATGCATATTTGTTAGGGCTCTTTGTGGAAACATGGGGAAAAAAATAATGGACGACATGAACCTGCATCAATGGAGGAATTAGAGAAATTCCCCGAGTATAATGCATGTAAGCACAGGTGAATAGCAACAGGGTGGCATATGTTCCTTTCCAAATTTCAAGGGTTTGATGATGAATTCATTCTACAATTTGCAAAGGGTTTTGATAGTAAGGTAGTATGTATTGGGGACTTGATCATGAAAGTGAACGAGAAGACCATTGCTAGAGCGACTAGATTGTTTCTTGAAGGAGAAAAATGTTTCAAAAATAAATATGTTGACAAGCAGTTGAGTGTGCAATTCCTCAAACCTGAGCATCATGATGTTGATTGGGAAAAAGGAGTGCCTCGCTCATGTATAAAAAATGAATGGCGTAGTCTTGTATTCATCCTTTAGAAATACCTGACGTGTGAAGGTAGGTATGCCATTACATTTTTGTATCATATCATAATGTTGCTTCACTCTACTTCGGATCAAAAAATCAATTTCCCCTATTTTCTATTGAAGAGTCTACAAAAGATTTCAAAGAAGGTTCAGAAGACCCCTGAAAACCCACATATCAGTCTCTACCATTATGTTCTTATTAAACTATTGATAGAAGATGAATTGACTATTAGGGATGACAATTGGGTTGATTTCTTGGGACGAAATGGGTTTAATTCAACAGCTCCTATAGAACCAAGCATAGAGCATGATCTTGAAATAGAGGGTGTAGGGAGTATTACGGGTAGTGAACTATAATTGTTTTTTCCTCATATCATAGAAGGTCAAGAAAGAGGAATATTAATGAAACCCCTGTAGCTCATACCTTGTTGTTAATTGATGTGTTACACATTGTATGGCAAGGGAGTTAGTGGTTGGTCATAAATATACTGTCCTTCAAAAGAATTTAAATTTATGGCAGCAAACAGTTATCGATTTGGAGCTAGATAAAAGGGAAGGAGTAATGTCGAATACTTTTGATGTATTTGATAAGAAAAATAGGAAATTCCCTAAGATTGAGTTTATTTCTTCAAGAACAGATACTACTAAATTTACTTCTCAGTTTGAATTTGAAACCCCCGTAGATGAATTGAACGATGATTATTCTACACCAGAAAAAACTATTAGATAGGATCCTTCCAGTCCATTTGTTCATTCTACATCAGAGAATAAGAATAGGGTAATTGAAAAGTTGAAAAAAGAAATTCAAGAATACATTGTCCTCTATAGACACATTAAAGGAGAAAATGAGAGGTTAAAAGCACATAATGCTAAACTTCAACACAAGAATGATAAGTTGGTCATTAAGAACAGGAAATCGCAGAAGATGGCTAAGAAATGGCACAAACTAGATAAGAGTTATGATTTTCATAACAGGGTATTGAAGAAGGCTAACAAAAGACAAGGGAACCTCAATATTTTGGTCAATAATGTAGGTATTTAGTGGAAGGTTGTGGTCCAACAATTTTGAATAAATTTTGGCATATACTTAGAGATTTTTGTTTGCATGAGGACATGCAAAATGGCCATCATGGGGGTATGATGAGCCTTCATTTTGACATGGTTTTGACATGATTTTTCCTATATTTTTGTTCAATAATTCCTATATCTCTATCCAACCCTTATCATATTAGTGTCTATATACATCAAACCTGCAGTCCTAAGCATGATAAGGTAAAATGTTAATTAATATATATATATCCTTTGATTTCAATATTTTAAGAAGGTTTAAATGAGATTTTTCTAATGTTGGTAAAGGTTGAGAATATTTCCTATGCCAGATGAAGTGTTCATGCTTACAGAGTTCAGTTCCTACTAGCAAAGTTTAGTTACGGATCTCATTTTGAAGGTTGTCATACTTCCAGGTGTTTTAATGGAAAATGAGAATATGAGTATTGTAGATTGGAGGCTTGAGATGGTTTCATGTTGCTTCAATCACACCCAGGTTGTGTTGATTAAGGTTGGTTGTCATTGATGTCAACCCTTGAAGAAAGTTCGGTAGCACAAAGGTTTGGGTAATGGACCCAAGGTTGTTTCATGTATAATGGAATGAGTTTTAATATATTTGAAGGTAATACTATTCTATATGGATAGTACATGTCATGCCATTCCTGGTGGTATGTGGAACGTCACATAACACCTCACGGTTTGAGAGTTATGGCCTTACGAAGTTGGAGGACCCTCATATGTTGGCTTGAAGTCCCAAAAGGTCAAAGAAGTCAAAGAGTTTGCAAAGAAGAAATTATTATTTAAATGATAAAGTAAAGTGACGAAGTCAAGAAGGATTATTTAAATAATAAAGTGAAGTGACAAAATCAAAGAAGATTATTTAAATGATAAAGTGAGGTGACAAAGTCAAGGAGGAATATTTAAATGATAAAGTAATGGAGAAATTTCTAATTATGGAAAGTGGTTAACCCTAAAAATGAGGATAATAGGTTAAGTGACCTAGAAATAGGTTAAGTGACCTAGAAATGGATTAAGTGACCTAGAAATGGGTTAAGTGACCTAGAAGATGGAGAGTATAAATAAGAGGCAAGGCTCTCTCTTTTAACATCACACTTGAGCATATTGAATATCTATAGGTGATTGAGGAAACCAAAGGATATCTAAGCCAAATTTCAAAGGGAAGGTGAAGAAAAGAGGGCCTAAATTCAAGGGAGGATAAATTCTTTTGATGATGCTTTCTAAGGTATGTTATTTACCTGTCATCTCACCATTTTCACAATACCTTTTTTTATAAAATGATTTAGACCGTTATATTGATATTCCATTGAGGAAACATATCCAAGTATCTGTGGTAAAAAATTCAGCTTGTCGGTCGTTGTATTTTTGGAGTTACACTCCATGGAAAATAGGGTTTGTGGCTAGTTCTGAAACTAGTCTAAAACAGGTGGTTCGGGTACAAACGTCATAACTTCTTCATAATAGATCCAAATTTAGTAAGACAAAATGTGTTGGTTATATTACAGTCTGTAGTATTATGTATAACATTTTCATATTGATTCAACAAATATTTTGTGTGGGGCACGCTCTACAAGGTCGCTCTCTAGAATAAGCCATAATTCAGCAAGGTATGCCATTTTTGCTCTAACTCCTTTTCTGAGAGGTTCCAAGTAGTGACACCTGGAGGAATTGCATAAAAAACACTAAATAACATTTTGTATCATTTTCAGATATTTATTCATTACAGGTACATAGTTATGATTATTTCAATTTAGGGTTGTTGACTAATCCAAATCTAGTCATGTGAGACTAAAGAAAAGTTTGATGAAAATGCTAGTCTCTTGTTGTTAAAGTTAAGGAAGGTTTGCAGGTATGTGATCATATACACCAGGTCTATTATAGAGTTACAAATCATATTTGGATGATTATATTGATGAGGGATTTTGGTTGAGGTACATGTTGGGTACATGGTTGAGACAAGTAGTTGATGAGTTGGCACATACATGAGGTGTATAGTTGATGATGTTCGTACATATTGATGAGTCATAGTTGATGAGTAGTTGACACATGATTGGTACATACTTGTTACATGGTTGGATGCACTTGTTTATGGTACAGGTTGTTTGGTACAGGTTGGTGCATAGTTGATGCACTTGTTTATGGTACATGTTGATTACAGGTTGAGGTACAGGTTGATGCATGGTTAAAGTTTATTGGTATAGGTTTACAATGGTATATCTCACAGTGATAGTGTGACAGTGGTTCCATCATTCTACTTCTACTTCAGGTTGGTTGGACGTGGCAAGGACAGGTGGTCGTAGCCACCTTCCGGTTGTAGCCGAAGAACATAGGGGGTTGTAGCCTCCTTCTGGTTGTAGCCAGAGAATAGGGGAGTTGGAGCTTCCTTCAGGTTGTATCCTGAGAAACAAGGGGGTTGGAGCCTCCTTCCAGTTGTAGCTGGAAAACAAAGGAAGTTGGTGCTTCCAATGAATGTAATTCTTCAAGACATATAAGAAAAATCATTCCATGGTTTTCTCCCGCTTTGGGTTTCAACGTAAAACAATGGTGTATTGTGTATGTGTATGATTGTTCATTTTCTCATTTCTTATTTACTCTGTAGTTATTGGATGATAATGATACATTGATATAACACTTGGATTATATGGTTAAAAAGGATTAAATTGCTCTATTACTAATTCACCCCCCCCCCCCTCTCAGTAATCCAACAAGTTGTTGAGGAGAAGCATGGTTCCTTGGTCAATTATCTGGTCAATTCCCTCCTTTAACACAAGCAGTCGGGTAGATCATCAACAAATCGAGCTTTACGAACTCATTCCTATGAATGAGATCAAATAGATATGATTTAAAAAAACTGTCTAGAATCTATTTCATCCAATATGATATGGGATATCTTGTCATGATTGTAATGAATGAACAAACTCTATTATTTTCTTTGTAATTATGTTTATGAGAATAAGATATGCCAAATATTGTGTGGATGGTTCTATCCATTGAATAAAAGATTTGTCTATGTTAGAAAAAGGGGATATATATGTATGTAGGGGGGAGTTAAAAAACTTTGTCTATGTAATATGAAACTTGGAGTTAACAATAAAGATCCATTACTATTACTTTGTGTTGTTTGTGCTAGTTTGTTACTAAGTGATTCAAAGTAGCATGTTCCCAAAGAAGGCAGGGCCCCCTTCCAGGAAGCATTGCTACATATGTAAATAGTATATTTACAGAGTGTGACCTTTTCAGTAAGCTTAGTGTGACTTTTTCTATATCTTCCAGTAAATGATTAATTGAAGGTTCATTGAGTTCATTTTTCAAACAAACTTTCCATTTCAAAAGAGGTAATGGTTTCTTTGGAGTGTCATGCAAGTGTGATTCCTCATTATTTTCAAGTTCTTATGCTTTCAAGATGGCCCAGATTCAGTCCTACACATATTGTGTTTGTGCCTCGAAGCTTATGAGCCCTGGTTAATTTAATGTTGGAATTAACATGCAAATATTTTTCCCAAGAGTATAGTCTTTTATAATGGGTTTTTATTTCATAAAATCATCATTTAGGGCCTCAAAATTTCCCTGTAAGTTAATTACCTTCGAAAATATGAAAAATTCAAAAATTTTCACATAAAATTAATTTTTTTACTACTGTAATATTCTTTTAAATATGAGTTTTCAATCTCAAATCTTATGAAATCTGAGTCATTGATATGAGCTCCATCGGTGATCGGTGGATTGGCGATTTTCACTGCCAAACCAAACTTGCTTGTAAATCTCCTCGATGTTCGATCATCATCAATCGACCATTGGATAATCCTCTTGGAAACCACTTGCAACACATCTATGAACCGTCCAACCTGATCATCAGCCATCAATCGTCATCGATCCATATTGACAGAAAAAAAACACATCCCCAATTTGATCAACCCAACCCTTGGCCATCAACCACTTCTGGGTTGATCTTGCATGACACGTGGATGTCAATGTGGCATGACATGTCTTATTGAGGTGTCAACTAGGATGATGTGGAATGACACATGGATGATGACATGGCATGACACATGGATGATGAAATGGAATGACACATCATCACCCTCTTTGTTTCATCATCCATCAGCCATTTCTCTTGGACAACCTAAACACATTGTTGAATCATCCAACGTCCGACCATCAACCCATCAACCATCAAAAATTTATATTGCATGGTTGAAACACTTAACTGAATCTACCAACACCCGACCATCAACCCACCGTCCATTGGCAATTTCTCTTGGTTGATCGAAACACTCTGTTGAATCGGTTGACACTCGACCATTGGCCCATCGACCATCAACAATTTTTGTTGGTGACCAATGCTCTACCAATCTGACCAACCCAACCATCGGTCGTCGGCCATTGGTGATTTCTGTTGGTGACCAAAACACCTTTCCAATATGACCGACCCGACCATCATCTGTTAGTCATTGGCTATTTCCTTTGGCCAACTCCAACACTTAGAATTTTTTTATCAAATCATCGATGAATTTGGATCGTCGATCTCCCAACCAAGATGATCTTGACCATCGATCAGATCTGAATCCTAAACGACCAAAACTAATCTAGATCATCGATCTACTCCAGCTTCC
Organism: Picea engelmannii; assembly: GCA_009831015.1. Taxonomy (NCBI): domain Eukaryota; kingdom Viridiplantae; phylum Streptophyta; class Pinopsida; order Pinales; family Pinaceae; genus Picea; species Picea engelmannii. The sequence continues at coordinate 449,464 of ML783232.1, read as the reverse complement.
CAAATGTCAAAATTGAATCTCGATCGTTGATTCACTCAACCTTCCAAATGGTTGAAACCTTATAAATTTTTAAATTTATCCAAGTGAATCTAGGTTGTTAATCTCGAGATCGAACATAATCTTGGTTTTAGATTCAATGAACTTTTCCCAATGCTATAGCATCCATTAAAAAACAAAATTCGACCATTCCAAATTTAATTCAATTCTACAACTTTGAAACCTTGCTCCATTGAACCTCTTAAATAGTTATGAGTTCTTTAAACTTGAATGTTTCTCATAAATTTGGGGATTTCGCTCTGATTTTTCTCTATCTTTCCCCAAATTCATCACGAACAAATCTGCATGATCAAACTTGACCAATTTGCAACTATCTTGGCCCATACAAGCCCAATTTTTGAACCAGAGGCTCTAATACAATAATTTAATGTCCCCTAGACCAGCTGAGGTCCATTACGTGAAGAAACTCATAAAAACTAAAATTTCTTCTATCTAATTAAATTCATGTAGCTTCTAGCTATGAATTACAAGGATTTAACTTCTAACTATTTCCATTAAATTGATGCATCTACAACATTTTAAAACAACATGAAGTGCAACTAAATAACTCAACACAACAACATATAATCTTTCTCATACAAAAAGTTCATGCACACCAATTTAAACACATAAATTAGGACAATGACAAGATAAATAACTTATCTTTTAATTCAGTTGTGCAACCAACTACTTGGGATGGATGTTCCACACAAGCATAGAATTTTGTTCCAAATATCAACATCAATTCATCCCTGAGTTGGGGCTATAAATACACAAAATAGGATGGTCTCTCACTATCCACTCATAGCTCAGAAAACCCACAACCCACTGGTATTTGATTACTATATTCCACTTATACTAATGGGTGTAACAGTTTTGTTGTCCCTGAGCAGAGAAATAAAGGATACAAGACCAATATTGTCCTTGAAAAGAAGACCATGTTGTGGAATCAAAGACTGGGGAATATTGGAGAAAAGGGTCTTCAAACACTACACGGTAAAGGTATGGTTGAAGGTATGTCTAATTTCACTCTGGATTTTGATTTTTGTGAACATTGCATATATGGTAAACATAATCGAGTAATATTTCCATCTGGTGCTACAAGAGCAAAGGGTATCTTAGAGTTGATACATAGTGATGTGTTTGGACCTGTTCCTATTCCATCCCTAGGTAAATCTGTGTATTATGTTTCATTCATAGATGATTTCTCAAGGAACACGTGGATTTATTTTCTTAGAAATAAATCTGAGGTATTTGATAAATTTAAAGAGTTTAAGGCTCTGGTAGAAAATCAGACAGAAAAGAAAATAAAGGTATTGAGGATAGATAATGGTGGAAAATTCCGCGGAAATGAATTCGAAGAATTCTGTAAGAAGTGTGGTATAGAAAGGCATAAGGCTACTCCATACACATCTCAGCAGAATGGAGTTGCAGAAAGGATGAACATGACACTGATGGAAAAAGCAAGGAGCATGCTTAGTGGTGCCAAGCTAGGACAAGAATTCTGGGCAGAATCAGTTGGTACAGCATGTTACCTGGTCAATCGATCACCCTCATCAGTGTTGGATGATAAAACTCCACACGAGGTATGAACTGGCAATAAACCCTCTCTTGAACATCTTAGAGTTTTTGGTTGTGATGCTTATGTACATGTTCCAAAGGAAAATAGGAGTAAGTTGGATAATAAAGCTGAAAAGTGTATCTTTATTAGTTATAAAGACGATGTGAAAAGTTATAAGCTTTGGAACCTAGAAATTAAGAAGACTAATTACAGCCAGGATGTTGTTTTTAGAGAGGTAAAGATGTTTCCAAATAGGAATTCCTACCAAGGAAAGAAGAACCTAAGAAAATAGAGCTTGATTTGGATGATGCAAAATCTGAATCATTTGAAGAAGATGAAGCAGAAGAAGAAGAAGAAGAACCTCATACCCCAGTATTGAGGAGATCAGTGAGAGAAATAAGATAACCAGAAAGGTATAGTCCACTTGATTTCCGTTCAAATTTTTATTTATCTATTATTGATGATGATCCCAGAACTGTCAGGGAAGCAGTGAATTCAGAGGATAGTAAACTATGGAAGAAGGCCATCGTTGAAGAAATGGATGCCTTGGATAAGAATGGGGCATGGGATATAGTTGATTTGCCAACTAGAAGAAAATTTGTTGGTAGAAAATGGTTGTTTAAGAAGAAGTTTAATGCAGAAGGAAAAGTGGAGAAATACAAATCTCGGTTAGTAGCAAAAGGTTATTCCCGGGTAGAGGGAATTGACTTTGGTGAGATTTTTTCTCCTATTGCCAAGTTAACATCTGTTAGATTTCTTTTTTCTATTGTTGTTGCTTTTGATCTTGAAGTGGAACAGATGAATGTGATGACAACATTCCTACATGGGGAGATAGAAGAAGAAATCTACATGAAGAAGCCATAAGGCTTTGTAGTGAAGGGAAAGAAAGAGTTAGTTTGTAAGCAAAAGAAGTCACTATATGGTCTGAAGAAATCACCTAATATGTGGTACCAAAAGTTTGACACATACATCCTTGGATTGGGATTTGTGAGAAGCAGGGCTAATCATTGTGTATATTCCAAGCAGGTTGGTAATCACTTCATTTATGTAGTGTTGTATGTTGATGACATGTTGTTGGTAGGAAATAACATGGATGTTATCAAAGATGTGAAATCACAGCTATCCTCCAAATTTTACATGAAGGATATCAATGTTGCTAACTTCATTCTGGGAATGGAGATTAAAAGAGATCGTGCAAATGGGAAACTCTGGTTGAATCAAAGAAAATATGTTGAGATGATATTGTAGAGGTTTAATATGCATGGAAGTAAACCAATCAAGGTTCTTATTCCTATAGGTGTAAAGTTATCTGTGGATCAGTGTCCCAAGAAACAGGAAGAAAAAGAGGACATGTCCCATGTTTTGTATGCCAGTGCAGTTGGCATTTTGATGTATGCAATGGTATGTACTAGATCAGACACTTCACATGCAGTGGGAGTTTTGAGTGGGTATATGTCAAAACTAGGGAAGGAGCATTGGACAACAGTAAAGAGGGTCTTTAGGAATCTTTGTGGCACTACCAGTTATGGATTGTGCTACCAAGGAAGACCAGGATTGGATAGAGTGGTGGACATACGTGGCTTTGTTGATGCAGACTGGGCTAGAGATATGGATCGCAAAAGATCTACAAGTGGGTATGTGTTTAACCTATTTGGAGGAGCAATCAGTTGGATGAGAAAAAGACAGGCTATAGTGGTACTCTCAACTACATAAGTTGAATACATGGAAGCCACTCGTGCAAGCAAGGAAGAAGTATGGTTACATAGATTGTTTTTAGCTGTTGGTTTGGTACAACAAGCAATGAGATTAGATTGTGACATTCATATTGCAATCTTCCTGGCAAAGAACCCAGCTTGTCATTCAAAGACAAAGCATATTGATGTTCAATATCACTTTGTGAGAGACATGGTTTAAGAAAAGAAGGTGTTGCTGGAAAAGGTTGACACTTTGAAGAATGTTATAGATTCATTGACAAAGTTTGTGAGCACAGAAAAGTTCTCCTAGTGTAGAGTAACAATGGGCATTACTACCCTGGATTGTTGACTATATAATCCTATGAACCCCTGTATGCAAAGAAAACAGCAAGTGGGAGAATGTTGGGTATGTGTTATATTATTTGCATGTGTGTGTGTGGGCATGTCAGATTCGACAATTGTGTCTGACGATCCCAACTTCCTTCGCTCTTTGTGTCGTGTGTGTTGGGCGCTTTCCTAGGGGTGTCCCAGGGTGGCCAGGTATGCCCCCCCCCTAGTTACGCATAGCGTTCGGCTCCGGGTGGCAACCCAGAGCCGACGGGGTTCTGGGAAGCGCCCCAGAATTAATTTTTGGGGGCTTTTTGTTATTTTAGCGTATTTTGCTATTTTTAGCAGTTTTCTAAATTAATCACGAATTAAGGGATTAGGGTTTTGGTAGCTATAGAATACCTAAAAACATTGCATATATTGTATGGTGAATGGTGAAATTAATAAAAAAAAAAGCGTTGAAAGGTGTGGCACCAAGGAAGGTTGGTTTTCTCCCGATTAAGAGCTTCCAGCGTAAATCTCTGTGTATTATGTGTATGAGCCATTGATTAATTTATGTTTTGCTTAAGAATCTATATGCATTGCTTTACTTCACATGTTTAAAACAGGTATTGTTTGTAGATATGTCATAAAGGCCATTTATTGTTGACTTTCCCTGTTATAATTATCATGTGTCATGGGGGTTGTCTTACCATAATTGTTCCCATATTACCACCATTTCCTCACAGTCAATTGTTTGGTAATGACCTATTTTTCCACCGCCGCAATCAGTCAGACCTTGTCGGTGACACTTCTTAGTCCTAGTTATGTCCTTTTGAATCGATATAGAATTTAAATTTCAATCTATTGTCGAATCTACAAAATCTCCTTATGTAATTGTGGCATTTATCCTCGAATTATTCCCAAAATGTGAAAATAGTCATTGAGTACGACCTATCGCAAAGGTATGGATGTCTCCATTTATTTAGTGTGATATCTACTAATCTATGCATGTGTGAAGTCTTATTCTTCAGGGGAATTGCACATGGTTACTGTGCACCCCTCTATCTGCACCCAAGATTTCAACCTATCGTGTCGGCCCCTAGTGGGCCATAATGCTTCTTTACATGGATCTAGTTTCTTAGCCCTCACCGTGGAATATCATTAACAGTTGTGGTTAATAATGGGGGAATCTATTGGCCACCTGATTCTAAATTAGGTTCAACCTCTGTCCTACGCGACCCATCCACTAGCACAGTAGTAGTCAAAGGGATGTGAGGGACGAGACTACGTACTGGCGCAACACGCTTGGTTTTCGGATGGATCTATCGTTCCTTCAGATTCTACTTAGATAGCTAGTGCCTCTCGCAAGAAAACATATACCTTTGGATATGTTGGACCCCTAGTATAAACCTCTCCTTAATTGAGTCAACTACTTATGTCCATTCATTTATATGTTTGCAATGCACCACCCACCATTGTGCGAGTATTACTTCCATCACTATGTCAAAGGATTGTATCCAGTGGGTGAAGGGAACTTGTTGAATTTAGGAAATTAGTGTGTCCACTGAGTTAATTCCATCAAATTGATATGGATTATAAGGACTGAATCCAACTTCATGTGTTGTGCTGGTGATACACGCACACCTTCTAGTAGAGACTTTATACAACTTGTTCTACCATCGCTCCATAGCATCTTCTAAATCTCTGTCATATGATAGGACACTTCTCCAGCTCAGCTCCCCCTCTGTTGTGGGACTAATGTAATCCTATACGTTCCCTGTGATCTGATAGATGTTCTCAATAATGGAGCTCTTTTCATCCTCATTCACAGGCTCATTGTATATGTCACCTTCATTCAGATCTAATGGTGAAATCATGCGCAAGGTATCCATCTCAAGAGACATATATCTTTTCTTCATATTCAACATTGCATTATTTTCAAAGGCCTAGTCAATACCAAGTAGTGCAATATAAGGATCTAACTCATCCATGATCTCAATCAACTCAAAATCTACCTTAGTCTTTACCCCTTCAATTTTCACCTCGACTTGTTTCATCCAACCTATAGTATAGATTCTATATTGATTAGCGAGCCTGAGTTGAATTGGGGACCACACCAAGTTAGGCCTTCCAATCAACTTCCATGATTTTTTTGGTAGGATGTTCACATTGAATCCCAAATCTAACATGACTCCATCCATCTCATAGCTTCCGAGTTCAATTGTCATCTTGAACTATCTTCATGTGTGCTTCTACTTGTTGACTTGGCACACATCTCTTTCAATTAATGGGGTGGATATATATATAGTGGTTCTTTCTTCCCCCATGCATCTTGTTAACATTTGATTCAACTTCCTTGCATCATTAGGATCACTTAACAACTTCTAACAACAACACAATAAGTTACTTACTTGATATTTTATATGCTCTTCATGATGACTAGTATTGTATAGTACTTCTTCTTGCGTTGTGTGTCACATATTTTTGTGCATTTCTCCTCTATTGTTTTTTGTTCGGCACGTCACTCCTCTTCCTTCTTGTGGGCTTCTGCCAACGAATTCTAGGTCACACATTGTATCTCTTCACGCACACAATCTTCCTCGAAAGACTTTTGTGTGGCATGTTGCAACCCTTCAGGAGATTGGGCCTCCTCTAATGATCATTATGTTTCCCGATGCATTTCCTCATGCACTCGGGCTTCCTCTAGTGACCTTTGACTCCTGTGTTGTAGTTCTTCTCATTCTCTCTCCTCCTCTAGATCCATTTGTGAATCACACATAAACTGTTTATGTCATGCAATGTCAAACTTAGGAGGGGATTGTGCTTCTTTTATGATCTTCCCTTCTAATTTCTGGCATGCTCTCTCTCCACACTCTAAATCCATTATCATCTTAACTCCTCCTTAGGTTACCACCTGCACATTAGCTTCCTCATCCTTCTTTTGATTCCCGTGCAGCTTTGCAGTTACCATGTTGCAATGTGCCTTCTTCTATTTTGACTTCTTCAACAATTCGTGGAAAATCTCCAGTGGTATGCTCTGTGTTGTATAAATACCCACAGAAAGCATGTGGTTTGGTAGTAAATCTCAAAACATGGCCCACCTCACCATAATTAAAAAAAATGGGTTGTCTTATTCCACCTCCACCATATCCTCGTCCTCTACCTTTTCCATATCCACCTCTTGGACCTCCTTGGTATCCACCTCTTTCTGCACCTCCTTGATTTCCACCTTTCTGCTCTTCTTGAACCCAAGAGGCATCATGAATGTGGTCTTGCATCAACTGAAGCAACCCACATTTGTTCACATTGTGCCCCATAGATTTGCAGAACTTGCAAAATGGATTATGTGTAGTCTTTTGGTACTTTTGAAGTGTTGGGTAGTATGGAGGGATATGTCCCCACTATCTACATATCTCACACCACTCAATATTCTTGACTCATGATTCATCACCTACTACAATAGCTCGCAAAAAATTGCAAATCATTGACATATTTTAAATTTATATATAATTATAATAGGTGGGGTCCCCTATGAAAAAGCACTAAAATTATTTGGAATTTACCTTCTCAACATTATATCATAGAATTATTATGGATTGTCATCATTGAGCATGGTATCAAAGAAGCTATGTAGTGGAGATCAGTTTGTCTTGGTACATATGGAGTTATGGTCCTTTGTTTTCACATGGTTATATGCTCAATACACTTAATGACATTTAAAGTTTTACAATTCAATACTCAGGAAAACACATGGTAATTGTTTGGTATAACAAGTTTTGGATTATCAGGTTGTTTTTCTCAAAGCATATATAGTGGTATATATAGATTTTCTAGGCATAAAGACCTTTGATGAAAACATAATCTTTCTCAATGTTAATTTTTTCAAAATCCCACCCAATTTCAGTCTCACTGAATTTTCTACCAAATTTAAATGCCAAACTCAGTTTCAGCACTATTTCAGCATATGCTACAGCGGTGTTTCAGCATCTGCTCACAGTGGTGTTTCAGCATCAGCATATGCTACAGCCTGGTGTTTCAGCATCTGCTCACAGCGGTGTTTCAGCATCAGCATATGCTATAGCCTGGTGTTTCAGCATATACTCAGCACTGTGTTTCAGTATATACTACAGCGGTGTTTCATCATAAGCTACAGCGGTGTTTCAGCATCTAAAAACTTAACAGAAAATAAATTTCTGAACAGAAAATAAATTTCAGAATTGAAACATGAGGATTATGAACATCGTTTTCAACGCAAAAATTAAATATCAGCAATATGCAAAACTCAGAAAATATTAGACACAAATATTTTCGGTCTAACTTCGACCCTGGAAAAACCCACAAGGGGAAAACCAGTTAGAGAGGGATTTGTATTATTTATGAGCTTCTGAGAAATTCTTTTACAGCATTTTCATCTTCATATATTTACACAAACTTATCTGGACATTCTTGTAGCTTTGCTCCTCAATTTCTAAACCAGAAATTCGTACAACAGTACGGAAATTAATGTTGTACGGACTGTCACGAAATTTGTGCCAAAACTCTGCTAAGATTCAATTTCTGTGCCACTCAATGCTATTCGGCAACCTTGGAATGCATGCCAGTGCTCCCAGAAATTGTTGT
>ML783232.1:424465-436560 GCA_009831015.1 Picea engelmannii | reverse complement strand
CGGACTGTCACGAAATTTGTGCCAAAACTCTGCTAAGATTCAATTTCTGTGCCACTCAATGCTATTCGACAACCTTGGAATGCATGCCAGTGCTCCCAGAAATTGTTGTTGCTGTCTCTTTTCTTCAGCTCGACCTCTCTCTTTCTCTCTCTTGTTTTCTCAACAACAATTCTTCAGCTCCTCTCTTGTTCTCTCAACAAGACTACTGTTTCTTCCTCTTGCTCTTGGCATCTCACCAAAAATCCTCTTGGCCTCTCACCAAGATTTCTTCCACTTCTTCCCCTTCAAGAATGGGTGCGCCCATTTGCCTTAATCAACCTCATGAGGGAAGGTGAGGAGTTTTCTAATATAACGGCTGAGTTTAGATTAGATGGGTGGCTGAGATTTGGTGTCTCTTCACTCACCCTCACTTCAATCATAAAGTTATCTTTTAATTTGCATCTCACAAATTAATTTGACTAAGACCCAATTTCGGCAATTTCTCCCCTTATGCGCCTAGGGAAGAGAAACACTTGCCTTGGTACATTATTTTAATTAAAAATTTAACACTCAATTCATGAGACATCATAACTATGGCATAAACATAATATGTTTATATTATGGGCACTTGCATGAGATAGGATTTGATTATAAGTTAAGGTTCTTCATCATAATGTATTTGATCCAACATGCAATTTATAATAACCTATGAATAAATAACATACATGCGCTATGATATAAGTTATTAGTTGATGTTTTTGAAGGTTATTAATCAATGTGCATCGTTTGTATATGGGGAATTGGTCTCATAAGACAATGTTACATTATTCTTTTGATTTTGGGTTTGATATGATAGTGGAGGTGTATGGGCTTTGAGATAGCCACTACGTCGACCATGCAGTGATTTTGAAATGACATGAGCATTAAACGCCACCATACCTGTGATTTACCACCTTGGATGTCTCTAGGGTTATCATCATTTGATGTATTTTTTGTTTGGACTATGGAGAGAGTTGCTCTTTGGCTCAAGAAACCACCCTTGTCGATCGTTGTTGTAATTGTTTCAAGCTCTGATCACTGGTATATATCAACCACAAAGAAGAGGTAAGTACTCACACATATCTTGAGAATTTTCTTGCAAGTTAATTTGTTATTAAGTGATTTAGTTTTGGCTCTGGTTAGCTGCTAGTGAGTACAAAAGTTTTATTTCCCTGTTTTTCACCCATAAGCAATTATTTTGTGGAATTGAAAGAGATAAAATAGTTGTTTGAATCTTATTTTTGTTTATGTTTTCTGGGTTTTCAAATTGCAGTGATGATTTCTTGTATACTTGTCACTCCTCTTAGTCCATACTACCTCTTTCTATTTTAGATATGTTGTGGGGATTTTTAATGAAAAAATGGTTTATGGGTCAAACCTATTAGTGATATTGTTAGAACATACAGAGACGTGATGTGGGTTCAAGCCTAAACTTGTTTCAAAAATAAATTGATATTAACCTTTTAGTTTGATGGTGAAAAGAATGTGTTTGTCTTTCTCTCTGAGAATTCTAGCTTGAGCAAATGAACCCCTTGTTGTGCACCATCCATTTCCCTTCTTGGTGTTCTTGATATGGACAACCCATTGATATGGTTGGTGTTCCATTTTGGTTCACATACTCAGTTTTACTTTTTTTTTAAAGTCACAGTCCATATACCAGAGTAATGGGTGTTTTGTTTTTCCTTGTATGGCATTTTTGTTGGAATACTGAGAGGGGGGGGTGAATCAGTATTACCCTTTTTCAACAATTAGCAGTTACTTTTATATTTTGTTAATTACCACAATAGATCAACAATAGACTTGTTTGTAAAATCAATTATATAAATATAATTAATAGGAATTACAAGGATTTTATGAAGAATAGTGAAGGACACCAATCCCTTGTAGAGCACCAACTCCCTTGTTTCTTTAGGGCACCAACTCCCTTGTTTCTTTAGGGCACCAACCCTAGGAAGAACCAACTCCCTTGTCTTTAAGGAACACACCCCAGGAAGCACCAACTCCCTTAAATTATACTTACTTATTAAAGGATATGAATCCTTTCGTGCTCCTCCCTTCCACCCTCACTTCCTAAGAATCATCAGTTCTTCTTCTTGGACTCTACTGTTGTTTTGATCTTCTGATATGGACTACAGAGACACCTTCTTCTCACCATTCTTTCTCATTTATATACTCTTCCAACTGGTGTGAGCTATGAAGCATTGTGTCCCTTTGTTTGGACCATCGCACCTCTTCATTTTAAATTAACAATAATCTTTATTATTATTCAAACATTATTGTGAAGGATTTTAATTCAGTGAGATTTATTTTCATAAAATGATCACAGGTATGGATCGATTTATTTTAACTCAATTCCATGTCTCTGCAAATATTGTAGAAATAGAATCCTGCAGAGGTGCTTCCTTCAAGCCATTTCCATGTGACCATATACACAAAACCACAGGATTATTAATTAAGCAATGTACCTAGCGCCTCATGGCTTATGTGTTCATAACCCATGATCGAGGGATCAAACCTAGTCCTCTAGTACTTCGGCCTTTGGGCGATTTCTCTCTCATCCAATCTTCCGGAGTTTCAACTCTCTGAAGTAGTTACCTCTCACAAGGATTGATCTAATGGTTAGCATTATTCTCGGAACCAAATCAACAGTTTATCTTTTATCCTTACACTATCCTTCCACTGCTTAATCCAATGGCTATGACTTTATCAAACATTGATATGGGCGACCATTATTTACTTCGGGACTTCAGGGGTTTGGGGGTTCAGAGGTCCGAGTAATTTTTGTTCCAATTTCCACCAGAGTTGGTTAGCGTCAAAGTGGTCAACATGGGAGTTATTGCGTCATCTTTCCACTATGTTTTGATCTAATGGTTATGTGAGAATCTGGAGGATATTATATCAATAGTTATCATTGACTTCAGCCTTCGATGCTTCAGGTAGTTGTTGATTTCCCTTGAAGGAAAAACTCTTGGAGTGACGTAACTTGTTGATGTCACTGTTGACTTGGCATTGGTCGAGTGGCTACCACCTGTCACTTAGATTTGTGACTTACGTGTACCTAAAATGCCAAGTAGACCTTGACACTTGTCACCATTTGATTGTGCCATGTGTCCTTACTGACGTGGTATTTACTGACATGGTATTTACTAATGTGGATTGACTCATGTGTCACATGTCCTCCTCCTGGATCTAAAAGTCGTAGGTTCATCTGAATCCTTGATCCAACAACTGTGATCAGTTCTAGATCAATGGTCTAGATTCATTTTGGCCTTTGGGAATTTGGGTTATTTGTTCCCAATTATCAATTCTCCCAAAGTCAGATTCCCTGAATAAACTTTGAGTAACTTGACTTCATCTAACAATCCTTCTTTGATGCAAAAAGATTAACACAATCCAACGATTGTCGGGATTTTGGTTTTTCGTGACTTTGGGGATCTGGGGTTCTGAGGTATTGGAACCAATGCCAACCATAGATCTATTAGCAGGTGACGATCGACGGTTAGTGTCTATTTCAAAACCAAAACTTGCACAATCGTTAACTCAATATTGCATCTTCAATGGTTACCCGTTGTTGATCTGCCCTTACTAAAATCCGACTATAAGGACTTAATTGAATGTTGATCCGAAGGTCCTCCTCTGTAACTCCCAGATCTAATGGTCCTAGTTTGTCCTGAAATCTACATCAGTGGACAGGATTCTCCCTCGATTCTTTTGTAATTTTACTATAGGTATTTCAATCCTGATCACATTTCTACAATGTGCTTTCCCTTCTGATATTTTTGGTAGATTCCTCTGATTGTTTTTCATAACAACTCATCATCAATGCAATGCACTTTCCCTTCTGATATTTTGGGTTTTGTACTTGGATTCTAACTGATCGAGATCATTGAACTGTTGGGAATTCGATCCCGATGGTGTTTTTTCATTACGTTGATCTCGTGAAATCTAATACGATGCCTCTCTTAAGCTTTAGGTAGATTCATCTGCATGTTGTTCATAACAACTCATCATCACATCATAATGACATCGATTGTTGACATCAATGATAACACATCATGAAAATATGTCCAACAATCTCCCCCTTTGGCATTGATGGTAACCTTTTTCTTTTTGAAATTTCTTCCCTTATCAGGTTCCTCCCACTTTAACAGCAGTGGCAGAGGGGATCTTTCTTTGCTCCCCCTATGGAAATGCTCCCCTTGACCATGTTCCCCTTATGATACAATTTTATGGTTTTTAATGAGGTTTTTGAATCACTCCTAATTTCTCTCGAAGATTCTCAAAAGTACTCATGGGCAAAGGTTTTGTGAAAATGTCTGCAATTTGTTCTTTGGTGTCTACATACATTATTTTAACTATTTTCTGGGTAACATGATCTCTTAGGAAATGATATTTAATTGCAATGTGTTTGTTTTTAGAATGCAAGACTAGATTTTTAGAGATACTTATGGCACTAGTGTTATCGCAGTTAATAGTAATGGGATTATTATATCTCATTTGTAGGTCTTCTAAAGTTTGCTTCATCCAAAGAAATTATGTGCAACAGGATGCAGCAACAATGTGTTACGCCTCTACTATAGAGAGTGATGTGAATGTTTGTTTATTGCTTAACCATGCTACCAGAATGTTTCCTAAGAAAAATGCTCCTCCACTGGTGCTTTTCCTATCATCTATGCTACTGGCCCAATTTGCATCAGTATATGCAGTTAGATTGAAGTCTTTATCTTTTAGACACCATAATCCAAGTTCTAGGGTGCCTTGAAGGTATCTGAATATTATTTTTACTGCTTTTAAGTGAGTTTGTTTAGGTGCATATTGAAATCTCCCCATGAGTCCTACAGCCTACATGATGTCAATTCTTGTTGATGTTGAATAGAGCAAACTTCCAACCATTGATCTATGCATAGTTTGGTCCACTTTTGGTGAGTCATCTTCTAGACTTATTTTACATCCAATGACCATGGGAGTACTCATAGGTTTATTGTCTTCCATTTGAAATTTCTTCATAATTTCCTTGATATATTTGGTTTGTGAAATGAATATTCCATTTTCTATTTGATATACTTGTAAACCTAAGAAAAATGGCAGTTCTCCCAGCATAGACATTTCAAACTCTTCCTGCATTTTGGTTGCAAATTGTCTGCTTAGTGTAGTGAGATTACTCCCAAATATGATGTCATATAAATATACCACCACAACAATCATGTTTTGATCCTATTTTGACATATAGGTTGATTTTAGTAGTCCCTCTCTTATATCCTTGGTTTTGTAGGTATTGATCAAGCCTAGAGAACCATGCTCTAGGGGCTTGTTTAAGACCATACATGGCCTTTTTCATCTTGCACACATAGTCCTGATTTTCTGATAACATGAATCCTTATGGTTGTTCAATATATACTTCTTCTTCTAGTGTTCCATTAAGGAATTATGACTTGACATCCATCTGATAGATTTTAAAAATTTTGAAGCATGCAAATTCCAGGAACATTCTGACAACCTCAAGTCTTGCTATTGGAGCGAAAGTATCTTCAAAATCAATACCTTCTACTTCGGAATATCCTTTGCAAAATAATCTGTCTTTGTTCTTTATAATCTCCCCATTTTCATTTAGTTTGTTCCTGAAGATCCACTTGGTTCCTATCACATTCTTGTCCTTGGGTCTTGGAACTAGTTCCCAACTCTGATTCTTCTCTATTTGGTCTAGTTCTTCATTCATTGATTTTATCCAATATTTATTTTTGATAGCTTCATTAACTGACTTAGGTTCTATTAGGGATATCATTGCTTGTTATGAGTCAAAAGTGAGTTTCCTTCTTGTTTCCACTCCTGAACTTTTGTCTCCAATAATTTGGCTTTCAGGATGATTCTTTTGAACTCGTTTTGATGGAGCTATTGGAAAGAGTGTTTCTTCATTGTCTTGTTCATCAATGTGTGGTTAATTTTCCTTTGTTTCATTATTATTATCTTCTTGCTGAGATTCTACATCATCATCTTCCTATTGATATTTTACATCATCATCTTCTTATTGAGATTTTTTATCAGTGCCTTGGGATATGCTCTTTTTTATATCATTTATCTGTAAATTGGCACTTTAAACTATATTTAGTAGACTAAGATTATAACATCAGTATTATTTCTTATTAGATGTATATCCTAACAATATTCCTTCATCAGATCTTGGAACAAACTTTCCTACGTTATCTTCATCACTATTTACGTAACATTTACTTCCAAAAGTTCTAAAGTGTTTTACAGATGTTGGCCTTCCAAACCATAGTTCATAAGGGGTTTTGTCATGGTTGGTGTTGAATAAAAGGTATGGAATACCTTACTCAATGATTTTCATATATTTCTTGGATAGAACAAGATAGTTGGGAATGTCACCTGGGGTTTATAGCCTCAAAAATTTCACTCAATCCACAAGTATCAATTACAAAGTATCAAGGTTGATTTTATGATTTATATTTGTAACAATGTAAAAATAAAAAGTTAAACAAAGATAGGTGAATGTATACAGATTTTACATTGAAGTAAAGATGGAGACAAAATCAAAAGGAAGAACCAAGTCATGAAAAACATGTATGAGACAGAACAATAATCTAATTTTATTTCATTCTGAGATACAAAACTGTATTTATCTTTTACAAACTCCTGTGAGGGTATGGACCAAAGTCATATTTAGGAGTCTGAAATGGGAACCCTACAAAAATACCCTGACACTGAAATAAAACTAAAACTAATGATTTGGATCAGCTTGCCACAAAATGTTGTCACTTGACTCTGTAAGATATTATTTATCAGCTATGAAAATTAATTCATAAACAAACAAGAGTACATAGACTATCAAGGATAAATCAAACACCTTTAAAACAAGTTGTTGAAAGGTATGATTCAGTTTTTTGAATTATGTTGAATTCAATAAGACCCTGTTGTCATCAACAGGATTAGGATTTCAAGTAAACTCAGAAATGAATGAAAACTGAAGCTATCTCACTAACTAGAGAGAAAACCTTAGTATTGTAGTTCTCCTTCTATTCTCCCCTTGTCTCTTTCTCTCATTGAACCTTTATTCTATCTCAATAAGTTGAGGTAGTTCAACTACTTTCTTTAGTTAATTCAAATTAACTTAACTGATTAGTTTGGGAAGAAATAACTAATAATAATATATAAATAAGGGTCTAATTAATAATAACTAAAAAGGTGGGACCCCTTGTGACTCCCATCATTATCTTTTCCAATCATCAAATACAAAATACAAAATTAATTATTTGGATCATATAACACCCTTGTAGCTCCCATGGCTATCATTTAAGTTGAATATTTAAATATCAACAAAATTTAAGACCATATCCCAAAAACTAATATGTCCATCTTATCCACAAAAATATCCAAAATAAATCTTGTTGTCCAAAATATGTTGAAAATCATTAAACGTTGTCTTCATCACCGAATATCATAAAAAAACATTTAAAATCCATATTTTTCGTTGTGTGAGGCATATTTCCTCTTCTCACTGCTATCTCCTCTTGACTTTTCTGGGGTAACCCTTGGTTGGTTAAACCCTTGGGGTTGTATTTCGTTGATCACATGGGAACAATCATCTTTTAGGTGGAGATGTGAATACACAGATTTAGAAGACTCTGTGGATGGACTGGAAGGGGAGGCCGATGTTTTTCCTTTGTCTTTCACAGGTTGTGGCATATCCATTTTTAATCTTTTGTTGGCATGTGAGGACTGTACTGGAGAAACAACATGATAAATTTGAGCATTGGGATTAACTGGTGGTGGTAAAGGAAATGACACAGAGGGTCAACCACGGTGGTGAGAGACAGGTTGGTGGACAATTTATTACCAACCGTCATTAGCAGGGACTTCAATATGCATTGACACATGTGGAGGAACATGAATGCTAGGAAAATTTTGTGGAGGCTGAAATGGGAGTCTATCAGGTCGGGGATGAAATATACCATGGCCAATCAAATTGAAAAATCTAGCTTGAAACAGTTGGTTTAACTCTTGTGGATAAGAATCGAAGTGAATAGAAAATTGAGGCCTTTTATAGCCTCGTTGTCAGTTACCTTTGCCTCTATTATTCCGGCCATTATTGCCCCTGCTGAAAAACTCATCCTGTAGCAATATTTAATCAGACATGAAAAGTTCTTAATAACCCATACATGAAACTCCACTTAAATAAATCAAGACTTGGCTCTATTATTTACCACAAAACCCATGCAATTCATCCATAAAACTTTCATTAATTAATTTTCATATGAACGGATTGATAGGGTCATTGGGAGTATGGGGGGTTTGTATTGTGTGTAAAATGATATCATGTGGGGGGGGAATTCATGAATATTGTTCAAGAAATCAATAAAACAATCAAATTGTGTATACAACTAGCTCCCAGAATACCAATCATCAATTATCTTCCACCTCATTTATTTATTTCCATACAGACTTTTCTTTAAAAACGAGTAACAATATAACATGGAGTGAAAAAAATGTAATTGGGATAATGAGGGGGATGTATTTTACGTAAAATGATATAATGGAAGGGACTCCCATGGATATTGTTCTATCAAATACCAAACAATGCCATTTCCAACATTACAATTTAGACCCCTTTATTTTTTCAAAATTGAAATTCAATATTTTGTTTCCAAAAATCCAAAATTGGTGTTTCACTTCAAGGTTGTTCATTTGCATTTAGAAATTGAAATGAACATGGATAATGTTATAATTCTTTTCCCAAGAAACATTCAACAATAGTAACACAGCTTGCACAACAGAATCGAGGAGACACGGCATCACAATAATCACACTAATCACAAACAACAATTGAGGAAAGGATAGACTGTGGTCCACGATATTAACACCAATACATTTTAAATCACTACAAGGTTCCATGAAGTAGCCACAAAAGGTATCCATGTGTATAACACTATTTCAACTGAAACTTCACATAACCATGCTTCCAAATTTCCCTTTCATTCTGGTTTGCAATACTCATCCAATGCATGTATAATTCATTCACAGAAGTATTTTTTTGCATATGGAAACAACACACAGCAAATCGTATTCTTCAAAAAATGGCTTTGCAACGTTTTCATCACCCAAATATTTCCATAGGACAGACCCTATATCCTTTTAACATTTTTTTAAAAGAAATAAGCTTGGCATTCTTTCTATCCTTGCACAGTAACAAATGGACAAAACCCATGACTAAAAAGAGCATGACAACGTCTCTATTAAATTCCATGTTTGCCACCTTCACGGTGTTTTTCAAATACAATGTTCGATATAAAATCATCAACAGGGATGTGGTATAAGAGGACAAGCTAACCAGTGGTTCAAGGGTTTGGCCAAAGGGGTACCTTCAATAGTCTAACACCACCAACAATTCCCACAATTTCATTTATAGAGCTTATACAAGGGCACGGGCATGATAGCCATGAAAGCCACACAATATTTAAATGACAGGCAGAGTCTAAAATAACCCAAGAGTTGCGAGTAGTGGTACCATTCTTATCAGACAGAGAGGAACACCAACAAAAACAAAAGGAAGGCAGACCCAAAAAGTTCCCAACAATATTTTTTTTTTCACAAAAAAAGCAATGGAACAAAAACCGTTTTACCAACAGTAGGGGAAACCCACACCATTTTTTAACCAAAATAATTCACATACAAATGCCAGAGAGGCCAATATTCATCAACCATCCATATACAGTCAGAAATACATGAATCGTAAACTTGGAAATACACAGACACTGAGCAAACTCAAGAGCCAACTTTTGACTTAATTAAAGAGCAGAGTGGAAAACTTCATGGATGGAGCAACAAGAAACTTCATACCTATGTGTAAAACTTTCCAAGGAGAATCAACCAAGTATGTATACCTCTCCCACAGCCGAACAAATCGAAGTAACAACAACCAACAAAAGACCAAATTCGAAATAGCTAGGGTGGCGAGCTCGAGGTAGGATAGAGCGACGTGCATTTACTGCACGTCGTATCTACACTTACACATTCATCCATAGCCAATACGAGAAAGCTAACCATACAACGCACAACCCACTAACAATTTACTCCAAGCTTGATACACCACCATATCCCAAGTCTCAAACTTTAACAAATGCGCCAACCTTTGTTTAAAACTCCAATGTGATGTATATCAAAAACTTGCTAGGGATACCAAGTCATAAGCATTAGACCTCCATTTCAAACCATGCGCGCAATCCTTGTAGCATGGAATCAAGGTAATCACCACACCATATATCGCACACAAATTGAAACATGGAGTTTAGATCTTTTATTAAACTAGATGCAACATAAATACACTTGTGAGGGTTATATAAAGACAACATCATTTCTCTTTTGATCACATCACCCATAACATCGTTTGAACAATTATTTCGACAGTGACTTAAAAGAAAATAAACTATAGAATTCATCTTGCAATCGAGTCATGTTGGCCCTTGGGTATGAATTAAGAAAGAAAGAGAAGAAAAAGGAAAAGAAAAGACGAAGTGTGAACTACGCAGAAGACACATTGACTGAGAATGGGTCGAAGTAGCCAAAGGAGCAGAAAAGAAGGAGCGAAGTAAAGATCAAGGAGAAAATATCAGCAAGGAAGATGGATCGTGGACAACTCAGCAAGCGGAAAAATCCACCAATGGATGCTTTGGATCACCTCGCGGGAAAGAAGGAAAGACAGGTTGGCGAAGCCCGGAAAACACGGGTCAAGTTGACGTAAGGTTTTAGACACCTAGGGTTTTGGTCTCTTAGGGTTTTGACATCTAGGTTTTGGCCTAAGGTTGTCGGAGAGTCATTGTAATGTATAAATAAAGTTCTAGAGGACCTTTGATGGGTTGGTGCTAAGTTTGTTGAGAGTCCATTGTTATTGTGTGATTGAGTAATTACTACTGTGTGAGAGAGAAGTGTTGTGTGTGAGAGCACTCCGGTATTGTAAGATCTTCAGCTGGGTGCGAAGATCAACCCTGCAGCTTGATGCAAGAGCATTGCTATTAAATCCAGAAGGGCAGACGTGGAGGCAAAATCGACACCTTAGCACATTGAAGGAATCAAAGTCGATCTTGATCAGCTTGGTAGCGGTGTAGATATTTTGAATTTTGTGTTAATTAAATTAGAGTGTGTAAAGTCGGGCCACCGTTTGAAATGACGGAAACGAATGTAAATCCTTACACGACTGTAAATATTACAGGTGTAGGATACTTGCCCTGATTAGTCATTAGGTTGCATTTAATTGAGTAGGTAACCGCCTTAGTAGTGGGTGATAATATTTAGATAGGAGGAGAAAGAGGGAAGAGGCTTTGGGTCCTTAGACAAGTTTTTTCTTGTAATAGTTGTAAAGGATAAAATGACTGTAATTATTGTTATCACTGAAATTTCGTCTGCACATGGCGAAAAGAACTCCACATCATCAAAACAGCAATGAAGTCATTCATGGCACTGGATTAAGTTCACAGCATTCCAGAAGGGTCAAAAACTATACAAGGTAACCAAAAATTGAAGGGCGCTTTACAGCAGCTTTATGCGCGCGCACATGCGCGGGACAAAAATGTGTTACGCGTGCATGCACGCCCGACGCGTGACTATCCACACAAAAATCCGCGCATCTGCTAATACGGTGCATTAAATGCTTAAGTCGACCTCACGACCGCCTATGGACCGGCCCCCAAGATGATTTGACTCTCGAATCAGGGTCGGCTCTGCAAATTCGGCGAATTAATGACTTAAGTGAACCCTAAACAGGGATGTGTTTACACCGGAAGTTGGTTACGTGACCGCCTGGAAAAATGCTATAAATAGCTGTGAAGACTCATTGTTTTAGCAGAGAATTCGAAGCAAAGTTACGATGTCCAGATGATTCAGAGCTCAGTCTTTGACAAGCTATCCATCAGCGGCCTAACCCAAAGTTCTTTCACCACTCAGTTCAGTTCTATTCATCTTGTAAGGAAAGCATTGTGTTGAGGGCCCCGAAGGACCTTCCGCTGGAGGGAGAGGGAACCCCTATCTCTGTCTTCAGCGTGTGCTCTGGTTTCACTAATAGATCAAGC
>ML783232.1:378407-411672 GCA_009831015.1 Picea engelmannii | reverse complement strand
AAGATCCTTCTAGAAGCGGAAGCTTCTATTAGGTCTTCTTACATCCGCCTTATTCTATTTTATTGAAAGGTCTTATTAATATTGACCTTTATTACATCCGAATACATTGATCTACCTATGTGTGGGTTAGGACCTTAACACTCATATAGCCGATACACAAAATCACGATGCCCCTTTTCGAATAGGCATGTGGTCACAAAGCGTGGTCACGTGGAGAAGACTTACGCTTAGCGCTTGTGCACGCTAGTGGAATTTTGCAAAGACCTGTGGATGGTTTTCTTAGAGGTTTTAGCAGGGAATCGAAGAGTTGCTTCAGCTCAGATATTTTCTTAAATATCCTAAAACCGATAGGTTGCATAGCCCTTGGAGAGAAGGGGGGGTATTCACCACAGCTGGGTGCAAAGGGAGGGGAGAGAAGAAGAGAAAGAGAAAGAGATTTACAAGCTAAGAGCACAGATAGAACTGTATGTTTTCATATAATATCAAGAAACGCAATTATGTGGACGTAGCCCTAGGGAGAGGGTGAACCACGTATATTTTGTGTCTCTGTGGTTGATACTATGTCCTTTTTCCTTATGTCATTTTGTTATTGCATTATTATGTTAGATCTGGAATATAATCGTGCGAAGTAGGTTTATGCTTGGTAAGAATAACTAGGTTGTTGTGTGTTGTTGCCTTGGATCCACTTGCATTTCCTCTGGTTGTAGACACATGTGTCATGCAACCCCCTATTCGCAAGTGTTTCTTAAAGGACCAGTAGTTAGGACTAGTTGGTGCATTGTTAGAGTTGAACCCTGGGTTTGCTCCTATGCCAACAAATGGTTCCATTGTTGGGACCAGGATCTTCTTGAGGGAATGTCAAGGTGGTTTCCATCGAAGACAGAGATTGAGAAGTGGATATAAGAACAAGAAAAGGACTTCGCTGAAGCCTAGAACAAGAACCCTAAGCTTAGTACAGAAGACTAGTTGGGAAGGTATATCTTTACTTATACACACGAGATTTTCTTTGGAGGAATTCATAAGGAGCTATATGGGTGGTTAACCAGATTAGCAAATACCAATTTTGAGGTTATATCTAGACCACCTGTGGTTTGAACGTTGGCACTGATCAAGAAGGTCAAGAGGGTTGATAATTTCGTTTCAAGAGTAGTAGATCACTGGTTCGATAGTACCATTGGAGGGTACATCACCAATTTTTCCATTGACAGAGTTGATTCGTATAGCCAAGTAGAGAGATATTTCTTTAAGGGACCTAGAGGAAAAATTTTACCCTTCTTGAAGTTGAAGATCAAGATGCTATTGCATGAGAAGAACATATTGAAGATATAGTAAGTGGTCTGATTGAAAAGATAATGTTCAAGAACTCAGACAGTGACAGTGACACGGAGGTTGGCCATATGCGCAGTGGAAGGACCTTCAAAGAGGTACCTCTGGTGAACTTGTTTGAGCAAAGCCACAAACCACTGGCACAGGATGAAGGTTTCTACAGTGGAGAAGAAGAAGAGTTAGTGAACAAGGAACATTCAGAGTCCGTTAGGGTAGAGGAAGGGAAGACTGAAGAACTTCATTGAGAAGAATCAGAAACTTTAGGAACTACGCAAACTGTTGAAGTAAGTACTATTACTCCTCATGTTGTTTTAGCAGTGTTAAGTAACCAGAGTAGTCAGAGTTATCAGAGCACTCAGAGAACTGTTACCAGAAGTTCAGTACATACTCAGTCAAGAAACCTAGGAAGATCTATGGCAAATGAGATGAGGTTACCCACCTTTAGGGGAGATGGATCTGAAGATCCTAATCAGCATTGGTTCTTATGCAAAGTTGTATGGAGTATTAAGAAATTCAATGACGAAGTTGTTAAGAGAGCTCAGTTTAGTACTACCTTGAGAGACCTCGCACTGAGCTGGTACATGAAAATTTTCCAAGGATTTGCATAGCCTAAACCATTGAATGTCATTAAGACTGCGTTGATTGTCAAATTCAAGAAACCTAAGTCAGAGTTGCAGTGCATTACAGAAATGAAACAAATCAAGAAGAGAGTAGTTGAACCAATGTGGGAGTTTGATCATAGGTTTAAGACCTTGATAGGCCATTTGATTTTCCAGACGAACATAATAAAAAATGGTTCATTGTTGCTCTCTTTCCACACATCAGAGTGCCTCTAATGCAATAGAATATCTCTTCACAGGCTAAGGCATTGGAGATCGCCATGAAATTAGAATCAGCCCCTATGGGAGAATCCATCCCAAGTATGAGTCAAATTTTGAGTCAGCTAACTAGCTTATCGTTGCAAGTCGAAGATATGAAGAAAGACAAGGGAAAAGATAAAAGAGAAGATATCTAGTGTATCAGATGAAAATCAGAGGGCCATGATAAGGAGTATTGTCCCCTATTTCATGAGTACTTGGCCTTTGGAGCTCCTAGCCCTTTGAAGAAGGTTACTCTACCTTGGTGCAAGGTATGTAGAAATATACATCACCCTGGTGAATGCTATTACATGAAAAAATATGTCCAGACACCTACCAATTTTGACTGCACATTCTGTAAATTTGTGGGGCATGATGAGAAGGACTGTAGGGATTATGATCTCTTGCATGAAAGATAAAGAGACACATATAGGATTCAAGGTGAAGTACAACAGGAAGGAAATACTATGCAGTTTAACTCTCTAGGAAGAGGAAACTTCAACCCTCATGGTGGATTCAGAGGAAGAGGACGAGGAGGAGGCATGGGTCGAGGTCGAGGTCAGATCATTTTTTATAACTGCACACAGCTAGGACACTTGGAAAGGGACTGTCAGAACCCTTGTACCACTTCCAGCTACTGCAACTCATTTCAACATGTTATTGAAGATTGTCCCATGTTGTTAGCCAAACTTCAGGAGAGACGAGGGGGAAACCAACAAGTACAACTAATCTCAGCGAAACCTCACAGAGAGGATCCCAGAGTCGTTGTTATCACTAGAGGAGGTGTTTTTACAGGAGAAGACAAAGTGACCCTAGGAAAGACTACAGAAGAATCCAGGGTCAGAAGAGCTGCAGAGAAGACACAAGTGTTTGACCCAAGGAAAGAAAAGCAAATATTTGAGGAGGCAAGAAAACAATTTGGAAGAGATCAGGCTTCTTCATCAAAGACACAACCAGAAGTGAGAGAATGTAGAATGCCTCTGGCATTCGATCAGTCTGCTACGCCTAGAGAAGGAAAAGAGGTAAGCAAGCTCATGGAATTCTTATGTACTTGCATTAATCTGATTAAGGATGAAAGAGTTGTACAAGAACTACAAAATTTGATCAGACAGTAAGATATAGGCAGGATAGACCCCCTACTGAACAGAGTCGTACATCAAGTATCTAGAAAGAGAAGGACAAATAAGGAACTACACCTTAATGCTCAGATTGGAGATTATGATATAGACTATGTGGTCCTCGACTTAGGGTCAGAAGTCAATGTTATGACAAAGAAGACCTAGGTCCTAATGGGAAAACCTAAGTTGATTTACTCCCCTATCATGCTCAAGATGGCTAGTCAGCAGGCAGTAAGCCCCTTTAGAAGACTCGAACATGTCCCTGTGGACATCGATGGGGTATGGAAGTTCATGGACTTCAAGGTGATTGAGATAGTTGATGATACATGTCCTTATCCTGTGTTGTTAGGAATTGATTGGCCTTTCAATAATTCTACTGTGCTTGACTTAAAGAAAAGAAGAATGACATTTAAAGGTGATGGCCTTCGGGTCATTGCACCTTTTGATCCTGATGAAGGTCATAGATATACAGAACCCATCAGAAAAGAATATCATGCTTATGAACTTGAGAATATATATAAATTGACAACAAGATAGCAGGATTACATTAATCCTACAGCAGATGGGAATTTAAGCTGGTGAAGTGACACTGCATGCTCATCATATTAGGAAGAAGCACTAGAGAACTGGCAGAACAAAATGTATGAATCCTCTACATGGAGATGTGCTAGATTGACCAGGGAAGTTCGTTGGATTGGCACAAAAGTAAGTAATTTTCCCACCTTTGACGGTTTAAATCATTTAGAAGATTTCTTGTTGGAATTTGAAGAAATTTTACCAGTACAACAAAGGTTGTTGGCACTGGATGAAGCCCTGAAAGAAATTCCAGCAAGATGGTGGGGAACACACAAAATGAACATCGCGGACTGGGTACAATGTCGCACTTTGATGACAATGTGATTTTCAAAACAAGCAGAAGGGTGTGAAGTTCGATACATAGGTCAAAGTTGTCCGAAGGACCATGTGCAAAGTTGTGAGGAGGCCTAGAGCAGCATTCCTCAAGAGCAGTGGGTGCATAAATTCATTAACACCTTGGACACAACCCCTATCAATTGGTATCTTCAAGCAGAACTACGCCTCACCACTGCAGATTGGCACGGTATGACTTAGAACTTTGTAGCTACATTTTTATTTGAAAGTTAGTACCCCATAAAGGATCAAGCTTTACAAGTTGTAAGATAGAGGGTCTTTGAGGAGGCACCTACCCTCCCTGTTGAGAAAGAAGAGGATGAATCAATTGCACCTCTTCAGAAACTGCAAGTTGTTTACAATATCCATGCTGATGAAGATGATGATCCTAGGAATGTGAACATCGCAGAAACAGAATGACAAAGAGACATAGAAGGACCAGGAGTCAAACTACCTTTTATTGGACAGCCAATCAAAATCAAGAAAGTTAACATTGGAACAAAGCAAGCACCTAAGCTCATAAACGTTGGAGATTATTGGGATGATGCCACTATTGACAAGATCATTGAATTACTGCATGAATACCAGGACTTGTTTCCAACCAAGTTCACTGATATGAAGGGAATTAAAGGGCCCATGGGAGAAATGAAGATCCCCTTGAAACCAGATGCAAGGCCAGTCAAGAAGAGACCCTACAGATTGAATCCCAAATATAAGGAGAAAGTCAAGATTGAGTTAGACAGGATGTTGGAAGCAGGAATCATAGAACCTGTTGAAGATTCGGAATGGATTAGCCCTATGGTGGTTCAAGATAAGAAAACAGGAGAGATCATAATCTATGTAGACTCGAGGAAACTGAATGATGCATGCTTACATGATCCATTCCCTACACCGTTTACTGACGAAGTGTTAGATAATGTAGGAGGACAAGAAGTTTACTCCTTCACCGATGGATTTTCAAGTTATCACCAGATCAGGATTGCCAAGGAAGATCGCCATAAGACCACATTTGAAACAGAATGGGGATCCTACCAGTACACAGTGATGCCTTTTGGATTGAAGAATGCACCAGTCATATTTTCTAGGGTGGTGGTCGAAGCATTCAAAGAGTTTTTACATAAATTTCTGGAAGCATATTTTGATGATTGGACTATTTTTAGCTTATTGCAAAATCATATTGAATGTTTAAGACTAATGTTGGATAAGTGCAGGCAATGTCAGACTGCCCTGAACTTGAAGAAGTGCATCTTATTTTCACCCTTTGGAGTGTTGCTAGGCCATATTGTGTGTAAGCAGGGGTTGCTGGTAGATCCATCTAGGATTGCCATTATTGTTGATCTACCCCCTCCTACTTCAGTTAGACAGTTGTGCACTACGCTAGGGAATACGTGATACTACAGGAAGTTCATTAAGGGCTATGCACAGATTACAGCACCCATGGAGAAGCTTTTGAAGAAAGATTGTCAGTTTCAATGGACAAAAGAATGCCAGCGGAGATTCGACACACTAAAACATAAAATGGTTACTGCGCCTATTCTGGTTTTCCCAGATTGGAGTAAGGAATTTCATGTGCATGTCGATGCATCCTCTATTGAATTGGGAGAAGTGCTAGCACAACCTGGAGTAGGATATATTGACCATCTATTAGCCTTTTCTAGCAAGAATCTTTCAACAGTTGAGATAAATTACACTACCACTGAGAGAGAGGGGTTAGCTATGGTGTATGCACTGCAGAAATTTTGGCACTACTTGTTGGGAGGACACTTTAATATGTTCACTGATCACTCTGCGTTGAAATACCTAGTCAACAAGCCAGTGTTGGGGGGAAGAATATGCATATGGCTATTGCTATTACAGGAATATGATTTCGATATCGTGGTTAAGCCAGGAAGAATGAACAAGGGACCTGATCACCTGTCCAGATTAGAGCATGGAGAAGAACCTACCAGTTTGGAGGATACCCTACCAGATGCACATTTGTTGGCCATCAAAAAGGTTGATGATCACTACGCCGAGATAGTCCAGTTCATGTCTACACAGATGGCACCTCGCGAATATACAATTATTCAGAAGAAACAGCGCGTAGTTCATGCTGCAGATTTTTCACTCATAGTTGGACAGCTATATAATATGGGACCTGATGAGATCTTAAGGAGATGTGTTATGGAGGTAGAAATACCACTGATTCTAGAATAAGCACATGAAGGCATCGCAGGAGGACACTATGCAGGAAAAACAATAGCGCAGAAGATTCTTAGAGTTGGTCTCTGGTGGCCCACTGTACACAAAGATGCGAAGGAATACTACAAAGCCTGCGATCTATGCCAACAAGTTGGGAAACCTTCCAGAAGGGATGATATGTCTTTAGCACCCCAGCTAACCTTACAGGCATTTGAGAAATGGGCCATTGATTTTGTGGTACCTATAAACCCACTAGGAAAGCGCACAGGAGCAAGATACATAATCATTGCGACATAATATTTGAACAGATGGGCAAAAGCAAGAGCAGTTAAGGATTGTAGTGCAACTATAGCCGCGCGGTTCATATTTTATGATATCATGAGAAGGTTTGGATTCCCAAAGATCCTAATGAGTGATCAAGGCACACATTTTATTAATAATACCATTGAAGCCTTGACTCAAGAATTTGTAGTTCATCATCAAAAGATCACTCCATACCATCCACAAGCGAATGGTATAGTCGAAGCCTTCAATAAGATATTGGAGACCGCATTGACGAAGATTTTCAGTGTGAACAGGTATGATTGGGATTTGAGAGTACCAACAATGTTATGGGCCTATAGAACTACTTGCAAGAAGCTGACAATGCAAACTCCCTTTAAGTTGGTTCATGGTCTTGAAGAAGTTGTACCTATGGAATATTCGGTTCCTAGTCTAAGAATTGCATCCTTTACAGATATGGATGACACTGGCATTGTTCAATAGAGGCTTGCGTAGGTGGTCAAATTGGAGGAAGACAGGTTTATTGTAGGATTTCATCAGCAGATACAGAAGGAAAGAGAAAAGGCCTATCACGACAGACACATCAAGAAGAAATCCTTTAAGCAAGGAGATCTAGTACTGGTATACGACAACAAGTTCATGAAGCATCTAGGGAAGTTCAGGACACATTGGCTTGGGCCATATGAGGTTGCCTATGTCACGGAAGGAGGAGCTATGTAGTTGAATACTTTGAACAAAGAATGGAAGGAAGGTTTGGTGAATGGGAGCTGGTTGAAATTGTACTATGACAACCATATGCCTCATAGCTCTCAGTACAAGAAGAAGGAGAAGGGTCTAGGTACCAGGTGCAGTTGAAAATAGGTACCATACATAGAACAGACAGTCTTCACACAGTGGGGAAGGATAGAGAAGAAATCATAAGCTGCTCTGCATAGTCTGAAGTTGAAGAAAAATAGAAGGTTCATACCTACAGTGCCTCGAGATGAGTCACATGTGAGTGTTGGGGGCCTGTTGGCCCTTGGGTATGGATTAAGAAAGAAAGCGAAGAAAAAATGAAGTGTGAACTGCGTAGAAGACACATTGACTAATAATGGGTCGAAGTAGCCAAAGGAGAAGAAAAGAAGGAGCAAAGTATGGGAAAATGATTCGTTGGATGAAAATATCGAGGAGAACAAATCAGCAAGGAAGATGGATCATGGAGAACTCAGCAAGAGGAAAAATCCAATAAAGGATGCTTTGGAGCACCTTGCGGGGAAAGAAGGAAAGACAGGCTGGCGAAGCCCAAAAAATGCGGGTCAAGTTGACCTAGGGTTTTAGACACCTAGGGTTTTGGTCTTTTAGGGTTTTGACACCTAGGTTTCGGCCTAAGGTTGTCGAAGAGTCATTGTAATGTATAAATAAAGGTCTAGAGGACTTGGGATGGGTTGGTTCTAAGTTGGTTGAGAGTCCATTGTTATTGTGTGATCGAGTGATTACTACTGTGTGAGAGAGAAGTTTTGTGTGTGAGAGCACTCTGGTATTATAAGATCTTCATCTAGGTGCAAATATCAACCCTTCAACTGGGTTCGCAGGGAGGGGAGAGAAGAAGAGAAAGAGAAAGAGATCTGCAAGCTAAGAGTGCAGATAGAACTACATGTTTTCATATAATATCAAGAAACGCAGTTTTGTGCACGTAGCCCTAGGGAGAGGGTGAACCACATATATTTTGTGTCTCTGTGGTTGATATTGTGTCCTTTTGCCTTCTGTCATTCTGTTATTGCATTATTATGTTAGATCTGAAATATAACTATGCGAAGTAGGTTTATGCTTGGTAAGAATAACTAGGTTGTTGTGTGTTGTTGCCTTGTATCCACTTGCATTTACTCTAGTTGTAGACACCTGTTTCCTGCAACCCCCTATTGCTACTTCGAGTGATACTACATCTACTTTGCAGGTGTTGCCGAAAGGGCTACTAGTTAGGGCTTGTTGGTGCGCTGTTAGAGTTGAACCTTGGGTCTACCCCTGTGCCAACAAGTCATAAGCACATAAAACATAAGTGTCGTCTCTTCATCATAGTCACACAAGTCACACAAGGGGTCCCACCTTTTAGTATATTATTAAATATAATTAAATAATAAGGCGTTGCAACCATTTGCAAGAAGGTACCCTATGTTGCACTTTTGGGCGTCAACAAACTGGCAACTCCATAGGGAAATCTGTTTCCAATAGATTAAGAGCTCAGAACATTTGGTTTCATAGATTGGCGAACATATATCAAAGAATTATTGACCAGAATGATTATGCAACAAGGGGAAAAAGATGGTTTAAGGGAAATAATGAGACGAGATTTTGGGAATAACTCATGAAAAGTGGTATGTACAAGGGGGTTTTGTCCTGTATGCATAACATTCGATCATTCATAGTAAAAAGTGTTTCTTCGAGTTAAGGAGAAATTTTCTAATATGTTATTTTGAATCTCGGGATGGAGGGAAGAAAGGGATAGCAGAAAATAGGAAAGAAGACCAAATAATCTATCTAACAACAGTACTGAAAGAAAAAAGCATTTTCAGCGATGTCTAAAAGGAGGACATCGTGAAAGATGTGTAAACTTTATCGTTAGTGATCAACAATACTTATAGAATGGCATTGTTGTGGAAAAACTAATCCAAAATTTATCTCTGATAAACATAAAATAAAACAACAAAAAATGAAACAGGAGAAAATGAAAACTAAATTGGAAAAAGAGAAATAAAACAGTAAAACAAAAACGCTATATACAACAGTGATTTCCACATGGATTTTATCAATCAAGTTGGTTCCACATAATTTTTCAAGTGGGAACCATTGGTACTATAAGAAAACAATCGCTCTTCCAAATCCTTTAAAAGGTAAGAGTTTGTGCCTAGGACAAAAGCGATTTTTAAAGGACCTAGCCATAATTTCTGAAACTTCGAATGTCTTCCTCTATTAGCATGGGAAGAGTCCCAAATTAAGACTTTCTCACCTACCTTAAATTTGACATCTTTTGCGCATTTGTTAAAATATTTCTTTACAGTTTGTTGTCTTCTCTTTATGTTTTCTAAGGCAAATGTTTTTTGTTCTTCTAAGGCTAATAGGGCATTTATTCTTTGAGGAACATTGGAAGAATTTAATTTTTCAATCTGTAGCATCAGTCGTAGAGAAGAAAGTTCCAGCTCAGTAGGAAGAATGGCTTCTTAACCATAAACAATCTGAAAGGGGGTACAACATGTGCTTACCTTGGTAGTAGTGTGATATGCCCAAAGGGCATAAGTGAGGAGGGTGTGTCATTGATGAGGCTTATCTTCGATGATCCTCTTTATGATCCTAACCATATTTTTTTTAGTAGACTCATCTTGCCCATTTCCTTGAGGGTAATAAGTTAATGAAGTGAAATGTTTGACTCCCAACTTAGCTAGAAATTGAGTCAAGTTTGCAGAAATGAAAGCGGGACCATTGTCTGTAATAATATCTAAAGGAATGTCAAATCTGGAGAAGATATTAGTTTCCAGGAAATAAATTACTTGTTCATCCTGTGAGTGTATAAGAGGGACAACTTCAGTCCACTTAGTGAAATAATCAGTGGTTGTCAAAATGAAAATATACCCTGCGGAAGACGGAGGATTAATAGGACCAATCAAGTCTAGGCCCCATTTAGGAAAAGGAAAATCTGGGAGGACAGGTTGTAAAGGCATGGAAACAAGACACTCTTTCCCAACGAATTTTTGGCACTTGTCACAAGATCTTGCGAATTTATAAGAATCTTGAAAAATTGAGGGGCAATAATAACCATTTCGGATGATTTTAAAAGCAGTAGCTTTAGCAGAAAAGTGGCTACCAACGTGAATAACAGAATCCGAAGATCCATGAGTTTCATGTAACAATTTATGTGCTTCCACATCATTGACACATCGAAGTAATATACCATCAACAGACCTTTTGAACAAAAATTCTCCTAAAATTATATAACCAGAAGATTCAAGGCGGAGTCTTCTCCACTAATGAGGATCTAAGTCATCTGGAAATTTCTAATATTGCAAGTAATACACCATATTTTTATACCAGGGGTGTTCAGCAATAGAAAGGGTTTGATTCTCAATATAAAATAGTGTTGAAATAGGATTATCCTGATCGTCAATTTCTTCACTTGCTTTAGCATGTTGAGCTAAGTGAAGGGCTAAGTCTCGTCCCTTAATTGTTTTCGAAGTCATGATGGTTAAATCATGCTCCTGGATTTTGGAAAACCAATGTGCAAGCTTCCCTGAAAGATAAGTTTTTGAAAGCAGAAACTTAACAGCAGGAAAAGGGATATTTACCTGTGTATGTTTTCCTAGAATAAAGTGGTGAAATTTCTCTATAGCTTTAACAAGAGAAAAGGCATCTTTATCAATATAAGAGTACTTGAATTCATCGTCTGATAAAATTTGGCTCATGTAAGCTACAGGTTTTTCATTATTCTGGTCATCACATTGTAAGAGAACAGCAGAAATTGCTTCCTCAGTGGCATTAGTGTATATGATAAACTCTTTCTCAAAGTCCAATCTCGCCAGAACCGGTGCAGAACTGATTACCTTCTTAATCCTAATGAAATATTTTTCGATGTCATTTTTCCAAGAAAAAGAGTGATCTTGCTTTAGAATATTATGTATTGGTTTAACCATTAAAGCGAAATGAGGAACAAACCTGTGGACAAAGTTGATAATTCCCATAAAGGCTTGAACCTCCTTTTTGGAAGTGGGGGCAAGAAGGTTTAGAATAACAATAATCCTTTTGGGATCAATGCTTATTCCCGAATCAGAGATGATATGCCCAAGGATCTTTCCCTTGGTAACACCAAAAATAGATTTAGAAGGATTTAAATAAATGTCGAATTTTCTGCATTGCATGAGAACTTTTATGATATGACCAAAGTGATCCAATCGATTCTTTGAATAGACAGTCAAATCATCAAGATAAACCTGGATAATATTACCGATCAAATCATCAAAATCTATTTGCATAGCTCTCTGGAAAGTGGCACCTGCATTAGAAAATCCAAAAGGCATGCATTCATAAGAAAATGTGCCCCAACGTGTAGTAAAGGTGGTTTTGTATCTATCAGTGCTTTTTACCTTAATTTCATTATATCCAGAAAAACCATCAAGTAAGGACATCATTTGTGAACCTGCAACCTGTTGCAAAATCATTTCCATATTAGGGAGAGGGAAATGATCTTTAACACTTGCTTGATTTAATGCATGAAAATCAACGCATAATCAAATCTGACCAGTTGTTTTCCTAATAGGAACCAAATTTGAAACCCACTCAGAATACTTAACTGGAAAGATTATACCATCTTTCAAAAGTTTTTCTAAATCCTTTATAATAGTAGCTTCAAGCGCATGGTTAATGGGTCTTTGTTTTTGCCTAATTGGTTTTATCCCTTCCTTGATAGGAATGGCATGTTGTATGAGAGCAGGATCAAAAACACGACAATCCTTGTATGACCATGCAAAAACATCTTGAAATTCATGTAGTAGTTCTGTGAATTTCTCCTTTTCTTCGTTGAAACATTGGGCACCTAGTTTAACCATCTTTGGAGATTTGGATGTCCTAGGGCTCAAGGAAATGGTATCACCCACTTTCCTTTTGTATCTCTTTGTTGCCTACATCACTCGATGAAAATGAACTCTCGAGAGGAGTCAAGCCTTTTGGAAATTTGTTGTCTTCCATAGATATGATTTCATTGGGATTAAATGGTTCATTTTGTATGAACACAGAGATGTCTTTATCATTAGGCAAAAACTGACATGATTCTACATTATCAGGAATGTGAGGACGATATAAAGATTGAAATGTACAATCAGGCCTTTGAGGTAGAATTTTTTGAGTAGGAGATGCCGCAAATACAGATAATGTATCAGCCATTGAATTAAGTTCCCTCTTAACATGAGTGATGTTAAAAGATAACAAGTTCTATATAAGCATCCAAACAACTTGGGTATAGTGTTTCATCAACTTATTGCTAGGAGAATAGATTTTACACACAAGGTTCACAACAAGTTAAGAATCACCAAAAACTGTAAGGTGGCCGCAACCAAGGTTATAAGCATTTTTTATGCCTAGAAGTAAGGCTTCAAACTCAGTGACATTTTTCATGCAAGCAAACTCTAACCTATAAGAAAAATTGTGATTTTTTCCTATAGGTGAGTATAAGATAATGCCAGCTCCATTACCTTCGTTTGAACACGAGCCATCGAAATGCATGTGCCACATACCATCTTCCAAATCAATTTGTTCCCAAGTAGTGTCACCCTCATCAGCAAAGATAGAGTACACCCCTAAGTCTTCCTCAAGATAGTTTACATTTGGTTTAGGAATGCTCTCTTTGTATGGTGAAATTCTTCCTTCTCTTAGCACTATAATATTCTTTCCATCCTAGGGAATGGATAAGTGTGTTCCATCAAGTAAAAGATATCCACCTGTTAGAGCTCGCCAGTCTCTTCCTAAGATAATAGAATAGTTGCTTATTGGCATGTCAATTACTTGGATGTTGAGGGTTGTCCTTGTTTCAGGATGTGTACACAGAACTAAAGTTACATCTTTGATTTCACCTATAGTTGACTATTGCAGACTGTTATAGGAGAGCGTGCTTCTAGAATTTTCTTTAGTGCATGATAAGCCTAGGTATTCCATGATGATTTTTGATATTACGCTTGGACCCGAACTGCCATCAATTAGGAAACAATGGGCTATCTTATTCATAATTTTTACAGAAATGGAAAAAGGAGGGTTCTTTACATGGTGTCTAAAAGTATTTATACCTATCTTATTTGCAGTGGGGTCCTCTTATTTTGCCTCTTCAAAAATATTGGCTATGGTGGAAGATTTTCCTTACATAAAATTCTTGATATGCTTTTGTTGTTCAGGGACAACAACCATGTCCAAAAGAGTAGCATCATCATTGATATTATCCAATTGGTTAAGGATGTTATACTTGGAAGAGAGAATAGGGGAAGGAACTCCTTGACTTTCGGGAATTTCGACAGTTTGTACATTAGTACCTTGTAAAGATGAGGTTGGGGTGGAAGAAGTACGAGGAGGATCGTATTTCCCTTTAGGGGAATAATGTTTGTTCCTAGTATTTATTATCATAACATTTTCCGGTTCTGCCCAATATAGAACAACGATAGTGGCTACAGGATTCTTGCCAAAGATTTTATCTCTGGCATTCTTCTTAACCTCACAAATACTTTCTTCATGATTTTCTTTGCAAAAGTTACACCAACTGTGAGACATAATGGCTTTGGGATGAAAAGTGTTCTCATTTGTATTCCTAAAAGGATTGAGGAATAAGAAGATGCCCCAAGGGTAAGTGAGGGAACATTCCCCTTTCGTTCATAGGCTATCATTCGATTGTTCATATCTTGCACAAGTTGTAGGAGGGAAAACATATATGTTTTCTTGACTGAGTCTCCTTTAGGGAGACCTATTCTTTCAAGTTTCTCTTCATACTCCAGGAAAGTGTGGAGAGTGGAGCCAATATTGCCAATATCCTTTTCTTCGAGCCTATGACGATAAGGAGAGAGAATCGCATTATAACAATGCATGAAAGCAACTTGATTTTGGGGGTGGCTTAGTTCAAGCATTTGATTGTAAAATTTGGTGAAGCGAAGGTTGAAGGACTTAACAGTCTCACCATCTTTGTAAGAAATATTTTTATATCCCCTTAATTGTTCAGTCGGGCTCTTTGATTGTCCATAAGTGGAATTGAACCAATAAACCAACTCTTCCCAATTGGAAAGGATTTTTGGAGAGAGATCAAAAAAATCAATTGTCACTTTTCCTTCAAGGGAGTTGACAAATAAGCGCATGCATGTATCGTTATCGTTAGCCCCGATATTATGACAGGCATTAGAAAATGCCACTAGGTGTTCGTTTGTAGAAACAATATTATTCCTTGAGAACTTAGGAAGATGTTCTTTAAACTTGGGTAACGAACGAGTAGCAAGTGTTAGATTCAAGGGAGAAGATACATGCCATGGGGTGGTCATAGCATCTTCCTCAAACTGGAAAATCCCGTATTTCTTTATAACTTTAGTAGGGTTGGTATCATATTGGATAGGAACTTGGTGACTATATAGACTACCAATTACCGATGAGGCTGAAGGTTGGATGGTGAAGCACCTCCAATACCACTAGCACCACCCGCAGACATCATTTTGAAAGTGATGGGTAAGGGTGAAAAAGGCGAGTTGGTAGAATCAGACAAAGTCCTCCTTAGAGTGTTTTCTTGGGTTGAAAAAATGACTTTCCTCCTTCCTATTTCAATGATAGGAGTAGCTTCAAGGGACAATCCTATTCTTCTTCTAGAAATGTGAGGATTTGAGAACATAAAAAAGAAGACCAAAGACTTAGGAAAAGGGAGGTTAATGTTGATTTCTAGGCTGCCTTTGCTTGGCTTCCTAGCATTCACGGATACTTATATCTTGTTTAACTACTTCCCAAAAGAGTTCAAGCTCATCCCAGGTACTAGTAGTTTCTAGAATAGTATTGAATAATGTCAAGGAAATGCTACTCTGGTATTTAAGATTGTGTTCAATAGTAGGTTTCCTTGTAGAAGGTATTGTCATGAGGAAAATCAGTCAAAGAGTATTAGAAAAAAAAAAACCCAGAAAGATTCAAAGATAATCGTGAACACAATCAACCAGATAGATATGGAAGATCTCCCTAGTATGGTCTCCAAATAAATGTTGAGGAAAAAGTATGGAACATCTTACTCGATCATTTTCAGATCTTTCCCAGCTAGAACAAGATAGTTTGAAATGTCACTCGGGGTTTATAGTCTCAAAACTTTCACTCAATCCACAAGTATCAATTACAAAGGATCAAAGTTGATTTTATGATATATATTTGTAACAATGTAAAAATAAAACTTTAAACAAAGCTAGGTGAATGTATACATACTTTACATTGAAGTAAAGATGGAGACAAAAGCAAAAGAAAGAACCAAGTCATGAAAACACATGTATGAGACAGAACAATAATTTTATTTCATTCTGAGATACAAAACTGTATTTATCTTTTAAAAACCCCTGTGAGTGGTATGGACCAAATTCAGATTTAGGAGTCTCTGATGGGAACCATAAAAAAGTACCCTGACAGTGAAATAAAATTGAAACTAATGATATGGATCAACTTGCCACAAAATGTTGCCACTTGACTCTGCAAGATATTATTTATCAGCTATGAAAATCAATTCATAAACAAACAAGAGTACAGAGACTATCAAGGATAAATCAAACACCTCTAAAACAAGTCGTTGACAGGTATGATTCAATTTTTGAATTCTACTACCTTCAATAAGACCCTATTTTCATCAAGAGGATTAGGCTTTCAAGTAAACTCGGAAATGAATGAAAACCGAAGCTATCTCACTAATTAGAGAGAAAACCTTAGTAGTGTAGTTATCCTTCTATTCTCCCATTGTATCTTTCTCTCATTGAACATTTATTCTTTCTCAATAAGTTGAGGTAGTTCAACTACTTTCTTTAGTTAAGTCAAATTAAATTAACTAATTAGTTTTGGAATAAATAATTAATAATATATATATAAATAAGGGTCTATTTAATAAAAACTAAAAAGGTGGGACCCCTTGTGACTCCCACCATTCTCTTTGTCAATCATCAAATATAAATACAAAAATAATAATTTGGATCATATAACACCCTTTTAGCTCCCATGGATATCATTTAAGTCGAATATTTATATCAGCAAAATTTAAGACCATATCCCAAAAAATAATATGTCCATCTTATCCAAAACAAATATCCAAAATAAAGCTTGATGTCCAAAATATGTTGAAAATCATTAAACGTTGTCTTCATTACTTAATATCATAAAAAAAAAAAATTAAATCCATATTTTCCATTGTGTGAGGCATATTTCCTCTTCTCACTGCTATCTCCTCTTGACTTTTCTGGGGTATCCCTTGGTTGGTTAAACCCTTGGGGTTGTATTTCGTTGATCACATGGGAGAAGTCATCTTTTAGGTGGAGACGTGAAGACACAGATTTAGAAGACTTTGTGGATGGACTGGAAGGGAAGGTCGTTGCTTTTCCTTTGTCTTGCACAGGTTGTGGGATATCAGCTTTTAATCTTTTGCTGGCATGCAAGGACTATACTAGCAAAACAGCATGAGCAATTTGAACATTGAGATTAACTAGTGGTGGTAAAGGAAATGACACAATGGGCCAACCATGGTGGTGAGAGACAGGCTGGTGGACAATTTCTTTCAAATTGTCATTAGTGGGGACTTCGGGGTGCATTGACACATGTGGAGGAGCATGAATGTCAGGAAAATTTTGTGGAGGTTGAAATGGGGGCCTATCAGGTCAGGGATGCAATATACCATGGCCAACCAAATTGAAAAACTCAACTTGAAATAGTTGGTTTAACTCTTGTGGATCATCATCAAAGTGAATAGAAAACTGATGCCTTTTATAGCCTCACTTCCAGTTATCTATGCCTCTATTATTCTGGCCATTACTACCCCTGCTAAAAAATCCATCATGTAGCAATATTTAATCAATCATGAAAAGTTATTAATAACCCATACATGAAACTCCACTTAAATAAATCGAGATTTGGCTCTATTATTTACCAAAAAACCCATGCAATTCATCCATAAAACTTTCATTAATTAATTTCCATATGAATAGGGGATTGATAGGGTCATTGGGAGTATGGGGGGTTTGTATTGTGCATAAAATGATATCATGGAGGGGGATTCATGAATACTTTTTAATAAATCAATAAAACAATCAAATTGTGTATACGACTAGTTCCCAGAAAATCAATCATCAATTATCTTCCACCTCATTTCTTTATTTCCATACAGACTTTTCCTTAAAAACGAGTAACAACAGAACATGGAGTGAAAAAATGTAATTGGGATAATGAAGGGGGTTTATTTTGCATAAAATGATATAATGGAAGGGACTCCCATGGATATTGTTCTATCAAATACCAAACAATGTCATTTCCAACATTACAATTTAGACCCCTTTACTGTTTCAAAATTGAAATTCAATATTTTGTTTCCAAAAATCCAGAACTGGTGTTTCACTTCAAGGTTGTTCATTTTTATTTAGAAATTGAAATGCACAGGGATCATTTTATAATTTTTTCCCAAGAAACATTCAACAATAATAACACAGCTTGCGCACAACAGAGTCGAGGAGACACAACATCACAATAATCACACTAATCACAACTAGCATTCGAGAAAAGGACAGACCGTGTTCCACGATATTAACACCAATACATTTTAAATCACTACAGGGTTCCACGAAGTGGCCATAAAAGGGATCCATGTGTATAAGACTATTTCAACTGAAACTTCACATAACCATGCTTCCAAATTTCCCTTTCATTCTGGTTTGCAAGACTCATCCAATGTGTGTATAATTCATTCACAGAGGTATTTTTTTTCATATGGAAACAACACATAGCAAGTCATATCCTTCAAAAAATGGATTTGCAACACTGTCATCACCCAAATTTTTCCACAAGACAGACCCTATCTCCTTTTAACATTTGTTTTTAAAAAATAAGCTTGGCATTATTTCTATCATTGCACATTAACAAATGGACAAAACCCATGACTAAAAAGAGCATGACAACATCTCTATTGAATTCTATGTTTTCCACCTTCACAGAATTTTTCAAATACAATGTTCGATATAAAATCATTAACATGGACATGGTATAAGAGGATGAGCTAACCAGTGGTTTGAGTGTTTGGCCAAAGTGGTACCTTCAACAGTCTAACACCACCAACAATTCCCACAGTTACATTTACAAAGATTATACAAGGGCACGGGCATGATAGCCATGAAAGCCACACAATTAAACAACAGAAGAGTCTAAAATAACCCAAGAGTTGCGAGCAGTGGTCCCATTCTTATCAGACAGAGAGGAACCCCCAAAAAAACAGAAGGAATGAAGGCCCGAAAACTTCCCAACAATATCTTCTTTTTCACAGGAAAAGCAATGGAGCAAAAATCGTTTTACCAACAGTAGGGGACACCCACACCATTTTTTAACTGAAATAATTCACATACAAACGCCACAGAGGCCAATCTTCAACAACCATCCATATACAGTCGAAAATCCATGAATCGTAAACTTGGAAATGCACAGACAGTGAGCAAACTCAAGAGCCAACTTTTGACTTAATTAAAGAGCAGAGAGAAAAAATTCATGGATGGAGCAGCAAGAAACTTCATACCTGTGTAAAAACTGCCAAGGAGAATTGACCAAGTCTGTATACCTCTCCCACAGCCGAACAAAGCAAAGTAACAACAACCAACAAAAGACCAAATGTGAAATAACTCTAGGGTGGCAGGCTCGAGGTAGGTTAGAGCAACGTTCATTTACTGCACGTCGTATCTACACTTACACATTCATCCATAGGCAGTAAGAGCAAGCTAGCCATATAGCGCACAACCCACTAATAATTTACTCCAAGTTTGATACACCACCATATCCCAAGTCTCAAACTTTAACAAATGTGCCAACCTTTGTTTAAAACTCCAATGTGACATATATCAAAAACTTGATAGGGATACCAAGTCATAAGCTTTAGACCTCCAATTCA
Source organism: Picea engelmannii (assembly GCA_009831015.1). Taxonomy (NCBI): domain Eukaryota; kingdom Viridiplantae; phylum Streptophyta; class Pinopsida; order Pinales; family Pinaceae; genus Picea; species Picea engelmannii. The sequence goes on along the minus strand of ML783232.1, from coordinate 392,362 downwards.
AACCATGCACGCAATCCTTGTAGCATGGAATCAAGGTAATCACCACACCATATATTTCACACAACTTGAAACATGGATTTTAGATATTTTATTAAACTAGATGCAGCATAAATACACTCTTGAGGGTTATATAAAGACAACATCATTTCTCTTTTGATCACATCGCCCATAACATCGTTTGATCAATTATTTCGATAGCGACTTAAAAGAAAATAAATTGTAGAACTCATCTTGAAATCAAGTCATAAGCACATAAAACATAAGTGTCATCTCTTCATCATAGTCACACAAGTCACACAAGGGGTCCCACCTTTAGTATATTATTAAATATAATTAAATAATAAGGCGTTGCAACCATTTGCAAGAAGGTACCCTATGTTGCGCTTTTGGGTGTCAACAGTTGGGTCTCAACTGAGCTCTATTAAGTATGTGGATTGTTGTGTAGATTGCATCTCTCCAGAATTTTTCTGGCATCTTAGATTCATTTAGCATGGTTCTCGCAGCTTCTTGAACTATTTTGTTTTTCCTTTCTACCACTCCATTCTATTGAGGAGTCCTGGATACTTAAAACTGTCTTTTGATACCAAGATTTTCACATAATTGAATGAACTCTTTAGAGGTGAATTCTCATTCATTGTTCGATCTTAGAAATTTAATTTTGAGATTTGTTTCATTTTCTACAAGGGCTTTGTATATTTTAAATTTCTCAAAGGCTTCTGATTTTTCTTTTACAAAGAATACCCAGGTCAATCTTGTGTAATCATCAACAATCAACATAAAATATTGTTCACCATAAGTACTTTTGATTATGGTTGGTCCACATAGATCTGTGTGAATAAGCTCTAATGGTTTTGTTGTGGAATGCTCTTTTGTTTTGAACCTAACTCTTGTTTTCTTTCCTATTTTACAATGTTTGCAAATAGAATTTGAAGGTTTAATCACTTTTGTCATGTCCCGAACTGCCTTTTTTCATTGGATTTGATCAATTTATCAAAGCTTAAATGTCACAACCTTCTATGCCATATCCAGATTTCATCTACTTGGCTTAAACAACATGTTTCTTCTTCATCTATATTAAGGATGTACACATTGCTAGATGTTCTTGGTGCAACTACCACTAGCTTTCCAGTGTCATTTTTTCTGATCTCACATTTCTGAGAATCAAAAGTAAGTATGTGACCCTGATCACATGTCTAACTTACACTTAGGAGATTTGGTTTGAGATTTTCTACCATAAGTACATCTTCTTCTTTGGTTTTATTATTTCCTAAACTAACAGTGTCTTTTCCCAGTGTCTTGGCTGACATGTTATCTCCAAAAGTTACTTTTCTTTTTCCTTTCTTATTTAACTTGAGAAATTTACTTTGATCTCCAGTCATGTATTTGGAACATCCACTGTCTATATACCACTAACATCCTTTTTTTCTTTCATATAAGGCTACATTGCACTATGTTTGCTTTTTCTTCCATTCTTTTTTATTATGGGAAATATTTGTCTTTTTATCATATTTTGACAATCTACATTCACTAGTTTTATGACCATAGTTGTTGCATTTTTGGCATTCACTAGTGAAGTCTTGCAAAGGAGAAAATGAGGTATAGTTTCTCTTCTTTGTATTGTACTTGTTGTTCTTATATCTTTGGTCATTTCTACGATTGTATTGTCCATAAGTTTTGCAGTGTATTGCCTTATGTTCAAAATTATTGTAAGAGTAACAAGATCTAATAAATAGATATTTAGGGGGATTCCTTCTGATGATTGTATTTTTCTTGTCATCTTTTACTCTAGTAGGTAGTATTGATTTATGTTTATGTGTAAGAGTTTTCAATGGTATCATCTTTGATTTATTATCTTCTTTTATTAACGAGTTTTTCATAGTATCTACGTAACTGATTGGTTTCTTGACAGATCCTTGTGATGTAGAAGTTGAGTCTTAAGTGTATCAAAAACCAGTCTTGTTGTTTGGTGACCTTTGACTATTGAGAATTTCATCCAAGATCTTTTAACTATTACCAAATTGTGATCCCTTCTTTTCTTTCTCAATTTCACTTTTTAGTAGCTTAATCTCAGCTTTTAGTTTCTCGCATACTTGTTTTTTATCATTAAGTTGTTGTAAAATGACTTCTTCAATTTTATTAGCTTCCAGGAGCTGGGACTTAAATCATTGATGGTATGTTCTGACTCTTTGATGGTTTTGGAAACTTCCCTCTCTCTTGATTTAGTAGCTTCTTTAATCTCTAGAAGCTCTTGCCTTAGTACCCTGTTTTGTTTTTTAGTTTTGCTTAGTTCTTCAATTACACTAGGGATTTCTTCTTCGAAGTTCACTTATTCTTCATATTTTAAATGTTTATCATCTTGAGTTTTTATTCCCATAAATAGAAGTTATGGTTCATCTTATTCATTTTCTTCTGTGAACTATTGTCTTCTTGGGTAAAAAACGTTTTCTTTTTCGTATAGAACTTCTTTTTATTATTAGTGTTGCTTTTATTCTGATTTTTTAAAGTTCTTTCATCATCACTTTCCTCCTCCTTAGGATGGGGACATTTATTGGCACAGTCTTCAATTTTCCACAATTGAAACATATTAGAGGAATCTTTCCTTTGTATTTCCCTGTCCCTTTCTTGAGTTTCTTTATGAAGTTAGCAGTTTCCTCATCAGATATATCTGATAACTCATCATTGGTCTTTTTCTCATTCCTCATCTTTGTTTTAGATGCTTTAAAGATTGTTTCTCTTTTTGATGATTTATCATTCCCTGTTCTCATTTCATATGTTGTAAAAATTCCATGAAACTAATCAACTGTGAGCATGTCAAGATCAAGCCTATCTTTAATTGTAGAAATATTTGCATCATATCTCATAGGTAATGACCTTAGTATTATTTTGCACAATAGGTTTATTTGTAAGTTCTTCTCCTGCTTCCCTGATTGAATTAACCACTTCATCTACCCTATGAAGGTATTCAACAATTTTCTCTTCTTCTTTCATTTTCATATTTTCAAACTAAGTTCTATAGGTCTGTAGTTTAGCTTCACTGACCTTGCTATCTCCTTCATATACAACCTCCAATGTGTCCCAGATTTCTTTGGCTGACTTACAATGCATAACCTTCACACATATAGAATTTGTCAACCCTCCTAGAATTGCATTAACTGCTCTTGACTTGTCATTGCAGATTTTCTTTCCTGCGGCATCTTTGGGTGGAGTAGTTGGTGCAGTGTAACCATCTACAACAGATTGCCAGTTATCAAAACCAAGATCCAACAGGAAGTTTTTCATTCTTATTTTCCATAGAGCATAGCCACCTCCATTGAACAATGGTGCTTTGTTTTTAGACATTCCCTCTTGCTAATCCATCTTCAGGATCTACCTCCCAGTTGTTAAATTGTGTTGAAGGCACTCGCTCTGATACCAATTGTTGGAATACTGAGAGGGGCTGTGAATCAGTATTACCCTTTTTCAACAATTAGTAGTTACTTTTATATTTTGTTAATTACCACAATAGATCAACAATAGACTTGTTTGTAAAATCAATTATATAAATATAATTAATAGGAATTACAAGGATTTTATGAAGAATAGTGAAGGACACCAATTCTTTTTAGAGCACCAACTCTAGGAGACACAAATCCCCTTCTTCAGGGCACCAACCCTGGGAAGCACCAAATCCCTTGTTTCTTTAAGGCACCAACCCTAGGAAGCACCAACTCCCTTGTTTCTTTAGGGAGCCAACCCTAGGAAGCACAAACTCCCTTGTCTTTAAGGCACCAACCCCAGGAAAAACCAGCTCCCTTAAATTACACTTACTTATTAAAGGATATGAATCCTTCGGTGATCCTCCACCCTCACTTCATAAGAATAATCATTTCTTCTTCTTGGACTATGTTGTTGTTTTGATCTTCTGATCTGGACTACAGAGACACCTTCTTCTCACCATTCGTTCTCGTTTATATACTCTTCCAACTGGTGTGATCTATGAAGCATTGTGTCCCTTTGTTTGGACCATCGCACCTATTCATTTTAAATTAACAATAATCTATATTATTATTCAAACATTATTGTGAAGGCTTTTAATTCAATGAGAGTTTTTTTCATAAATCGATCACAGGACCTATGGATCGATTTCTTTTAACTCAATTCCATGTCTCTACAAATGTTGCAGAAATTGAATCCTGCAGAGATGCTTCATTCAAACCATTTACATGTGACCATATGCTCAAAACCACGGGCTTATTAATTAAGAGATGTACCCAGTGCCTCATGCATTATGTGTTCATAACCCATGACCGGGGGATGGAACCTAGTCCTCTTGTACTTCGACCTTTAGGCGATTTCTCTCTCATCCAATCTTCCGGAGTTTCAACTCTCCAAAGTAGTTACCTCTCACAAGGATTGATCTAATGGTTAGCATGATTCTCGGAACCAAATCAACAGTTTATATTTGATCCTTACATTATCCTTCCACTACTTAATTCAACGGCTATGACTAAATCAAACATTGAGATGGACGACCATTATTTACTTCGGTTCTTCGGGACTTCGGGGGTTCGTAGGTCCGGGTAATTGTTGTTCCAATTTCCACCAGAGTTGGTCAGTGTCGAAGTGGTCAACATGGGAGTGATTACATCATATTTCCACTATGTTTTGATCTAACGACTATGTGAGAATCTAAAGGATCTTAGATCAACGGTTATGATTGACTTCAGCCTTCGGTGATTCGAGTATTTGTTGGTTTCCCTCGAAGGACAAACTCCCGGAGTGACATAACTTGCTAACGTCATTGTTGACTTGGCATTGGTCGAGTGGTTTCCACGTGTCACTTAGATTTGTGACTTATGTATACCTAAAATTCCAACTAGACCTTAACACTTATCACCATTTGATTGTGCCATGTGTCCTTGCTGATGTGTTCTTTACTGACGTGGATTCTCTGATGTGTCACATGTCCTCCTCCTGGATATAATGGTCATAGGTTCATCTGAATCCTTGATCCAACGATTGTGATCAGTTCTATATCAATGGTCTAGATTCATTTCGTCCTTCAGGACTTTGGGTTATTCATTCCCAATTCTCAATTATCCCAAAGTGAGATTCCCCAAATAAACTTCGAGTAACTTGACTTTATCTAACTGTTGTTGGGAAATTATACCCTACGGACTACTCCTGGCATGGTGATAGTGAATTCTCCTGCCTCGATTCGGCTTAACTCTGGGAGGAAATATGATCTGTGATGAAGATCTTCCCAAGGTTTGTCCGGACTAGTCATTTCTTTGATTACAGCTTCGTCAGAAGGCAAGACTAAGTCTAACGAATCGGTATTGGCGAGAGAATCCTGAGCCCAGATAGGCTCAAGAGGTGGATCCAACTCTTGTGTGGGAGTCGGATCAGGAGTAGCTCAAGCTTGCTGGACCAAAGAGTACGCTACTTCAGCGGCCGACAAGGGCGTGGACATGCCAGTGTGCCCCGTCTCATCCATCGTGGCTGATGGGGAAGGAAGAATCCATGGATCTTGAAAGTAAGTCATGAGAAACGACGAGACGTGAAAAATCTCAGCCTTGTGGTGAGTTGATATAAACTTGACATCGCCATGAGGAGGTGGGTAATCGAAAGTACCCATCAAAGATGGGCACAAGCCAACTCCTACGTTAACGACACCAGCTTGAGGATTATCAATCATGGGAACCGTGGATGCCCCCAAAGCTGGGTCAGGTCTAGAGAAGGACAATTGATCAATGGTCACTATCCGGCCTTCATGTGGAAACAATAAGACTCGAAAAACCGTAGTGACCACAGCTTGCATAGCGTAAGTCCAACTATGACCCAACAAGAGATTGTAGTCGAGGGGGGCATCGACTACCTCTACTTCGACGCACACGGTCTTTCCCCCTAACTACACAGGGAAAGAAGGAATGATGCCATGTGGTCGGAAAGAATGACCGTCGAATGCAGTGAGGAGAGTAGGTGATGGAGACAACCCGGGCTAACCAATGGCTTTCCAGCATGCTAACGACATAACGCAAGTCGAAGCGCCCTCGTTGACCACCGTGCGGAATATATTCCGTGTAAAAGTTTTTGTGGGATGAGCCACTACTATCTGAAATGCGACGTGGTAAGGCAGACGAGGTTTCAAGTCAGTCGTATCTAAAATGATGGTGCCCGGGTTACAAGTCTCAGTAGAGCCTAATGCAGTCAACAAGGCTTTCCTCTGAGCGGGGAAACTTTGGAGGACCTCCAAAGTAGACATAGCACAAGGGGTTTGGGATAAATCTTCCACCACAGAGTAATTCTGGGCGGCCCTTGCGTTTGGATTGTGAGAAGCTCTCTTAAACGCACCTTTTGGAATGCATGTCATTGTTTCACCCAAAGTCTTCTCGATCTGTAGAGGAAGAGATGGGATCTCGGCTTCTTTGCCCTTCTCAGAGGCGCTTGGTTTACTATAGTCATGCGCTCTAGTCGTTATTAAGGCATCACCCCTAACCATATATACGTTCGCAGAAGAGGAATTATTTGGAGGATGGCAGGTTTCGTGGCTGCCCCCTTCGGCACTTGTAGAGGCTTGAGTTAAATTTTGTCCATGTTGAAAGGGATTAGTCAACACGGCTTGTTGTTGCTGTGTGACAAACTTTTGGGCCTCCACAAGTCGAGGACACAGATGGGTAGGGTGGTCTTCCACACACAAGTTGCACGGATACCTCGCCTTCCATTTTTCCGTAGTACCCTCGCCAACATTATCAGTGGGTTTTTTATCCCCCTTACCTTTCTTGCATTGTTTTTTCTTCCCTTCGGGCTGTTGGGTGTCCTTTGGGTTAGTCATCTGCACGGAGTGTACTTCCGACGTTTGAGTAGGAGGAGCAGCCAAAGCAGTAGTCTAGCTGGCCGCTGAGTGTTGGATAGATAATTGTTGCAATTGTTTTGTCAATTGCTCAGCGGGCTTGCTTTGTGCCAAACCAACGATACCATCGGCATGTGGTCCGGCTCTCTGTCTAGTTTTATCCAGAATTGATCGTGGTGCATCCGACAGGATGTTATACAATAAACCAGACTGAGAATAGATAAGCTAAAACTGTTGAGCCCTCATGATGGCATCTTCTTCAGAGAAAACCCCAGAAGTTGCGACGTCTTTGGATAATTGCGGTACTAAAGCCTTAAGGAACCACTCAAGTAGGAATGTTGATGGGACCAGTACTTTGATTAGACTCTTTCGGCGTCGCCACTCTCAGATATGATCAGAGATATGGTCCGTTGTCGTCTGTTTGAAATTGGCTAGCAATTTTGTGTCGGCGTCGTATCTCACAGGTAACTGGAAATGGTTAAGGAAGGCCATATCCAGTTCGCCAAAAGAAGAATATCGTGAGCGATCAAGCTCGATGTACCATTTCGCGACACTCCTGATAAGAGTGCGTTGAAACAATCGCAACTGAACGGAGTCATCTTTCAGCGAGTTAGATGAACACCAAAGGTGGAAAGTAGTCACGTGATCACCTGGATCTTCGTTAGGCTTGGCCTCGAACTTTGGGATGTCCGAAGGCAACTTCATCGGCATAGGAGGCCAACGCGGATCATGACAAATAGGATCATTTAACAACCGTGTCAAATCTGGCAAGTGTAACGTCGCCAAGAATGGTAGTTTAGGTTGCTGCTGATAGCCTGGGAAAAAGGGTCCTAGAGTTTGACTGGCACCAGGTTGCCAGGAAAAGTTTGGTTGCTGGCTCGGATTCTGGTAGAAACCATGGCCCTGACCAGCGTAAGGATTTTTCACCTGAGGAGACATCATTGGCTGATTCCCCATGAAGGACATAGGATGTTGGGCATTCATCGTGTTTGACGGACTTTGGGAAGGATTACCCCATGTTGGTCCCGATGGGAGAGGCATAGAAGTATGTCCGGGGTTCCATTGATTGTGGAAGGAATTACCCCAGAACGGCATTCCAGAGGAAGGAACAGATCCTTGACCTGAGTTCCAAGGTCCTAGTATATGTGCCCCCAGCACAAGAATAGTACCCTGTGTCGGAGTGGACTGTCCAAAAATGGGTGTGCCCCCATATGGGAAAGCAGTGGATGCGAAAGTGTTATTACCAAACGTCCTGTTCCAAACAAACGGTGACGAACCTACCGGCAAAGTTTGCGCAGGTGTTCCTTGACTCCCGGCTCCAAATGAACTCGTGTGTGCAGGTTGCCCGGCGAACTGCTGATGCAGACCACCAAGCGAAGGGGACAAAGGAGGAATATGACCCCCAGCGTAAGGAAAAGCATTAAAAGGGACAGGAATGCCCCCAAGTTGACCTTGCAAAGGAGAGTTAGAGCTCCCTGCCCCCAGACCCAAATTCTGTAAAGTGGAGTAAGTGAGTGCAGGACTGGTAACCAAACTAGGCATATCGTATGAGAACGGAGGGCCTGTTGCACTAGGTGTGAAAGGAGGTGTGGTCGCCGCAATAGATGGGGACGAGCCATTGTGCGACGTAGTTGCGGTCGAGACCGTAGTGGCTCAGACCGACGACGGCAAGTTAGGAGATGCTTCTCCTGTGGTGACAACGGTGATGGGAATCGAAGAATTCCCAGAGGAAGTAACAGCGTTTGTTGCCATAGTTGTGTGAGGCACTGACAGGATTTCGTAAAATTGAATTGGCACAGTAACTTGCAGCCAAGTATCAGTGTTTGGGGTTTCGAACGAACCAAGATTGGTGGTTGATCCCTCTGGGAGTTGTTTGGGCTCAATGGTTTGAAACTCGGTTGCTTTGAAAGACCCTTGTTGGTCTAACCTTCGCCTCAAAGGTGGTGGGGGTGTCTCCAGTATAACCGGCGGCAGGCCCAGAAGCCTTCGTGACCGGCGGAGCCCTGAATCCTCCACGGTGTGAGAATATCCACGACACGCTAAGGTATTCTACATGATCAAACAGTAACACACACTAAAAAAGAAGCCCCTATGAGATAAATCAAGCAAGCACTAAACTAGTTGGAAGAACAGTTACAACAACCAACACTAGAGCAACTTACTGGTGCAAGTGAAACTCGAAAATGGAATCACCCTCCGGGTATACTATGCAAAGCGTGGCCCGATGTCTGTCCTAGGTACCACGGTATACCCCCGCAGTCACCTGTGTATGTTCCTAGAAAATATTGGCAACTAGTTTGCCAGCACGCGAACAGTCACCAGGCGGGTACAGTCGATAGTCGGGTAGACCACAATGACCAGGGTATCAAGCCCGAAACCTGTCAAGGGTATCGAGAGAAATGGTCCGGAAGACAACTGAGGACCTCGAACAGATTCGAGACCCATGAAGCCCCGTGGCAAATGAAAATGACGGAATCCCTTAACAAATCCTCGATATGTGTTCTCCACTACGTTCGGTCCAGCTTTGGAGGGGTTATCTCCGCTACCTTTCCTTACGCGACCTTGTGTTTAGCCCCTGTGTTAGAGGGGGGTCTCGGATTAATTTCACGCAACTGGACTTCTACACTCCCTATTGACAGACTCCAATGTTTGGTTTGAGTGGCCTTGGAGAATTTACTCTCCAACCTATTCCAAGGCCCTAGTCCTGAGCTAGTGTATGCACCCGACAAACAAAAAGTCTAATAGTTTTTAATTAGTGTTGCTTTTAATGGGATTTTTTACGTCATGGGTATGAAGGTGAAACTGATGATGTGTAAAGACTCAAAGCAAAATGAACAAGAAATGCTTGGAAACAAAAACTTTTACAAAAAATGCAAAAACCAGCAACTTTTCAACAAGAAAGACTTCTTTTTCTTTTCAACTTTTCTAAGATTTCATGCAGAAAACATAAAGGAATTTCACTCAATCTGCGAGCTACTTCTGTTCTAAATGCAGTGCAAAAACTTATGAAAAAGACTTCTTCCTAGCTACTGATGCAACAACACAATCTTCAAACAAAGAAGAAAATGAAAAAGAGAATTTTTTTTTTTTATTTAATTGCAAAATGAATCAACAAAGGGAAAATGTTGACAAGCACAAAACCAAGAAAACAAAATAAAATTATGGCTTAAAGTGCAAATCGCAAAGAACCAGAGAAAAGACGCACAAAGGCAATCAAGAAAGCACGGATTCTAATACTTGTCTAAAAACCATAAAACAATTTTTTTCTTTTGCCTTTTCTATCAAACATCAACTAAGAACAACACAAGCTAAGGATAAGAGGCCTTAACCTACTGATTGTGCAACCCTAGACTCAAAACCCTTGAAAGGAAAAGCTTCTCACCACAAGAGGGGATGAGTGCCCCATCCTGAATGAAAAGCAACCTGACAAGCCCGCGACTGTCACTGAAACAGCACGCGTGCAAAACACGCGTTGAGCTATAACAGCGCGTGGGTACCCGCGGGATGAACTAATACAGGCCGCGTGTATGTGAAAAATCCAAGACAAAACTAACCACAGACAGCCCAGACCTGGGAGAGGCCTCTGGTATTGACAACCAGGGTCTCTTGAAGGCTTGGATGATTCTTCTTTAACAGAAAAGAAAAATAAATGCAAAAGATAACAAACACAATAAAGCAGACTGAAAACAAGACAGTGAACCAGAAAGACCTAGACAGGATCCAGAAAGCCCCCTGAGAATGTAAAATTATGACAGGGAAGAGGAGACTGCCTCCCAAGCTTTCTGAGTCCTACACGCTACTGAAACCTCTGCAGCAAGCGTTCAAACGCAGGCTGTAGAAGGTTAGGGCGCGGGTTACACGCGTGCAGGCCGCGTGTACCTCTGTGTGTCCCGATAATAAATGCCAAGAAACAGTCAAGGAAAAAAACTGGTATTAAGAACCAGGTTCCCTGATGTTAGCAATATTTCCTGTAGAGGGGATTAGATAGCAAAAGAAGGGGTTAAAAACCCATTTGTCCTAAGTTTTGGGCGATAATGCGCCCATGGTAAGCAACGAGCAAGTCCAAGCGGTCCAGATTCGCGCGCCCGGATCAACGGCGCGCGTTGGATTCCGGACCCCCCTTGCCTTTCTACCTTTAAAGCGGGGGGGGTTTCGGAATCGGGGGCGCACCTCTCCAATGGCTCAGATCAGCGCACCCGGATCAATGGTGATGAAGACCATTCCAGACCCCCCCCCCGCCTTTCTACCTTTAAAGCGGGGGGGGTCCGGAATCCCATATGCAGCTTCCCAACGGCCACGATCGAGACGCCCAGATCAACGGCGCTCGTGTAGTCCCGCCCTTCTCAGCTGCCCTGTATTTAGCCAGGAGTGGGCCCGTTTTCCCTCGTGTAATCCCCCTTTCCGCCTTTCCCGTGCCGCCATGTACCCTCCATCCGCCTCCCCTCCTCGGTCCACATGGTTCTCTCTCCTCTCATCATCCACTCGTTGTTGGTCACGTGTCCCGTTCCTTTTCCACATCAGCCGCTCACCCGAAGGCAAATTCATTTTTCCCGTCTTCCTCTCCTTCCACCTGACGTCTTCCGCCACGAATCGTCATCCGTCATCCTTCTCTCATCTCGTCACTTTTTCCACGTCCTTACAACCCGGCACCACCATTCTCGTCGTATGCTCATCCTTTGCGCTAGCCTCCATGCCAATCTCTCAAGCTATTCAATTATTCCAGGTGGCAGCGCGAGAGAAGTCCTCCTTATCCCAAAATGCTGAGTTGGCTGGGCCATTCCCAATCCCAAGGAGCAGTTATTGAAGCGGTTGAGGGTGGTTAGACATCGCCTCTGCCATTATGGGGACGTCCTGCAATGAATTAAAGGCATGTCGATTCGCCGATGTAACTGTCATAAGATCAATCGTGTCTGCCATAAGTTGCACGATTATTCAAAGATTGTGGCCGCAGAGTGTCAGAAGCCATGCAAACGCAAAGCCTTCAATGCAGTTTCTTGGTTCCGTTGTTGTTGTTGTTTTGAGTATATGTAGGCGTTTTTGCCATTTTTGTATCTATCGATGGTAGAGCTAAGCTCCCGACTGTAAAGTTTCAGCAAACATTCTGGTTTCCTGGTTATGCCTCTGTGTTTGAGAATTCTTGGTTTATGACAAACAGTTCTCTTTTTTCCATCTTTGTTTCATCTCGTGCCGGAGTGTTCACAGTTGAATGATTCACGTGGATTGTTGCAGTTATGTTATGATAAAGGATTTGTCGTGGCATTTTTGTACTCTCTGGTTTTCTGTGTTTGAACACAAAGAGACTTTGTGTTTGAATGCTTTCTCCTCCTGTCTGTTATGAACATGATGTTTATTATAGACCTTTGCACCCTTCTTGCATAAGTCTTCCACCTGCTCACCTTTTACTACGACTCACTGTTTGGAGTTTATCAAGACCTCACTCGTTCATGCATGCCTGGTCTGGCTTCTGAGTTGACACGATGCTGTTTTGAGTTTCCTTCCATTTGATCACCCTTTAAACAAATCGTGACATTAAACTGATGGGCGTCGGGCTCTGCTCCTGCAAGCAATCCAGGAGTGACTTCCATTGCCAACATTTCTGGCACCGTTGCCGGGGACGAAGTTGAATATTTTCCCTGGATTTGAACGACAAAGATAAACTGATTTCTAAAGGTGCATCAGATATCAGAACTTGAAGATTGCTATTGTGCACCTGGCGACTCCACTGTGACGACTCCGCTGGGGAGAACCTGTTCTATCAACTGTGGCTTCGAGAGGCAGACACACGAGGTCTAATCCACACTTTCCTTTAGCCACACCAGAAGCTGACTTGGAAGCAGTGCGCAGAAAGGGAAAGAGCTCTACAAAAGAAGCCTCCATCGCTGAAAAAGGTAATACGCCATCCCCTTCTGTGAAAACTCCATTTTCTTATTCTCAGCTTCATAGTCGTACTTCCTCTGAGGTTTCCCATTTTCTGAACTTTGGGAGTGTTCCCGCTGAGTTTTCCCCTCTTGGTCTAGTATCAGAGGGAGAGATCCGTGTCACTCCCCCCTCAGGAGGTTTCACTACTCCTCCTTTGATTACTACTACTACGCAAAGAGAAACGCCTGTACACTCAGGTCTCTTAGACTTCTCTCTGTTTTCCCCATCGTCTCCTGTGAGGACCTCTCTTCCTACCTCACCTGTTCACACTCCATCTCCCCCGAGTTCTCCTCCACTCAACATCCCTATGGATGGTGTTAATCCCCCTCCGAACAGAATGGATACCATAGTCGCTGCTAGATATGCTCCTTTGATTCTTCCTCAGCCTTTGAACCCTCTCCCTGCTGGAGACTATTTGAAATACATGCCCAAGTTCAGTGGTGAGGGAGATGTGACTGCTGAAGAGCACCTGGCTGCCTTCTACAACTATGCAGACAACCTAAATATTGAGAATGAATATTTCTGGATGAGATTCTTCGTCCAGAGCCTGGATGGTGAGGTTAGGAAGTGGTTCAGGGGACTGGCCCCAGGATCCATAGCTGGAATTGAGGCTCTGGATAATGTTTTCCTGAGACAGTGGGGGGATAGAAAAGATTACATATATTATATGATTGAGTTTGGATCTCTGAAGAAGCAGGAAGGAGAGTCTGTCTCTGACTTCTCCAAAAGATTCAATAAGATGTATAACAAGATTCCTGCAGAGATAAAGCCTTCCGAAGCCTCTGCTCAAATTTCATATGCTAGTGCATTTGACCCTGATTTCTGTCTCGTATTAAGAGAAAGGAGATCCACCTCTTTATCTCAGATGCAAGATGTAGCTATAGAAGTGTAATCCAACATGTTAGCAGCTAACAAACTGAGAAACCGGGCTGACATAAACAGAAGAAAGGAAAAGTCGGAAGCTTCAACTTCCGGCCCATCATTGTCCCACCCTCGAGTAAGCGAGCTGGCCCAAGTAATGAACTTTCTTAAAGAAGAGGTGGAGAGATTGAAGGTGGAAGGGAGGCAGATGTATAAGGGCCCTCAGAACACCGAAAATAAAGGAGGTTTCAGGAGACCAAACAACTTTGCTCCTCCAACTATGCACAAAGAGAAGGAAAGAGACAGAGATGACCAAAGGATTCAGGCTCCCTTCCAGAACAAC